>CM060734.1:10460419-10999804 GCA_030704615.1 Takakia lepidozioides
TGTAAGAGCTGATTTGTCGTTAATTCTTACAGTGACCTTGTCGGTATTTGTCCATGTGCGACAAAGACATAAGTATCGTGTCCTCTCGAATTTAGACCCGTGTACTTGGTGGTTCTTGTACACCTTATCAACCAATCTCCTTCTTGTTTTCGTTTTTATGTTTGATTTACTAAACACCTTGGTCGTAGCATTTGACAAAGGTTATCAATAGTTCCTGATTTGACGTGAGGAAACCAGGCAATGGAAGGCCAAAGCCATGAGATATCAGGCCTGCCTCTCCCGCCATGACATGGTGCGGAGGCAAGCCACGTCCTTCATAGGTAAGATCTTCTCCAAGCAAAAATTGTTGGCTAATTGGCATGGAGAGTAAGGCATCCTTGAAGGTACCTGAGATCAGCATCGAAATCTTAGGGCTTCTGAATGCATGATGTTTGAGCTCGGCCCTTTGAAGACAAACCTGCGGGAGTAGACGTGTACACCGTATACATGATCCGGTACAGTGCACATTTACTCTTGTTTGCCGGTCCCATGTAGCGATGCCTTATGTCAGATTAGATACCTTATGATACGAATGAGTTCCATTTCTTTGGTCAAATGTTTCTATGTTTCTCCTGGTTTATGGCTTTGCTCTTTATAGCACCAGAAGAAATACCCAATTCTGATATGCTGCTGGTAGATGTTTTGTCGGAATACCGGGTGGTAAACCCCTGCCAGACTTCATTACCTAAGTCCCAATACCTGCCCCTTTGGTTTTGTACACATGTTTTACCCAAAACAAGGGGTGGGTAAACACTAAAAGTCCGATATAAGATTCTTCCTGATTGTTACTTTATGACCTTGGGAATTGAGGGGTTGGTTCTTTCAGGCTCTTCTTCCGGTCACCAGAGCTTATATATAAACTAAAAGGTAAAACTCTACATTTTGATGTATGTGTTGATGTACCTTCGTTTGTCACAACTTGCCAACTTGGAACATGCCAATGGCAGAAAATTCATTACCTAACCTACCCCCATTGGTTTGTACACATGTGGTACCCAAAATATGGGCTAGGTAAACACTAAAGGGTTGATAAAAGGTTCTTCATGTTTGTTGCTTCATGAATTTCGGAGTTAAGGTCCTTCATTGGCCCCATCTTTCCATTATCAGAGCTTATGTGTAGCTAAAAGGTAAAACTCTACATTTTGATGTAAGTGTTGATGTACCTTTGCTTGTCACGGCTTGTTTTGTTTGTTGACCTTGGAGAGTTGAGATTGTAGGCATGTTTATTTCTATGGTTCCTTTGTGACGAGAAGTAAAAGCTACAAAGAAGAGGGAGGTCATTTATGTGATGGGGTCTGGTATGCACTCCCTTACGGGGTGAGTGCATACCACACTCACTCCATAAGGAGCTGCCATACCAGGGGATGGTCGGTGGTTCCCTCTCTCTCCATCTCTCTCCCTCCCTCCATGGATCTGGCTGGTTCTCTTAAAACTTGATAGTTTAAGACCAGTGGTATGTTACCTGACCCCTAATTAACCTTCTTGGAATTTGGTTATTTCGGTTATTTACAGTACCCGGATTTTTGGTATAAGGTCAGGATCTAATGGAGCCATCCCATTATTTATTTTTTCATCCATAAATGATGTCATCCTCAGAGGATGACACGGATGAAAAATTGAGAGACAATTTCATCCAACGCGGATGAAATCACGATAGATTTCATCCTGCGCGGTAGAGTTCATCCCGTGTGATGGATTTCATCCCGAATGGATGAAATCGTGGGAAACACGGGATGATGAAATCGCGCTTCATCTCTTCCCTGCCCTAACCCTCTGCACGACGATCGTGCTTAAGGGATGGCTGGAGCTGAGAGGTGGTGGCGGGGGGCGCATGGAGCTCGATTCAAGCGCCCTTGAATGCCATGGAGCTGCGCCATTAAGACCATTTAGGTGTTCTGGCAAGATTCAGTACCTTCTTCCCTCTTGGGGTGCGCAATGGCGGCAGTACCTGCAATTTCCCTGTGGCGGTTGTCTCTGATGCTTGGCGGGCGATCTACCTGTGCTGCGGTTGCTTGCTGTGACCTTCATTGATCATTAAGATACAAGCGCGATCTCAAGGCCTCGGGGAAGTGTCTGAACTCTTTTAAGTTGGGCGATTCACTTTCTTGTGCATGCTTTGGTACATTTTGTTGTGCATTCTGTTTGCTGGTCTTGAGAGCTATGGCGCAGGCCTTGCTCTTATTTTGTTCTTAAGCCTTCTATGATCATAAATGGCTTCTTTAAGACAAACAGACATTTCCAGCCATGAACAGTGATCGATGGATCTTTATTTGGACATGGATACTTACTGCTCAGTCACTTTGGTATGTCAATGATACAAAGAACAAAAATATATGTTTTTGGGCCAACAATAAATTAGGATGGTTGGTTATGCCTTGGTATGTAAGCTGACCAAAAATACAGACTGAATGACATGGCATGTCATGAATGGCACTTTTAGCATGCTGAACAATGGGTTCCTGCTATGAACAGTGGTAATTGAGTCTAATTTTTCCCACCCCCCACCCAGAGACTTCATTGACTTTGAAGTATGGGATTTGTCATAAAGCTGACTTGTGAATGAAGAATGGTTGATAATGCCTTGTAATGAGGCTGATTTGTCGTTAATCTTACAGTGACCTTGTCAGGTCTTTGTCCATGTCTCGACAAGACATAAGTATCTTCCCTCTCTGATTTAGACCAGTGTACTTGGGGTTCTTGTACACATTATCAACCAATCTCCCTTCTGTTTTCAGTTTTATGTTTGATTTACTAAACACCTTGGTCTGAGCATGACAAAAGGTTATCAAATATGTTCCTGATTGAAGTGATGAACCCAAGGCAATGGGAAGGCCAAAGCCATGAGATATCAGCCTCCTCTCCCGCCATGACCATGGTGCGGAGCAAGCAAGTCCTTCATAAGGTAAGATCTTCTCCAGCAAAAATATGTTGGGGTACATGAGATAAGCATAGAACATCTATAGGGCTTCTGAATGCTGAAGTTTTGAGCTAGGCCTTGGTAAGACAACCTGCTGGAGTAGACGTGTACACCTTATACATGATCCGGTCAGTGCACATTACTCTTGTTGCCGGTCCCCTGTAGCCGATGCCTTATGTCAGATTTAGATACCTTATGATACGAATGAGTTCCTTTTCTTTGGCTCAAATGTTCTATGTTTCTCCTGGTTATGGCTTTGCTCTTATAGCACCATAAGAAATACCCAATTCTGATATGCTGCTGGTAGATGTTTTGTCCGAATACCAGGTGGTAAACCCCTGCCAGACTTCATTACCTAAGTCCCAATACCTGCCCCCTTTGGTTTTGTACACATGTTTTACCCAAAACAAGGGGTGGGTAAACACTAAAAGTCCGATATAAGATTCTTTCCTGATTGTTACTTTATGACCTTGGGAATTGAGGGTTCTTTCACTGGCCTTTCTTCCGGTCACCAGAGCTTATATATAAACTAAAAGGTAAAACTCTACATTTTGATGTATGTGTTGATGTACCTTCGTTTGTCACAACTTGCCAACTTGGAACATGCCAATGGCAGAAAATTCATTACCTAAACCTACACCCATTGGTTTTGTACACATGTGTACCCAAAAATATGGGCTAGGTAAAACACTAAAGGGTTGATAAAAGTTTCTTTCATGTTTGTTGCTTCATGAATTTCGGAGTTAAGGTCCCTTCATTGGCCCCATCTTTCCATTATCAGAGCTTATGTGTAGCTAAAAGGTAAAACTCTACATTTTGATGTAAGTGTTGATGTACCTTTGCTTGTCACGGCTTGTTTTGTTTGTTGACCTTGGAGAGTTGAGATTGTAGGCATGTTTATTTCTATGGTTCCTTTGTGACGAGAAGTAAAAGGCTACAAAGAAGAGGGAGGTCATTTATGTGTTGTGGTTCTGTATGCACTCCCTTCACGGGGTGATTGCATACCACACTCACTCCATAAGAGCTGCCATACCAGGGGATGGTCGGTGGGTTCCCTCTCTCTCCATCTCTCTCCCCTCCCTCCATGGATCTGGCGGTTCTCTTAAAACTTGATAGTTTAAGACCGTGGTATGTTACCTGACCCCTAATTAACCTTCTTGGATTTGGTTAATTTCGGTTATTTACATACCCGGATTTTTGGTATAAGGTCAGATCCTAGGAGCCATCCCATTATAGTTTTTTCATCCATAATGATGTCATCCTCAGGATGACACGGATGAAAAATTGAGAGACAATTTCATCAACGCGGATGAAATCACGATAGATTTCATCCTGCGCGGTAGAGTTCATCCCGTGTTATGGATTTCATCCCGAATGTTAAATCGTGGGAAATCACGTGGATGAAATCGCGGAAATCGCGCTTCATCTCTTTCCCTGCCTAACCCTCTGCACGACGATCGGGCTTAAGGGATGGCTGGAGCGAGAGGTGGTGGCGGGGGCGCATGGAGCTCGATTCAGCGCCCTTGAATGTCCATGGAGCTGCGCGCATTAAGACATTTAGGTGTTCTGGGCAAGATTCAGTAACCTTTCTTCCCCTCTTGGGGTGCGCATTGCGGGCAGTACCTGCAATTTCCCTGTGGCGGTTGTCTCACTGATGCTTGGCGGGGCGATCTACCTGTGCTGCGTTTGCCTTGCTGTACCTTCATTGATCATTAGAACAAGCGGCGATCTCAAATGCCCCTCGGGGAAGTGTCTGAACTCTTTTAAGTTTGGGCGATTCACTTTCTTTGTGCATGCTTTGTACATTTTGTTGTGTCATTCTTGTTTGCTGGTCTTGAGAGCTATGGCGCAGGCCTTGCTCTTATTTTGTTCTTAACCTTCTAATGATCATAATGGCTTCTTTAAGACAAACAGACATTTTCCAGCCATGAACATTGATCGATGGATCTTTAGTTTGGACATGGATACTTACAACTGCTCAGTCACTTGTTAGTCCAATGATACAAAGAACCCAAAACTATACTAGTTTTTGGGCCAACAATAAATTAGGATGGTTGGTTATGCCTTGGTATGTAGCTGTGACCAAAAATACAGACTGAATGACATGGCATGTCATGAATGGCACTTTTAGCATGCTGAACAATGTTTCCTGCTATGAACCGTGGTATTGAGTCTCTAATTTTTCCCACCCCCCCCCCACCCAGGGACTTCATTGACTTTGAAGTCTGGGATTGTCATAAAGCTGACTTGTGAATGAAGAATGGTTGATAATGCCTTGTTATGAGGCTGATTTGTCGTTATTTTACAGTGACCTTGTCAGGTCTTTGTCCATGTCTCGACAGACATAAGTATCTTCCCTTCTGTTTTCAGTTTTATGTTTATTTACTTACCACCTTGGTCTGAGCATGACAAAAGGTTATCAAATATGTCCTGATTGAAGTGATTAACCCAAGGCAATGGGAAGGCCAAAGCCATGATATATCACAGCCTCCTCTCCGCCATGACCATGGTTCGGAGGGCAAGCAAGTCCTTCATAAGGTAAGCTCTTCTCCAGCAAAATATGTTGGCTAATTGGGCATGGATATAGGCATCCTTGAAGGTACCTGAGATAAGCATAGACCATCTATAGGGCTTCTGAATCTGAAGTTTTGAGCTAGGCCTTGGTAGACAAACCTGCTGGAGTAGCGTGTACACCTTATACATGATCCCTGTCAGTGCACATTACTCTTGTTGCCGGTCCCCCCCTGTAGCCGATGCCTTATGTCAGATTAGATACCTTATGAGCCGAATGAGTTCCTTTTCTTTTGCTCAAATGTTTCTAGTTTCTCCTGGTTATGGCTTTGCTCTTTATAGCACCATAAGAAATACCCAATTCTGATATGCTGCTGGTAATGTTTTTGTCCGAATACCCGGTGGTAAACCCCCTGCCAGACTTCATTACCTAAGTCCCAATACCTGCCCCCCCTTTTGGTTTTGTACACCTTGTTTTAACCCAAAACAAGGGGTGGGTAACACTAAAAGTCCGATATAAGATTCTTTCCTGATTGTTACTTTATGACCTTGGGAATTGAGGGTTCTTTCACTGGCCTCTTCTTCCACCATCCCCTGGTATGGCAGCTCCTTATGGAGTGAGTGTGGTATGCACTCACCCCGTAAGGGAGTGCATACCAGACCCCATCACATAAATGACCTCCCTCTTCTTTGTAGCTTTTACTTCTCGTCACAAAGGAACCATAGAAATAAACATGCCTACAATCTCAACTCTCCAAGGTCAACAAACAAAACAAGCCGTGACAAGCAAAGGTACATCAACACTTACATCAAAATGTAGAGTTTTACCTTTTAGCTACACATAAGCTCTGATAATGGAAAGATGGGGCCAATGAAGGGACCTTAACTCCGAAATTCACGAAGCAACAAACATGAAAGAAACTTTTATCAACCCTTTAGTGTTTACCTAGCCCATATTTTTGGGTACCACATGTGTACAAAACCAATGGGGTGTAGGTTTAGGTAATGAATTTTCTGCCATTGGCATGTTCCAAGTTGGCAGTTGTGACAAACGAAGGTACATCAACACATACATCAAAATGTAGAGTTTTACCTTTTAGTTTATATATAAGCTCTGGTGACCGGAAGAAGAGGCCAGTGAAAGAACCCTCAATTCCCAAGGTCATAAAGTAACAATCAGGAAAGAATCTTATATCGGACTTTTAGTGTTTACCCACCCCTTGTTTTGGGTAAAACATGTGTACAAAACCAAAGGGGGCAGGTATTGGGACTTAGGTAATGAAGTCTGGCAGGGGTTTACCACCTGGTATTCGGACAAAACATCTACCAGCAGCATATCAGAATTGGGTATTTCTTATGGTGCTATAAGGAGCAAAGCCATAACCAGGAGAAACATATAAACATTTGAGCCAAAGAAAAGGAACTCATTCGTATCATAAGGTATCTAAATCTGACATAAGGCATCGGCTACAGGGGACCGGCAAACAAGAGTAACGTGCACTGACCGGATCATGTATAAGGTGTACACGTCTACTCCAGCAGGTTGTCTTACCAAGGCCTAGCTCAAAACTTCAGCATTCAGAAGCCCTATAGATGTTCTATGCTTATCTCAGGTACCTTCAAGGATGCCTTACTCTCCATGCCCAATTAGCCAACATATTTTTGCTGGAGAAGATCTTACCTTATGAAGGACTTGCTTGCTCCACACCATGGTCATGGCGGGAGAGGAGGCTGATATCTCATGGCTTTGGCCTTCCCATTGCCTTGGGTTCATCACTTCAATCAGGAACATATTTGATAACCTTTTGTCATGCTCAGACCAAGGTGTTAGTAAATCAAACATAAAACTGAAAACAGAAGGGAGATTGGTTGATAATGTGTACAAGAACCACCAAGTACACTGGTCTAAATCAGAGAGGGAAGATACTTATGTCTTGTCGAGACATGGACAAAGACCTGACAAGGTCACTGTAAAATTAACGACAAATCAGCCTCATAACAAGGCATTATCAACCATTCTTCATTCACAAGTCAGCTTTATGACAAATCCCAGACTTCAAAGTCAATGAAGTCTCTGGGTGGGGGGGTGGGAAAAATTAGAGACTCAATTACCACTGTTCATAGCAGGAAACCATTGTTCAGCATGCTAAAAAGTGCCATTCATGACATGCCATGTCATTCAGTCTGTATTTTTTGGTCAGCTTACATACCAAGGCATAACCAACCATCCTAATTTATTGTTGGCCCAAAAACTAGTATAGTTTTGGGTTCTTTGTATCATTGGACATACCAAAGTGACTGAGCAGTAAGTATCCATGTCCAAATAAAGATCCGTCGATCACTGTTCATGGCTGGAAATGTCTGTTTGTCTTAAAGAAGCCATTTATGATCATAGAAGGCTTAAGAACAAAATAAGAGCAAGGCCTGCGCCATAGCTCTCAAGACCAGCAAACAAGAATGCACAACAAAATGTACAAAGCATGCACAAAGAAAGTGAATCGCCCAAACTTTAAAGAGTTCAGACACTTCCCCGAGGCCTTGAGATCGCCGCTTGTATCTTAATGATCAATGAAGGTCACAGCAAGCAACCGCAGCACAGGTAGATCGCCCGCCAAGCATCAGAGACAACCGCCACAGGGAAATTGCAGGTACTGCCGCCATTGCGCACCCCAAGAGGGGAAGAAGGTACTGAATCTTGCCGGAACACCTAAATGTCTTAATGGCGCAGCTCCATGGCATTCAAGGGCGCTTGAATCGAGCTCCATGCGCCCCCCGCCACCACCTCTCAGCTCCAGCCATCCCTTAAGCACGATCGTCGTGCAGAGGGTTAGGGCAGGGAAGAGATGAAGCGCGATTTCCCGCGATTTCATCCACGTGATTTCCCACGATTTCATCCATCACACGGGATGAACTCTACCGCGCAGGATGAAATCTATCGTGATTTCATCCGCGTTGGATGAAATTGTCTCTCAATTTTTCATCCGTGTCATCCTCTGAGGATGACATCCATTTATGGATGAAATAAATAAATAATGGGATGGCTCCATTAGGATCCTGACCTTATACCAAAAATCCGGGTACTGTAAATAACCGAAATTAACCAAATTCCAAGAAGGTTAATTAGGGGTCAGGTAACATACCACTGGTCTTAAACTATCAAGTTTTAAGAGAACCAGCCAGATCCATGGAGGGAGGGAGAGAGATGGAGAGAGAGGGAACCCACCCACCATCCCCTGGTATGGCAGCTCCTTATGGAGTGAGTGTGGTATGCACTCACCCCGTAAGGGAGTGCATACCAGACCCCATCACATAAATGACCTCCCTCTTCTTTGTAGCTTTTACTTCTCGTCACAAAGGAACCATAGAAATAAACATGCCTACAATCTCAACTCTCCAAGGTCAACAAACAAAACAAGCCGTGACAAGCAAAGGTACATCAACACTTACATCAAAATGTAGAGTTTTACCTTTTAGCTACACATAAGCTCTGATAATGGAAAGATGGGGCCAATGAAGGGACCTTAACTCCGAAATTCACGAAGCAACAAACATGAAAGAAACTTTTATCAACCCTTTAGTGTTTACCTAGCCCATATTTTTGGGTACCACATGTGTACAAAACCAATGGGGTGTAGGTTTAGGTAATGAATTTTCTGCCATTGGCATGTTCCAAGTTGGCAAGTTGTGACAAACGAAGGTACATCAACACATACATCAAAATGTAGAGTTTTACCTTTTAGTTTATATATAAGCTCTGGTGACCGGAAGAAGAGGCCAGTGAAAGAACCCTCAATTCCCAAGGTCATAAAGTAACAATCAGGAAAGAATCTTATATCGGACTTTTAGTGTTTACCCACCCCTTGTTTTGGGTAAAACATGTGTACAAAACCAAAGGGGGCAGGTATTGGGACTTAGGTAATGAAGTCTGGCAGGGGTTTACCACCTGGTATTCGGACAAAACATCTACCAGCAGCATATCAGAATTGGGTATTTCTTATGGTGCTATAAGGAGCAAAGCCATAACCAGGAGAAACATATAAACATTTGAGCCAAAGAAAAGGAACTCATTCGTATCATAAGGTATCTAAATCTGACATAAGGCATCGGCTACAGGGGACCGGCAAACAAGAGTAACGTGCACTGACCGGATCATGTATAAGGTGTACACGTCTACTCCAGCAGGTTGTCTTACCAAGGCCTAGCTCAAAACTTCAGCATTCAGAAGCCCTATAGATGTTCTATGCTTATCTCAGGTACCTTCAAGGATGCCTTACTCTCCATGCCCAATTAGCCAACATATTTTTGCTGGAGAAGATCTTACCTTATGAAGGACTTGCTTGCTCCACACCATGGTCATGGCGGGAGAGGAGGCTGATATCTCATGGCTTTGGCCTTCCCATTGCCTTGGGTTCATCACTTCAATCAGGAACATATTTGATAACCTTTTGTCATGCTCAGACCAAGGTGTTAGTAAATCAAACATAAAACTGAAAACAGAAGGGAGATTGGTTGATAATGTGTACAAGAACCACCAAGTACACTGGTCTAAATCAGAGAGGGAAGATACTTATGTCTTGTCGAGACATGGACAAAGACCTGACAAGGTCACTGTAAAATTAACGACAAATCAGCCTCATAACAAGGCATTATCAACCATTCTTCATTCACAAGTCAGCTTTATGACAAATCCCAGACTTCAAAGTCAATGAAGTCTCTGGGTGGGGGGGTGGGAAAAATTAGAGACTCAATTACCACTGTTCATAGCAGGAAACCATTGTTCAGCATGCTAAAAAGTGCCATTCATGACATGCCATGTCATTCAGTCTGTATTTTTTGGTCAGCTTACATACCAAGGCATAACCAACCATCCTAATTTATTGTTGGCCCAAAAACTAGTATAGTTTTGGGTTCTTTGTATCATTGGACATACCAAAGTGACTGAGCAGTAAGTATCCATGTCCAAATAAAGATCCGTCGATCACTGTTCATGGCTGGAAATGTCTGTTTGTCTTAAAGAAGCCATTTATGATCATAGAAGGCTTAAGAACAAAATAAGAGCAAGGCCTGCGCCATAGCTCTCAAGACCAGCAAACAAGAATGCACAACAAAATGTACAAAGCATGCACAAAGAAAGTGAATCGCCCAAACTTTAAAGAGTTCAGACACTTCCCCGAGGCCTTGAGATCGCCGCTTGTATCTTAATGATCAATGAAGGTCACAGCAAGCAACCGCAGCACAGGTAGATCGCCCGCCAAGCATCAGAGACAACCGCCACAGGGAAATTGCAGGTACTGCCGCCATTGCGCACCCCAAGAGGGGAAGAAGGTACTGAATCTTGCCGGAACACCTAAATGTCTTAATGGCGCAGCTCCATGGCATTCAAGGGCGCTTGAATCGAGCTCCATGCGCCCCCCGCCACCACCTCTCAGCTCCAGCCATCCCTTAAGCACGATCGTCGTGCAGAGGGTTAGGGCAGGGAAGAGATGAAGCGCGATTTCCCGCGATTTCATCCACGTGATTTCCCACGATTTCATCCATCACACGGGATGAACTCTACCGCGCAGGATGAAATCTATCGTGATTTCATCCGCGTTGGATGAAATTGTCTCTCAATTTTTCATCCGTGTCATCCTCTGAGGATGACATCCATTTATGGATGAAATAAATAAATAATGGGATGGCTCCATTAGGATCCTGACCTTATACCAAAAATCCGGGTACTGTAAATAACCGAAATTAACCAAATTCCAAGAAGGTTAATTAGGGGTCAGGTAACATACCACTGGTCTTAAACTATCAAGTTTTAAGAGAACCAGCCAGATCCATGGAGGGAGGGAGAGAGATGGAGAGAGAGGGAACCCACCCACCATCCCCTGGTATGGCAGCTCCTTATGGAGTGAGTGTGGTATGCACTCACCCCGTAAGGGAGTGCATACCAGACCCCATCACATAAATGACCTCCCTCTTCTTTGTAGCTTTTACTTCTCGTCACAAAGGAACCATAGAAATAAACATGCCTACAATCTCAACTCTCCAAGGTCAACAAACAAAACAAGCCGTGACAAGCAAAGGTACATCAACACTTACATCAAAATGTAGAGTTTTACCTTTTAGCTACACATAAGCTCTGATAATGGAAAGATGGGGCCAATGAAGGGACCTTAACTCCGAAATTCACGAAGCAACAAACATGAAAGAAACTTTTATCAACCCTTTAGTGTTTACCTAGCCCATATTTTTGGGTACCACATGTGTACAAAACCAATGGGGTGTAGGTTTAGGTAATGAATTTTCTGCCATTGGCATGTTCCAAGTTGGCAAGTTGTGACAAACGAAGGTACATCAACACATACATCAAAATGTAGAGTTTTACCTTTTAGTTTATATATAAGCTCTGGTGACCGGAAGAAGAGGCCAGTGAAAGAACCCTCAATTCCCAAGGTCATAAAGTAACAATCAGGAAAGAATCTTATATCGGACTTTTAGTGTTTACCCACCCCTTGTTTTGGGTAAAACATGTGTACAAAACCAAAGGGGGCAGGTATTGGGACTTAGGTAATGAAGTCTGGCAGGGGTTTACCACCTGGTATTCGGACAAAACATCTACCAGCAGCATATCAGAATTGGGTATTTCTTATGGTGCTATAAGGAGCAAAGCCATAACCAGGAGAAACATATAAACATTTGAGCCAAAGAAAAGGAACTCATTCGTATCATAAGGTATCTAAATCTGACATAAGGCATCGGCTACAGGGGACCGGCAAACAAGAGTAACGTGCACTGACCGGATCATGTATAAGGTGTACACGTCTACTCCAGCAGGTTGTCTTACCAAGGCCTAGCTCAAAACTTCAGCATTCAGAAGCCCTATAGATGTTCTATGCTTATCTCAGGTACCTTCAAGGATGCCTTACTCTCCATGCCCAATTAGCCAACATATTTTTGCTGGAGAAGATCTTACCTTATGAAGGACTTGCTTGCTCCACACCATGGTCATGGCGGGAGAGGAGGCTGATATCTCATGGCTTTGGCCTTCCCATTGCCTTGGGTTCATCACTTCAATCAGGAACATATTTGATAACCTTTTGTCATGCTCAGACCAAGGTGTTAGTAAATCAAACATAAAACTGAAAACAGAAGGGAGATTGGTTGATAATGTGTACAAGAACCACCAAGTACACTGGTCTAAATCAGAGAGGGAAGATACTTATGTCTTGTCGAGACATGGACAAAGACCTGACAAGGTCACTGTAAAATTAACGACAAATCAGCCTCATAACAAGGCATTATCAACCATTCTTCATTCACAAGTCAGCTTTATGACAAATCCCAGACTTCAAAGTCAATGAAGTCTCTGGGTGGGGGGGTGGGAAAAATTAGAGACTCAATTACCACTGTTCATAGCAGGAAACCATTGTTCAGCATGCTAAAAAGTGCCATTCATGACATGCCATGTCATTCAGTCTGTATTTTTTGGTCAGCTTACATACCAAGGCATAACCAACCATCCTAATTTATTGTTGGCCCAAAAACTAGTATAGTTTTGGGTTCTTTGTATCATTGGACATACCAAAGTGACTGAGCAGTAAGTATCCATGTCCAAATAAAGATCCGTCGATCACTGTTCATGGCTGGAAATGTCTGTTTGTCTTAAAGAAGCCATTTATGATCATAGAAGGCTTAAGAACAAAATAAGAGCAAGGCCTGCGCCATAGCTCTCAAGACCAGCAAACAAGAATGCACAACAAAATGTACAAAGCATGCACAAAGAAAGTGAATCGCCCAAACTTTAAAGAGTTCAGACACTTCCCCGAGGCCTTGAGATCGCCGCTTGTATCTTAATGATCAATGAAGGTCACAGCAAGCAACCGCAGCACAGGTAGATCGCCCGCCAAGCATCAGAGACAACCGCCACAGGGAAATTGCAGGTACTGCCGCCATTGCGCACCCCAAGAGGGGAAGAAGGTACTGAATCTTGCCGGAACACCTAAATGTCTTAATGGCGCAGCTCCATGGCATTCAAGGGCGCTTGAATCGAGCTCCATGCGCCCCCCGCCACCACCTCTCAGCTCCAGCCATCCCTTAAGCACGATCGTCGTGCAGAGGGTTAGGGCAGGGAAGAGATGAAGCGCGATTTCCCGCGATTTCATCCACGTGATTTCCCACGATTTCATCCATCACACGGGATGAACTCTACCGCGCAGGATGAAATCTATCGTGATTTCATCCGCGTTGGATGAAATTGTCTCTCAATTTTTCATCCGTGTCATCCTCTGAGGATGACATCCATTTATGGATGAAATAAATAAATAATGGGATGGCTCCATTAGGATCCTGACCTTATACCAAAAATCCGGGTACTGTAAATAACCGAAATTAACCAAATTCCAAGAAGGTTAATTAGGGGTCAGGTAACATACCACTGGTCTTAAACTATCAAGTTTTAAGAGAACCAGCCAGATCCATGGAGGGAGGGAGAGAGATGGAGAGAGAGGGAACCCACCCACCATCCCCTGGTATGGCAGCTCCTTATGGAGTGAGTGTGGTATGCACTCACCCCGTAAGGGAGTGCATACCAGACCCCATCACATAAATGACCTCCCTCTTCTTTGTAGCTTTTACTTCTCGTCACAAAGGAACCATAGAAATAAACATGCCTACAATCTCAACTCTCCAAGGTCAACAAACAAAACAAGCCGTGACAAGCAAAGGTACATCAACACTTACATCAAAATGTAGAGTTTTACCTTTTAGCTACACATAAGCTCTGATAATGGAAAGATGGGGCCAATGAAGGGACCTTAACTCCGAAATTCACGAAGCAACAAACATGAAAGAAACTTTTATCAACCCTTTAGTGTTTACCTAGCCCATATTTTTGGGTACCACATGTGTACAAAACCAATGGGGTGTAGGTTTAGGTAATGAATTTTCTGCCATTGGCATGTTCCAAGTTGGCAAGTTGTGACAAACGAAGGTACATCAACACATACATCAAAATGTAGAGTTTTACCTTTTAGTTTATATATAAGCTCTGGTGACCGGAAGAAGAGGCCAGTGAAAGAACCCTCAATTCCCAAGGTCATAAAGTAACAATCAGGAAAGAATCTTATATCGGACTTTTAGTGTTTACCCACCCCTTGTTTTGGGTAAAACATGTGTACAAAACCAAAGGGGGCAGGTATTGGGACTTAGGTAATGAAGTCTGGCAGGGGTTTACCACCTGGTATTCGGACAAAACATCTACCAGCAGCATATCAGAATTGGGTATTTCTTATGGTGCTATAAGGAGCAAAGCCATAACCAGGAGAAACATATAAACATTTGAGCCAAAGAAAAGGAACTCATTCGTATCATAAGGTATCTAAATCTGACATAAGGCATCGGCTACAGGGGACCGGCAAACAAGAGTAACGTGCACTGACCGGATCATGTATAAGGTGTACACGTCTACTCCAGCAGGTTGTCTTACCAAGGCCTAGCTCAAAACTTCAGCATTCAGAAGCCCTATAGATGTTCTATGCTTATCTCAGGTACCTTCAAGGATGCCTTACTCTCCATGCCCAATTAGCCAACATATTTTTGCTGGAGAAGATCTTACCTTATGAAGGACTTGCTTGCTCCACACCATGGTCATGGCGGGAGAGGAGGCTGATATCTCATGGCTTTGGCCTTCCCATTGCCTTGGGTTCATCACTTCAATCAGGAACATATTTGATAACCTTTTGTCATGCTCAGACCAAGGTGTTAGTAAATCAAACATAAAACTGAAAACAGAAGGGAGATTGGTTGATAATGTGTACAAGAACCACCAAGTACACTGGTCTAAATCAGAGAGGGAAGATACTTATGTCTTGTCGAGACATGGACAAAGACCTGACAAGGTCACTGTAAAATTAACGACAAATCAGCCTCATAACAAGGCATTATCAACCATTCTTCATTCACAAGTCAGCTTTATGACAAATCCCAGACTTCAAAGTCAATGAAGTCTCTGGGTGGGGGGGTGGGAAAAATTAGAGACTCAATTACCACTGTTCATAGCAGGAAACCATTGTTCAGCATGCTAAAAAGTGCCATTCATGACATGCCATGTCATTCAGTCTGTATTTTTTGGTCAGCTTACATACCAAGGCATAACCAACCATCCTAATTTATTGTTGGCCCAAAAACTAGTATAGTTTTGGGTTCTTTGTATCATTGGACATACCAAAGTGACTGAGCAGTAAGTATCCATGTCCAAATAAAGATCCGTCGATCACTGTTCATGGCTGGAAATGTCTGTTTGTCTTAAAGAAGCCATTTATGATCATAGAAGGCTTAAGAACAAAATAAGAGCAAGGCCTGCGCCATAGCTCTCAAGACCAGCAAACAAGAATGCACAACAAAATGTACAAAGCATGCACAAAGAAAGTGAATCGCCCAAACTTTAAAGAGTTCAGACACTTCCCCGAGGCCTTGAGATCGCCGCTTGTATCTTAATGATCAATGAAGGTCACAGCAAGCAACCGCAGCACAGGTAGATCGCCCGCCAAGCATCAGAGACAACCGCCACAGGGAAATTGCAGGTACTGCCGCCATTGCGCACCCCAAGAGGGGAAGAAGGTACTGAATCTTGCCGGAACACCTAAATGTCTTAATGGCGCAGCTCCATGGCATTCAAGGGCGCTTGAATCGAGCTCCATGCGCCCCCCGCCACCACCTCTCAGCTCCAGCCATCCCTTAAGCACGATCGTCGTGCAGAGGGTTAGGGCAGGGAAGAGATGAAGCGCGATTTCCCGCGATTTCATCCACGTGATTTCCCACGATTTCATCCATTCGGGATGAAATCCATCACACGGGATGAACTCTACCGCGCAGGATGAAATCTATCGTGATTTCATCCGCGTTGGATGAAATTGTCTCTCAATTTTTCATCCGTGTCATCCTCTGAGGATGACATCCATTTATGGATGAAATAAATAAATAATGGGATGGCTCCATTAGGATCCTGACCTTATACCAAAAATCCGGGTACTGTAAATAACCGAAATTAACCAAATTCCAAGAAGGTTAATTAGGGGTCAGGTAACATACCACTGGTCTTAAACTATCAAGTTTTAAGAGAACCAGCCAGATCCATGGAGGGAGGGAGAGAGATGGAGAGAGAGGGAACCCACCCACCATCCCCTGGTATGGCAGCTCCTTATGGAGTGAGTGTGGTATGCACTCACCCCGTAAGGGAGTGCATACCAGACCCCATCACATAAATGACCTCCCTCTTCTTTGTAGCTTTTACTTCTCGTCACAAAGGAACCATAGAAATAAACATGCCTACAATCTCAACTCTCCAAGGTCAACAAACAAAACAAGCCGTGACAAGCAAAGGTACATCAACACTTACATCAAAATGTAGAGTTTTACCTTTTAGCTACACATAAGCTCTGATAATGGAAAGATGGGGCCAATGAAGGGACCTTAACTCCGAAATTCACGAAGCAACAAACATGAAAGAAACTTTTATCAACCCTTTAGTGTTTACCTAGCCCATATTTTTGGGTACCACATGTGTACAAAACCAATGGGGTGTAGGTTTAGGTAATGAATTTTCTGCCATTGGCATGTTCCAAGTTGGCAAGTTGTGACAAACGAAGGTACATCAACACATACATCAAAATGTAGAGTTTTACCTTTTAGTTTATATATAAGCTCTGGTGACCGGAAGAAGAGGCCAGTGAAAGAACCCTCAATTCCCAAGGTCATAAAGTAACAATCAGGAAAGAATCTTATATCGGACTTTTAGTGTTTACCCACCCCTTGTTTTGGGTAAAACATGTGTACAAAACCAAAGGGGGCAGGTATTGGGACTTAGGTAATGAAGTCTGGCAGGGGTTTACCACCTGGTATTCGGACAAAACATCTACCAGCAGCATATCAGAATTGGGTATTTCTTATGGTGCTATAAGGAGCAAAGCCATAACCAGGAGAAACATATAAACATTTGAGCCAAAGAAAAGGAACTCATTCGTATCATAAGGTATCTAAATCTGACATAAGGCATCGGCTACAGGGGACCGGCAAACAAGAGTAACGTGCACTGACCGGATCATGTATAAGGTGTACACGTCTACTCCAGCAGGTTGTCTTACCAAGGCCTAGCTCAAAACTTCAGCATTCAGAAGCCCTATAGATGTTCTATGCTTATCTCAGGTACCTTCAAGGATGCCTTACTCTCCATGCCCAATTAGCCAACATATTTTTGCTGGAGAAGATCTTACCTTATGAAGGACTTGCTTGCTCCACACCATGGTCATGGCGGGAGAGGAGGCTGATATCTCATGGCTTTGGCCTTCCCATTGCCTTGGGTTCATCACTTCAATCAGGAACATATTTGATAACCTTTTGTCATGCTCAGACCAAGGTGTTAGTAAATCAAACATAAAACTGAAAACAGAAGGGAGATTGGTTGATAATGTGTACAAGAACCACCAAGTACACTGGTCTAAATCAGAGAGGGAAGATACTTATGTCTTGTCGAGACATGGACAAAGACCTGACAAGGTCACTGTAAAATTAACGACAAATCAGCCTCATAACAAGGCATTATCAACCATTCTTCATTCACAAGTCAGCTTTATGACAAATCCCAGACTTCAAAGTCAATGAAGTCTCTGGGTGGGGGGGTGGGAAAAATTAGAGACTCAATTACCACTGTTCATAGCAGGAAACCATTGTTCAGCATGCTAAAAAGTGCCATTCATGACATGCCATGTCATTCAGTCTGTATTTTTTGGTCAGCTTACATACCAAGGCATAACCAACCATCCTAATTTATTGTTGGCCCAAAAACTAGTATAGTTTTGGGTTCTTTGTATCATTGGACATACCAAAGTGACTGAGCAGTAAGTATCCATGTCCAAATAAAGATCCGTCGATCACTGTTCATGGCTGGAAATGTCTGTTTGTCTTAAAGAAGCCATTTATGATCATAGAAGGCTTAAGAACAAAATAAGAGCAAGGCCTGCGCCATAGCTCTCAAGACCAGCAAACAAGAATGCACAACAAAATGTACAAAGCATGCACAAAGAAAGTGAATCGCCCAAACTTTAAAGAGTTCAGACACTTCCCCGAGGCCTTGAGATCGCCGCTTGTATCTTAATGATCAATGAAGGTCACAGCAAGCAACCGCAGCACAGGTAGATCGCCCGCCAAGCATCAGAGACAACCGCCACAGGGAAATTGCAGGTACTGCCGCCATTGCGCACCCCAAGAGGGGAAGAAGGTACTGAATCTTGCCGGAACACCTAAATGTCTTAATGGCGCAGCTCCATGGCATTCAAGGGCGCTTGAATCGAGCTCCATGCGCCCCCCGCCACCACCTCTCAGCTCCAGCCATCCCTTAAGCACGATCGTCGTGCAGAGGGTTAGGGCAGGGAAGAGATGAAGCGCGATTTCCCGCGATTTCATCCACGTGATTTCCCACGATTTCATCCATCACACGGGATGAACTCTACCGCGCAGGATGAAATCTATCGTGATTTCATCCGCGTTGGATGAAATTGTCTCTCAATTTTTCATCCGTGTCATCCTCTGAGGATGACATCCATTTATGGATGAAATAAATAAATAATGGGATGGCTCCATTAGGATCCTGACCTTATACCAAAAATCCGGGTACTGTAAATAACCGAAATTAACCAAATTCCAAGAAGGTTAATTAGGGGTCAGGTAACATACCACTGGTCTTAAACTATCAAGTTTTAAGAGAACCAGCCAGATCCATGGAGGGAGGGAGAGAGATGGAGAGAGAGGGAACCCACCCACCATCCCCTGGTATGGCAGCTCCTTATGGAGTGAGTGTGGTATGCACTCACCCCGTAAGGGAGTGCATACCAGACCCCATCACATAAATGACCTCCCTCTTCTTTGTAGCTTTTACTTCTCGTCACAAAGGAACCATAGAAATAAACATGCCTACAATCTCAACTCTCCAAGGTCAACAAACAAAACAAGCCGTGACAAGCAAAGGTACATCAACACTTACATCAAAATGTAGAGTTTTACCTTTTAGCTACACATAAGCTCTGATAATGGAAAGATGGGGCCAATGAAGGGACCTTAACTCCGAAATTCACGAAGCAACAAACATGAAAGAAACTTTTATCAACCCTTTAGTGTTTACCTAGCCCATATTTTTGGGTACCACATGTGTACAAAACCAATGGGGTGTAGGTTTAGGTAATGAATTTTCTGCCATTGGCATGTTCCAAGTTGGCAAGTTGTGACAAACGAAGGTACATCAACACATACATCAAAATGTAGAGTTTTACCTTTTAGTTTATATATAAGCTCTGGTGACCGGAAGAAGAGGCCAGTGAAAGAACCCTCAATTCCCAAGGTCATAAAGTAACAATCAGGAAAGAATCTTATATCGGACTTTTAGTGTTTACCCACCCCTTGTTTTGGGTAAAACATGTGTACAAAACCAAAGGGGGCAGGTATTGGGACTTAGGTAATGAAGTCTGGCAGGGGTTTACCACCTGGTATTCGGACAAAACATCTACCAGCAGCATATCAGAATTGGGTATTTCTTATGGTGCTATAAGGAGCAAAGCCATAACCAGGAGAAACATATAAACATTTGAGCCAAAGAAAAGGAACTCATTCGTATCATAAGGTATCTAAATCTGACATAAGGCATCGGCTACAGGGGACCGGCAAACAAGAGTAACGTGCACTGACCGGATCATGTATAAGGTGTACACGTCTACTCCAGCAGGTTGTCTTACCAAGGCCTAGCTCAAAACTTCAGCATTCAGAAGCCCTATAGATGTTCTATGCTTATCTCAGGTACCTTCAAGGATGCCTTACTCTCCATGCCCAATTAGCCAACATATTTTTGCTGGAGAAGATCTTACCTTATGAAGGACTTGCTTGCTCCACACCATGGTCATGGCGGGAGAGGAGGCTGATATCTCATGGCTTTGGCCTTCCCATTGCCTTGGGTTCATCACTTCAATCAGGAACATATTTGATAACCTTTTGTCATGCTCAGACCAAGGTGTTAGTAAATCAAACATAAAACTGAAAACAGAAGGGAGATTGGTTGATAATGTGTACAAGAACCACCAAGTACACTGGTCTAAATCAGAGAGGGAAGATACTTATGTCTTGTCGAGACATGGACAAAGACCTGACAAGGTCACTGTAAAATTAACGACAAATCAGCCTCATAACAAGGCATTATCAACCATTCTTCATTCACAAGTCAGCTTTATGACAAATCCCAGACTTCAAAGTCAATGAAGTCTCTGGGTGGGGGGGTGGGAAAAATTAGAGACTCAATTACCACTGTTCATAGCAGGAAACCATTGTTCAGCATGCTAAAAAGTGCCATTCATGACATGCCATGTCATTCAGTCTGTATTTTTTGGTCAGCTTACATACCAAGGCATAACCAACCATCCTAATTTATTGTTGGCCCAAAAACTAGTATAGTTTTGGGTTCTTTGTATCATTGGACATACCAAAGTGACTGAGCAGTAAGTATCCATGTCCAAATAAAGATCCGTCGATCACTGTTCATGGCTGGAAATGTCTGTTTGTCTTAAAGAAGCCATTTATGATCATAGAAGGCTTAAGAACAAAATAAGAGCAAGGCCTGCGCCATAGCTCTCAAGACCAGCAAACAAGAATGCACAACAAAATGTACAAAGCATGCACAAAGAAAGTGAATCGCCCAAACTTTAAAGAGTTCAGACACTTCCCCGAGGCCTTGAGATCGCCGCTTGTATCTTAATGATCAATGAAGGTCACAGCAAGCAACCGCAGCACAGGTAGATCGCCCGCCAAGCATCAGAGACAACCGCCACAGGGAAATTGCAGGTACTGCCGCCATTGCGCACCCCAAGAGGGGAAGAAGGTACTGAATCTTGCCGGAACACCTAAATGTCTTAATGGCGCAGCTCCATGGCATTCAAGGGCGCTTGAATCGAGCTCCATGCGCCCCCCGCCACCACCTCTCAGCTCCAGCCATCCCTTAAGCACGATCGTCGTGCAGAGGGTTAGGGCAGGGAAGAGATGAAGCGCGATTTCCCGCGATTTCATCCACGTGATTTCCCACGATTTCATCCATTCGGGATGAAATCCATCACACGGGATGAACTCTACCGCGCAGGATGAAATCTATCGTGATTTCATCCGCGTTGGATGAAATTGTCTCTCAATTTTTCATCCGTGTCATCCTCTGAGGATGACATCCATTTATGGATGAAATAAATAAATAATGGGATGGCTCCATTAGGATCCTGACCTTATACCAAAAATCCGGGTACTGTAAATAACCGAAATTAACCAAATTCCAAGAAGGTTAATTAGGGGTCAGGTAACATACCACTGGTCTTAAACTATCAAGTTTTAAGAGAACCAGCCAGATCCATGGAGGGAGGGAGAGAGATGGAGAGAGAGGGAACCCACCCACCATCCCCTGGTATGGCAGCTCCTTATGGAGTGAGTGTGGTATGCACTCACCCCGTAAGGGAGTGCATACCAGACCCCATCACATAAATGACCTCCCTCTTCTTTGTAGCTTTTACTTCTCGTCACAAAGGAACCATAGAAATAAACATGCCTACAATCTCAACTCTCCAAGGTCAACAAACAAAACAAGCCGTGACAAGCAAAGGTACATCAACACTTACATCAAAATGTAGAGTTTTACCTTTTAGCTACACATAAGCTCTGATAATGGAAAGATGGGGCCAATGAAGGGACCTTAACTCCGAAATTCACGAAGCAACAAACATGAAAGAAACTTTTATCAACCCTTTAGTGTTTACCTAGCCCATATTTTTGGGTACCACATGTGTACAAAACCAATGGGGTGTAGGTTTAGGTAATGAATTTTCTGCCATTGGCATGTTCCAAGTTGGCAAGTTGTGACAAACGAAGGTACATCAACACATACATCAAAATGTAGAGTTTTACCTTTTAGTTTATATATAAGCTCTGGTGACCGGAAGAAGAGGCCAGTGAAAGAACCCTCAATTCCCAAGGTCATAAAGTAACAATCAGGAAAGAATCTTATATCGGACTTTTAGTGTTTACCCACCCCTTGTTTTGGGTAAAACATGTGTACAAAACCAAAGGGGGCAGGTATTGGGACTTAGGTAATGAAGTCTGGCAGGGGTTTACCACCTGGTATTCGGACAAAACATCTACCAGCAGCATATCAGAATTGGGTATTTCTTATGGTGCTATAAGGAGCAAAGCCATAACCAGGAGAAACATATAAACATTTGAGCCAAAGAAAAGGAACTCATTCGTATCATAAGGTATCTAAATCTGACATAAGGCATCGGCTACAGGGGACCGGCAAACAAGAGTAACGTGCACTGACCGGATCATGTATAAGGTGTACACGTCTACTCCAGCAGGTTGTCTTACCAAGGCCTAGCTCAAAACTTCAGCATTCAGAAGCCCTATAGATGTTCTATGCTTATCTCAGGTACCTTCAAGGATGCCTTACTCTCCATGCCCAATTAGCCAACATATTTTTGCTGGAGAAGATCTTACCTTATGAAGGACTTGCTTGCTCCACACCATGGTCATGGCGGGAGAGGAGGCTGATATCTCATGGCTTTGGCCTTCCCATTGCCTTGGGTTCATCACTTCAATCAGGAACATATTTGATAACCTTTTGTCATGCTCAGACCAAGGTGTTAGTAAATCAAACATAAAACTGAAAACAGAAGGGAGATTGGTTGATAATGTGTACAAGAACCACCAAGTACACTGGTCTAAATCAGAGAGGGAAGATACTTATGTCTTGTCGAGACATGGACAAAGACCTGACAAGGTCACTGTAAAATTAACGACAAATCAGCCTCATAACAAGGCATTATCAACCATTCTTCATTCACAAGTCAGCTTTATGACAAATCCCAGACTTCAAAGTCAATGAAGTCTCTGGGTGGGGGGGTGGGAAAAATTAGAGACTCAATTACCACTGTTCATAGCAGGAAACCATTGTTCAGCATGCTAAAAAGTGCCATTCATGACATGCCATGTCATTCAGTCTGTATTTTTTGGTCAGCTTACATACCAAGGCATAACCAACCATCCTAATTTATTGTTGGCCCAAAAACTAGTATAGTTTTGGGTTCTTTGTATCATTGGACATACCAAAGTGACTGAGCAGTAAGTATCCATGTCCAAATAAAGATCCGTCGATCACTGTTCATGGCTGGAAATGTCTGTTTGTCTTAAAGAAGCCATTTATGATCATAGAAGGCTTAAGAACAAAATAAGAGCAAGGCCTGCGCCATAGCTCTCAAGACCAGCAAACAAGAATGCACAACAAAATGTACAAAGCATGCACAAAGAAAGTGAATCGCCCAAACTTTAAAGAGTTCAGACACTTCCCCGAGGCCTTGAGATCGCCGCTTGTATCTTAATGATCAATGAAGGTCACAGCAAGCAACCGCAGCACAGGTAGATCGCCCGCCAAGCATCAGAGACAACCGCCACAGGGAAATTGCAGGTACTGCCGCCATTGCGCACCCCAAGAGGGGAAGAAGGTACTGAATCTTGCCGGAACACCTAAATGTCTTAATGGCGCAGCTCCATGGCATTCAAGGGCGCTTGAATCGAGCTCCATGCGCCCCCCGCCACCACCTCTCAGCTCCAGCCATCCCTTAAGCACGATCGTCGTGCAGAGGGTTAGGGCAGGGAAGAGATGAAGCGCGATTTCCCGCGATTTCATCCACGTGATTTCCCACGATTTCATCCATTCGGGATGAAATCCATCACACGGGATGAACTCTACCGCGCAGGATGAAATCTATCGTGATTTCATCCGCGTTGGATGAAATTGTCTCTCAATTTTTCATCCGTGTCATCCTCTGAGGATGACATCCATTTATGGATGAAATAAATAAATAATGGGATGGCTCCATTAGGATCCTGACCTTATACCAAAAATCCGGGTACTGTAAATAACCGAAATTAACCAAATTCCAAGAAGGTTAATTAGGGGTCAGGTAACATACCACTGGTCTTAAACTATCAAGTTTTAAGAGAACCAGCCAGATCCATGGAGGGAGGGAGAGAGATGGAGAGAGAGGGAACCCACCCACCATCCCCTGGTATGGCAGCTCCTTATGGAGTGAGTGTGGTATGCACTCACCCCGTAAGGGAGTGCATACCAGACCCCATCACATAAATGACCTCCCTCTTCTTTGTAGCTTTTACTTCTCGTCACAAAGGAACCATAGAAATAAACATGCCTACAATCTCAACTCTCCAAGGTCAACAAACAAAACAAGCCGTGACAAGCAAAGGTACATCAACACTTACATCAAAATGTAGAGTTTTACCTTTTAGCTACACATAAGCTCTGATAATGGAAAGATGGGGCCAATGAAGGGACCTTAACTCCGAAATTCACGAAGCAACAAACATGAAAGAAACTTTTATCAACCCTTTAGTGTTTACCTAGCCCATATTTTTGGGTACCACATGTGTACAAAACCAATGGGGTGTAGGTTTAGGTAATGAATTTTCTGCCATTGGCATGTTCCAAGTTGGCAAGTTGTGACAAACGAAGGTACATCAACACATACATCAAAATGTAGAGTTTTACCTTTTAGTTTATATATAAGCTCTGGTGACCGGAAGAAGAGGCCAGTGAAAGAACCCTCAATTCCCAAGGTCATAAAGTAACAATCAGGAAAGAATCTTATATCGGACTTTTAGTGTTTACCCACCCCTTGTTTTGGGTAAAACATGTGTACAAAACCAAAGGGGGCAGGTATTGGGACTTAGGTAATGAAGTCTGGCAGGGGTTTACCACCTGGTATTCGGACAAAACATCTACCAGCAGCATATCAGAATTGGGTATTTCTTATGGTGCTATAAGGAGCAAAGCCATAACCAGGAGAAACATATAAACATTTGAGCCAAAGAAAAGGAACTCATTCGTATCATAAGGTATCTAAATCTGACATAAGGCATCGGCTACAGGGGACCGGCAAACAAGAGTAACGTGCACTGACCGGATCATGTATAAGGTGTACACGTCTACTCCAGCAGGTTGTCTTACCAAGGCCTAGCTCAAAACTTCAGCATTCAGAAGCCCTATAGATGTTCTATGCTTATCTCAGGTACCTTCAAGGATGCCTTACTCTCCATGCCCAATTAGCCAACATATTTTTGCTGGAGAAGATCTTACCTTATGAAGGACTTGCTTGCTCCACACCATGGTCATGGCGGGAGAGGAGGCTGATATCTCATGGCTTTGGCCTTCCCATTGCCTTGGGTTCATCACTTCAATCAGGAACATATTTGATAACCTTTTGTCATGCTCAGACCAAGGTGTTAGTAAATCAAACATAAAACTGAAAACAGAAGGGAGATTGGTTGATAATGTGTACAAGAACCACCAAGTACACTGGTCTAAATCAGAGAGGGAAGATACTTATGTCTTGTCGAGACATGGACAAAGACCTGACAAGGTCACTGTAAAATTAACGACAAATCAGCCTCATAACAAGGCATTATCAACCATTCTTCATTCACAAGTCAGCTTTATGACAAATCCCAGACTTCAAAGTCAATGAAGTCTCTGGGTGGGGGGGTGGGAAAAATTAGAGACTCAATTACCACTGTTCATAGCAGGAAACCATTGTTCAGCATGCTAAAAAGTGCCATTCATGACATGCCATGTCATTCAGTCTGTATTTTTTGGTCAGCTTACATACCAAGGCATAACCAACCATCCTAATTTATTGTTGGCCCAAAAACTAGTATAGTTTTGGGTTCTTTGTATCATTGGACATACCAAAGTGACTGAGCAGTAAGTATCCATGTCCAAATAAAGATCCGTCGATCACTGTTCATGGCTGGAAATGTCTGTTTGTCTTAAAGAAGCCATTTATGATCATAGAAGGCTTAAGAACAAAATAAGAGCAAGGCCTGCGCCATAGCTCTCAAGACCAGCAAACAAGAATGCACAACAAATGTACAAAGCATGCACAAAGAAAGTGAATCGCCCAAACTTAAAGAGTTCAGACACTTCCCCGAGGCCTTGAGATCGCCGCTTGTATCTTAATGATCAATGAAGGTCACAGCAAGCAACCGCAGCACAGGTAGATCGCCCGCCAAGCATCAGAGACAACCGCCACAGGGAAATTGCAGGTACTGCCGCCATTGCGCACCCCAAGAGGGGAAGAAGGTACTGAATCTTGCCGGAACACCTAAATGTCTTAATGGCGCAGCTCCATGGCATTCAAGGGCGCTTGAATCGAGCTCCATGCGCCCCCGCCACCACCTCTCAGCTCCAGCCATCCCTTAAGCACGATCGTCGTGCAGAGGGTTAGGGCAGGGAAGAGATGAAGCGCGATTTCCCGCGATTTCATCCACGTGATTTCCCACGATTTCATCCATTCGGGATGAAATCCATCACACGGGATGAACTCTACCGCGCAGGATGAAATCTATCGTGATTTCATCCGCGTTGGATGAAATTGTCTCTCAATTTTTCATCCGTGTCATCCTCTGAGGATGACATCCATTTATGGATGAAATAAATAAATAATGGGATGGCTCCATTAGGATCCTGACCTTATACCAAAAATCCGGGTACTGTAAATAACCGAAATTAACCAAATTCCAAGAAGGTTAATTAGGGGTCAGGTAACATACCACTGGTCTTAAACTATCAAGTTTTAAGAGAACCAGCCAGATCCATGGAGGGAGGGAGAGAGATGGAGAGAGAGGGAACCCACCCACCATCCCCTGGTATGGCAGCTCCTTATGGAGTGAGTGTGGTATGCACTCACCCCGTAAGGGAGTGCATACCAGACCCCATCACATAAATGACCTCCCTCTTCTTTGTAGCTTTTACTTCTCGTCACAAAGGAACCATAGAAATAAACATGCCTACAATCTCAACTCTCCAAGGTCAACAAACAAAACAAGCCGTGACAAGCAAAGGTACATCAACACTTACATCAAAATGTAGAGTTTTACCTTTTAGCTACACATAAGCTCTGATAATGGAAAGATGGGGCCAATGAAGGGACCTTAACTCCGAAATTCACGAAGCAACAAACATGAAAGAAACTTTTATCAACCCTTTAGTGTTTACCTAGCCCATATTTTTGGGGTACCACATGTGTACAAAACCAATGGGGTGTAGGTTTAGGTAATGAATTTTCTGCCATTGGCATGTTCCAAGTTGGCAAGTTGTGACAAACGAAGGTACATCAACACATACATCAAAATGTAGAGTTTTACCTTTTAGTTTATATATAAGCTCTGGTGACCGGAAGAAGAGGCCAGTGAAAGAACCCTCAATTCCCAAGGTCATAAAGTAACAATCAGGAAAGAATCTTATATCGGACTTTTAGTGTTTACCCACCCCTTGTTTTGGGTAAAACATGTGTACAAAACCAAAGGGGGCAGGTATTGGGACTTAGGTAATGAAGTCTGGCAGGGGTTTACCACCTGGTATTCGGACAAAACATCTACCAGCAGCATATCAGAATTGGGTATTTCTTATGGTGCTATAAGGAGCAAAGCCATAACCAGGAGAAACATATAAACATTTGAGCCAAAGAAAAGGAACTCATTCGTATCATAAGGTATCTAAATCTGACATAAGGCATCGGCTACAGGGGACCGGCAAACAAGAGTAACGTGCACTGACCGGATCATGTATAAGGTGTACACGTCTACTCCAGCAGGTTGTCTTACCAGGCCTAGCTCAAAACTTCAGCATTCAGAAGCCCTATAGATGTTCTATGCTTATCTCAGGTACCTTCAAGGATGCCTTACTCTCCATGCCCAATTAGCCAACATATTTTTTGCTGGAGAAGATCTTACCTATGAAGGACTTGCTTGCTCCACACCATGGTCATGGCGGGAGAGGAGGCTGATATCTCATGGCTTTGGCCTTCCCATTGCCTTGGGTTCATCACTTCAATCAGGAACATATTTGATAACCTTTTGTCATGCTCAGACCAAGGTGTTAGTAAATCAAACATAAAACTGAAAACAGAAGGGAGATTGGTTGATAATGTGTACAAGAACCACCAAGTACACTGGTCTAAATCAGAGAGGGAAGATACTTATGTCTTGTCGAGACATGGACAAAGACCTGACAAGGTCACTGTAAAATTAACGACAAATCAGCCTCATAACAAGGCATTATCAACCATTCTTCATTCACAAGTCAGCTTTATGACAAATCCCAGACTTCAAAGTCAATGAAGTCTCTGGGTGGGGGGGTGGGAAAAATTAGAGACTCAATTACCACTGTTCATAGCAGGAAACCATTGTTCAGCATGCTAAAAAGTGCCATTCATGACATGCCATGTCATTCAGTCTGTATTTTTTGGTCAGCTTACATACCAAGGCATAACCAACCATCCTAATTTATTGTTGGCCCAAAAACTAGTATAGTTTTGGGTTCTTTGTATCATTGGACATACCAAAGTGACTGAGCAGTAAGTATGCATGGTGGCCCCCTTTGTTTTGTCCACGGTAATAGGCCCCCTTCCTGCAATCCTCGCCTATAGGACTTGCTTCTCCAGCAGATTTGTGCCGCTAACGCTTCCCTGAAGCGTGAGCCCAGCTCACGCTTTGCAGCTACAACGTGAGCTCAGCTCCCAGGCTCACGGGGCTGGGCTCACACCGTAGCTACACTGGTCTTTCTCTTTGTCCTTCTCTTTGTCCTTTTCTTTGTCCTTCCCCTTCTCCTTCCCCTTCTCTTGCTCCTTCTCCTTCTCCTTCGACTTCTCTTTCTCCTTTGTTTTCCCAGGTGACTTGGCTACTCCCTCCGAAGCCTTTGCATCCTTGTCTTTCACCTTGCGGCCCCCATTCTTGCTTTTCTGGGGAGTTGCATGCGCGTCTGGCTCCTTGGCGGCTAATGAAGCTATGTTCCTCTGGTACTCTTCATCGTTCAAAGGTGCTAGCATCTCCGCATGGTTGTTCAAATACTTCATTTGCTGCTCTTGAAATGTCGTGTGCTCAGGAGGGCAGTCGAGGTACCATCCACAGTCCCTAAAGTGGGCAGGACTCCAGTCCCCCAAGATACCAGCTGTGTACATGGTGGGATCGTTGGCAGGGTCCGACCACATGTCCAGGTAATCTGGGATTCCACTTAGGTGTTTTCCTTCCATCAGCACATATTTAGTGTACCTGCGGACGCTCAAACAAACACCGTCCCCAAAACATGATACCAAAAAGCAGCGGAAAGTGATAATCGGTGGCGATCATCACTTTCACATCAGAGAGAATGCAACATGGGTGTGCAAATCCTTATGATTATCTACACTACACAACTGGGAAATCTGATGATTGGCACCGATCATCAGGTCACTGATCAGAAACAAACTGCCTATGTTAACAGAGGTAGGATTAAGAATGGAAACGTGGATATGCAGTATTCATTTGTTTGACGGGAGAAGATCAGAGCACTGGAAGTAATGATTGGTACCGACCATCACCAAATTACTGTGTAGTAGAAAGAAAATATTAAGCTTTTCTCAACTGAGGCATGACAAAATTTCAAAGAATGTGATGGATAGGCTTTAGGTACTGCACCTGTACACAACACGCATCATAGCCCACTCCCCTCCAACTTGACTGTCGAAATCGTTCGACCTCAATATGTTACCATCCTTGGAGAACTCGCAGAAGAAATAGTACCGCCATGTGAGACCTTTCCACTTTCTAATGTACGCCTCCAAGGTCATCTGTGGTGGTGAGACCAACGAAATATTCAAGTCCTTCAAATCTGCTGCTCCAGGACAAGAATGGCGCGTTTCTCCAGCTGCAAAGGGAACATCTATCAGAATTGCACATGACAAAGCCATAGGATAATCGATATACAATAGGCACTTCAATCCACAAATACCTGACTCCAAAATGTGGCCTGTGAAGCCAGTGATAAAAAACAATGTCACTTATTCCCTCGACCTTTGTGCCAGGCTGGATTGTGCTTTTTGGGAACTGATTCAGATCCTTCACCGTCTAATCCGAGTTCCAAATCTCAAGCCATCTAACTTATGTCTGGGGGTCGACCATGGAGAGAGCCAGCCTGTGCAATTTCTCCTGTTGCATCTCTGGATGTACATGCTTGTCATAGTGGGCTTTGATTTGGAGAAGGAACTCCTCCCCAAGTCCGGGATCCACTATTCTCAACTGCTTCAGGAAGGCGGACATCAGCTTCGTCCTCCTTATCTCGTACTCCTTCTTTATGGCTGCTCCAACACCTTTAGCATTCCTCAGCTCTTCTGCTGTAGTGCGGTAGTACTCAGATTTCCCCCTCTCGGCGGCCTCTGCCAGATCTTGCTGCATGTAACAACGATTGGATTAGAACACAGAGGATTACAAATTTGTTTTGAAGAAGACAGGAAGATGTGGGTTGGGCCATATCGCATACATATACTCCAAAAATGCATCTCGGGTCAACGAGTACCAGGTCCCTACAGCTCTCCCTGTTTCACACTTCTTGATTACATCAGGATGTAGCACTGTGCGGAACTCATCAAGCTTTATCAAACCAATTCTCTGAATACGGAAAAGTGTGTGGACCAAGCTCGTAGTAACATGCGATTTCTCTGTCGATCTGCAAACGGGGAATAGACATTGTACAGGTAAGAACTCTTTTACGTTTGGACTTGAAATGCGCACAACATGCAATTTGAAAAGCAGTGGGGTTTTTAGGATGTCCTACTTGTTCACGTCATGCATAACTGTCAGAAGTCTTGTCGTTCCCAGGATCCAGAACCGTTGCCTGCACAACACAATGCTTGTCCTGGTCTTTTGAATGGTGTTTTCGCAATGTACCCCATCCAAGCTAGAAGACGATGGTTCCCGTCCCAGACATAGAACATGTGGTTGCAGAACTGCTGGGTGTTATGTCCAAGTAGCAGGGAGTCCTCGAATTTGTCATGTACATCCTTTCAGCAGTCATCCCAGTTGTCCGTTATCTCTGGGCTCACTTTTGTGCTGTTACCATTTGTATCCTTTAGTGAGACGTAGAAAACTTGTGCATCCATTCTGTACGCGAGCACGAAATCTGTTTCCAACTTGGTAATGTCATGCGAAAGTGGAGGACAAACAACAGACATTGAGATCATCCGGCAGAGAGGGATTTCAAGACATCCTCCAGAGACAATCATGTCCCGAATAACCTCCTGGGAATTTACCTTCTGATATGACATAAGTTCTTTCACCTTGTCAAGGTAGTGCAATTCAGGCTCGTCTGTGCCTTCGCTATTCTCAGAACTCTTCGTGGAGTCGTCCCATTCTCCAGAGCCCTTTGCTTTTGTTTCTCCCTGCTTAGACTTTACTTTTTTCTGCATTCCCAAAACCCACAAGAGCAACATTCAACTGGTGTTCAGGAAACAGACATTTTTACACAGTGATGATCGGTACGGACCATCACTTTGTCTTCTAACAAATGAATGGAAAATTTACTTGGTTTCCCAATGCACATTCACTCAGTTCTCACTAGACTGCGATGATCGGTGGCGACCATCGCAATCCGCAATTGGCAATGATGCACACAACAAGTTTGCCAAACTCATGTTACAAATGACAGTCAATGAATAGTGACGATCGGTACCGATCATCACTTTCTGCATGTTCAGAAGAAGACTTCAGACACCCCGTTGTCTTTTAAAAAATTCAACTGATAGTGATGATCGGTGGCGATCATCAATACCTGCCATTGAAAACGACACATCCTAAAGTTTCAAACCACATTCGGAATGACAAGGATGATGCAAGCGATGGTCGGTACTGATCATCACAACACAACAGCCCTGGGATGCACACATCCACGAGGTTTGAATGTGATAGTCGGCACCGATCATCAAATTTTTTTAAGAATCCCTTCTTTCACTCACTGAGCTTTTTAGCGAAGGAATTGTCCTGGAAGCGATGACCGCCACCGATCATCGCTTTTGGGTCACTGCTATTCCTCCTATGAATTGCCTGGACCTCTTACATCCTAAAACTTTACAGTTTGCAAAGGGTTGGTCTCCTCTTTTGGATTCTGGTGTAGTGCCCAATCAGTTCAAAAAGTGATGATCGGTACCGATCATCACAATCAGACTGCCCTGGGAAGCACAACCCATGAGGTCTGAATGTGATGGTCGGCACTGATCATCACTCTCCTACAGAATCCCGCCTTTCAGTGTATGAGATTTTGAGCAAAGAAATGGACTTGGAAGCGATGATCGCCACCGATCATCGCTTTTCTGTCACTGCAATTCCAGATCTGAGAAGTGGGATGGACCTTGTACATCGTAAAGCATTTCATTTTACAAAGGGTTGCATTGCTATTTTGGATTTTGGGGTAATATCCAGTCATCACAGAAAGTGATGATCGTAACCAATCATCACAATCAGACTGCCGTGGGATGCACAACCCATGAGGTCTGAATGTGATGGTCGGCACCGACCATCACTTTCTGAGAACCACGCCATTGCCAAACTGGTCTGAACAAGAAGGGAATGGACCTGAAAGCGATGATCGCCACCGATCATAGCTTTTACGTCATTGCAAGATGCAACTTAAGTTGCCTGACACTCTTGCATCACCATGAAATTGGCCTTCTAGGCTTACATAAAGCAATGGCGAAGGTGATGGTCAACACCGATCATCACTTTCCTCGTGAAATGTATACTTGCCTGCCTGCCTGCCTTCCTGAATCTACTGAACTACAACACCAACTACATTATTCTGTAAAGCGGTGATCGCCACCGATCATCGCTTGTCCCACCTCTGGGGACCATCAGTAAAGAGGAAGAAGTGCGTGTGAGACAACTTATGGATCCCTTCGCCTTCTTCGGCTTCGTGGCTGCATCGCTCGGATCGCCCTCTTCTGCTTTCTTCTTCCCTTTTCCGAACACAAGATAAACCATGTTCTTGAATCCTAGATGGAAGGGAAAACATCCAGACTAATGAAAACAACAGTATGTGGATATGGAGTGCTCACCATTTCTGTCTGATGTAGGGTTCGCAGACTTCCTCCCTGTATGGCGTCCTCTGCTCCTCCCCCTGTTCTCTTGTCTTTGGGAATGAACTCGGCTGGCACTGTTTGGTTACCTACGCTCATTGCTCCCGCCATCGCTACGACTGCGGCGACCTCACTCTCACTTCCCATATGCTCTTCTGCTTGACCTGTCTCCACGTTCACATGCTGCCTAAGCCCTGCACCATCTTGCATGCGACGCCTCGTCATTTGCTCTCTTGATCTCAGCCTCTCTCTAAGCAATGTAAAATACAATGACTTCCTTCTCTTCCGAACCGAACAAGGAACCCTCTCCAGCTTGACTACCTCTCTTCCTCTGCTTGCAGAAACAAGAAAGATGAACAGACTCGCTTTCGTGCACGGTTCCGTCGTTTTGGGAGTGTCCCTGGAACCGTCGGATTCCCTCTTGCATGTCTGATATGTGAATGTACGTTTTCAGTGTAAATGGCGTAACCTAATTGGGACAACTGTTCCTTTACGCGGCTGTTTTGCGTTGTTGGCGTGTGCAAACATAAAATAGACACGTGTCTTTTTTGTGACGGCTTCATTAATATCACCGTACATCATCATAGATGAGGATTCTCAAAGTAGTTAGGATGAGGCCTACCTAGGATTTCAGGGAATATGCGTACGTAGAGAGTTCTGGGCCATTTGATGCATAATCCTGAAAGCTTAAAGATGATCAGGCATAGTGAATGTAGTCATGGCCGGACAGATGATCTAAGTACTTTAATTATCTTGCCATCATCCCTGCATCAGATCCTTTGGCAATCTTCAAGGAAGTCGGCGGGTTTTTATTGTTTTGGGGTGACTCTCAGAAATTGGTTGGATCATTTGTCAAAGTTGCTCAGAAGACAATGCAGACTGCAGCTCACACACGTTAATTTGACGGCGGATTGTCAGGAACCGTCCTGCGTAACTTCACGGGTGACTATGTGAAATAACAAAATATGCACAATCTTCATGGAACGGGTGCTTCCGCCGCATTTCTTGTGCACCTGTTTGCCCAATGTGGTGCAAAACTGAGTCATCTAATTTCGCAAAAGAGCAGCTCAGGAATGAGAACCCCCCGCGCGAGGACGTAACATGGCTTCCTCCGAAGCAGAGTTCTTTTCTGATGACAAACCAGTGCCTTTCTCCAAAGATGCCCTTGACAATGGATTCACAATTGTTCTGGAACATGTCTTGGCTACCCGGTTTGAGCTTCAGAATGGCTCTATCTTCTTGGAGAAAGAGGTGTACGATTTGGACGGGAAGTTGTTGAAATACTCGTTCCAAAACCGTGATGATACGGCTCATGTCAGCCAGTGGAAAGTGCGCCCTGGTAGATACAGAGTATTTGGAGAGCCTCGGCGAAAGTCCCTTGGATCATATGTGACGCCCGGGACTGCTGCTTCGGTCGTTGAAGACAAAAGGGAGGTGGTGGTGAAAAAAGAACAGACGTCCTCCACTCCAATCGTTGAGCTTTCGGATTCGTCCGATGATGACATAAGTGAGATTCCAACTCCAGTCCTTGCTACGGTAGTTGTGGAAGTGGATGAAGAAGAGATTTGTAGTGTCATTCCAAAACTACGGGCGATGGGAGGAATGGCAGGTTTTAAAAGTGAGTTGCGGGGAATTGATTGGGAATCTTTGAAGCAGGTGCCAGTGAAGTTCCTGCCAGAGACTTTTGATGGGGATATCCTATTCGAGCTGCCTCCTCCTCCGTGAGTTGGAGGTATAACAAGCATGATGCACAGAATGGACAAGAAACACGACGGGCACCCATGGTGCAGAACAAAAATATCCAATATTCAAAATGAAGACAAGCTTGTTTTCAGGAGAACAGTTTGCAATGGACACCTTAGGTGTGATAATTTGAATTGCAGACATTTTTTTCAGTCTGGGGTTCATAATCAAAGCAAGTGGGAGGGTCTCGCGGAAAATCCATTTAAGTCTGGGGCTGCTCCTCCACCGGCAAACACTTTCGTCTGCAAATTCTGCAAACTTGTATCATCCTGCCTGGCACTGTGTGAAGCAAGAATGTACTATGTCATCCACCGTTTGAAAACAATGACAAGAGCTTGTGTGCATTTCGGTTTCCATAACCATCATGTCTCGAAGGGGGATTATAGGGAGAGTGTTGAGACAGTTTCGAGGTTGATTAAACAAGAGTACGAGAACAACCTATCCACAACAACATTTGCAATTGCTCTTGGCGCAAGCAAGTCCTTTTTGGAAAGCCATATTTTGAGTGAAGGGGATTCTGTGGGGACTAAACTTGACGATCCAGCATGGGACATTGTCATGGATCATTTCTCCACTTTGAGTTCACCCAACATTCGGCATCAGATCAATGCATTGAGAATTGGCTCTGGGATCAGAGGCTACATAGACAACATTTTGGAATTGAAACGACAGAGCAAGTACGACTACATCCAGGACAATGTTTTTCCAGGTCAAGGTGCCACCAAAGTATTTCTTTTCAAAATGTCGACTGCTGGGGAGGGCAGTGGGGTTAGCCTCGTGAAGCGGATGCAGAAGACTAGGGACCTGCAGAATTGTTTTCTTATGTTTGATCATGTGAAACGAGTGAAAGATTGGACGACAATGGATTGTCATGTGTATGATCCAGTGTACCAATGAGTTATGACAATTGCAGTTTGTGACATGCAATCCGAGGATACGGAATCCTAGAAGCTAATGTGGAATTCCCTGATACGTGTTATGGGCTGCTATGGGGTGCCATCTCCAAATTTTGCTGGTTTCATGGCAGATAGTGCTCAGGCAAATTTCAATGCTGTTCGAATTGTCTTCGGATCAGGCGACCCAAAAGTGTCAATGCAGGGAAGAGAGCGTACATGTCTATTCCATTGGACACAATCTCTAGAGAAACATACGAAGTCGGACATCAAACCAGAGATGCTAGAACAATGAAGGAGGCGGACACTTTGTTCCAGACAATTCGTGCCTGGTGGTTCTCTTCTGGAGCTGCATCGCTTGAGAGTATGAGAGCATTGGAAGATTGGCTGGCGTTTTGGCACTTCCAGTATAGACAGTGGGGAGCAGCCATGACAATGGTGCGTGGCTTCTATTGCTTGCTTTATTCATACCTTTACTTTCCAAATTTTGCTCTGCTTGCTTTCTTTATGTTGTTCCATGTCCGCTGTTCTGAAGCGTGGTTTTCCACTTTGCAGAACATGTCCATTGAGGAAATGGCGGACATGCCATCTTGCAATGTGGCAGAGACTGTGCACAACGCATGGTTGCAACAGTCTGGGAAACGAGGTCGGGATTTGTATGTGGCAACAACAGATGATCTGATACGTGCCTTGCAACAATAAACCAGATACCGTGATTTCTTCGAGGTGGGGTTGGTGGCAAGGGTCCGGACAAATTGGAGTTGATGTTGCGTGCTGCAAGCAGATCTGGGGATCCAAGCAAGATAGCATGGGCGGTGAGCATGTATGCCCAGGGAACGCCACTTATTTCTAGAGTTCCACATCTTGAAGGGGATGAGAGATTCGGCTCCTGTAAGAGGAAATTGAACCTGGTTCGGATTCCGATTCCCACAGGACAGACCGTGATAACTTCTCGAAGCCTCGTGTTCCCCTGCATGACAGATCCATGTCCGGAACCTACATTCTGGAGGAACCTCTGTCACGATGGCAGGCTCCAACATCAAACAATACCACTGAAATGGTGCAGGAGAGAAACTTCCCCCCTGATGTGTTGGAGTCCGCATGCCCCGACCACGTTTGACACATAGAACGCACAAGTGCAGGGTCTCGTGTAAAATGTGCAGCGATTAGGGCAACTAATTTTGAAAATGCACTTCATCTATATCCAGAGGCGGTGCCCGGACTCCTGCTCCGACTTTCACGGGTTTGATGCGTCCATACGGCCAACCAGAAGCCAAGAACCACAAGTTCTGGTTCTGTGTAGATGATTGTGGTAGATGTGTGCATGGAACTGTGCGACCTTCCGTGGTGATGAAGCCAGCTCCTCCAACCGTTTGGCCCGTCAAGGTAGGAACACATCTCACAAGTCAGGAGATTGCAATGCTGGAGGAGGCAGGCTTTTCCCTTGCAAGACAACCCCAACTGCATGCGTCTGCTTCTACTTCCGCATCTTGTCCGGTCCCTCCGGCAAATCCTCACTTGTGGCCAACCAAACGAGATGGAAAGCTGGTTCGGCGTTTCCTTCCAACCGCAGAACACTTCGGCAAAGTGGAGTCCGCAAAAATGCTCCAAGCTCGTGTTGCAAGCACCACGGAAGTGCCCGATCCAGGGTATGGTCGGGTGTACACAATGATCACTTTGACATCTGCTGTTCATGACAGGGCCTACGACATCACAGTTGCCAATTTCCCCAATTGCACCTGTCCTCATTTTGTGAATATACTATCAACCAGTTTGGGCAAGAGAGGAAAATTCATACCTTGCAAACATTTGTATTTCATATTTTTGAAGAGGATGGTTTGCGATCCCAAGCGTGACAACTTTGTTCACCAGGCCACTCTGAGTTTCAACGAGGTCGATACTCTATTGCAACGGGATACAACACATAGGTAGCATCAACTATCACTTTGTCTATCTGGAATGTGGTGAATGTGCAATCTGGAATCTGCAATCTGAAATGTGTTTTTTATGGACTGTGAGTATGCAATGTGGTATGTGGACGACCACGCTATGAAATGTGCAATTTGCAACATTGTCATGGAAATTCAATTCAAATCAATTCATTTGCAACATCGTCGGCGGTGCAATGATATGTCATCCCTTATCCCTCCATTATGCTTCCAACTATACTGAGTGAGCTCTGAGTGACAACTTTTAAAAGCACATGCATCATTGCACCTTTCGAAGTCTACATGTTTTCCTGTCGCTATGCATTGCAATCATCTTTTGAAGATGATCCCAACTCTCATTGTTATTTGGGGAGGGAGCAAGGTCTTCCCGTGGCAGCCTCTATGGCGCACATTTTGTGAGGATATTTTCTCGTCCTTGTAATTGTAAAAGTGAAACAAACAATTGTAATTGCATAATGTTAGATGCTACAATTGTAGGCCTCATGGTAATCCTGATTGTATTCAGCCAAGGATTCCCTGCATTAATCCCACGGTCATAGGACCATCCTCGGTTATAGGCGGCGCATGTTCATGTTGACGTGGCAGATGACGGCGCAGTGCCACATCAGCATTTGTCGCCATATCAGCCTGATGACATCACGCTCACGCCACGTCACTCCTGCGTGAGCGTACGCTCATGCGCAAGGCTCACGCCATTGCGTCGTTGAAAAAGAGACTACTCCTCAAGGTAACACCCCTCCATATCAACCAGTGATTCGTCATACAATCATTGTACATGATCCATTCATAGAGACAGATGGGCATACACATGAGGAAGGGTCCACTCCGGCACCCGAGGATATAAATCCAACTCAGGAAACTGCAGTAAATATTCCAACTGATCGGGAGACTGCAATAAATATTCCAATTGATCAGGAGACTGTAGTAAATATTCCAACTAATCAGGAGACTACGGTGCCAGCACCTCAACGATATCCGACTCGTGAAAGACATGCACCTGATTGGCACAAGGATTATATCATCTCTGGAATCACAAAGTCTGCAGCTCATGCAATCACCGTCACCGCCTCTGAGGAACCTGTGACTTTTGAACATGCATGCAAGGATCCAGCTTGGATCTCTGCTATGATCGAGGAAATGCACAGTATTGATCGAAACTCTACATGGGATCTGGTAGACCTTCCAAGAGGAACGAAACCCATTAGTGCAAAATGGGTTTACAAGCTAAAACAAGGCTTAGGTGAAGCTCAACCAATCTACAAAGCTCGGTTGGTGGCTCGCGGATTTGAGCAACGTCAAGGAGTGGACTACGAGGAAACATTCGCCCCAGTGGCCAAGTGGAGCACTTTGAGAGCTCTAGTGGCCCTTGTAGCTTAACGGAACTGGCCCATGTATCACATGGATGTTAAAACAACATTTCTCAATGGTCACCTAAAGCAGTTGGTCTACATGCTGCAGCCACAAGGTTTCATCGTCCAAGGAAAAGAGAGCAAGGTATGCAGACTCAACAAAACACTCTACGGACTGAAGCAAGCTCCCCGTGAATGGTACGAAATAATAGACGCCTATCTTAAAGCTCAAGGTCTACATAGGAGTAATGCAGACTACAATCTATATTATTGTATAGAAGATGGAAAGATTATGGTTATTGTCTTGTATGTAGACGACCTTCTCATTACTGGAGATCATGCTAAGAAAATCGAGTGGATACAGGCACAGCTAAGCAAAAGGTTTGACATGACAAACATAGGCATCATGAATCACTATCTCCGCATTGAGTTTATCTATTTTGATAGTGGAATCTTTATGACGCAGAGAGTATATATATTGCAGCTATTGGAACAGTTTGGCATGTCAAACTGTAATCCAGCCTCAACACCTATGCTAGAGCAAGTAAAATTGGTAGCTGACATGGGGGGAGCTCCCGCTGACACACTCCTATATCAGACCATGGTAGGAAAGCTAATTTATCTTACAAACACCAGGCCTGACATTGCTTTTGCGGTAGGAGTGATCAGCCGTTTCATGACAGCCCCCTAGGAGGCTCATATGGCTGCAGCCAAACATGTTCTTAGATACCTCAAGGGTACAGTAGAATTTGGGTTGTTTTATGAAAAATGGGGAGAAATGAAGATAACAGGGTTTACCAATGCTGACTGGGCTGGAGATTCGGACACTAGAAGGTCCACAACATGCTACGTTTTTTACTTGGGCAATGGGCCAATTACATGGGCGAGCAAGAGACAAGCAACTGTTGCATGCTCATCTACCGAGGCTGAATACCAAGCTCTAACGAAGGGAACGAAGGAAGCAATTTGGCTGAACAGATTGACCTCTGAACTGCAGATGACAACTGAAGCTTTGGTGTGATAACATGAGCAGCATCAAAATGGCAAAGAACCCGGTCTTCCATGGCTGAACAAAGCATATCGAGGTGCAACACCATTTTGTGAGGGAGAAGGTAAAATCTTCGGAGGTTGACCTTGCTCATGTTCCCACTGCAGAACAGATCGCAGACATACTAACCAAACCTCTTGGAAAGGCAAAATTTCAGAAACTTAGGTCACGGTTAGGTGTGTGTTCGCTATCTAGTTTGCAGCATCCGAAGTGAGTGAATATGAGAAATGAACAGAGGATTCGATCAAGAGGAGGCATCGGTCCTGTCAAACACGTCACTTTGAGAACACGAAGAAGACTCCCTGATCGATTGGCTGAACACTTTGACCGAGGCATAAGAAGGAACCGAGAATGCTCTTACCCTCACCATGGCCAAAGAAATACTCTTTCTTTAAGCTAATGGACTCTCTGACACTGTTATGAGAACATGAGAGTGAGAGGAGGTGTTGGAACTACCCACTCTTCATGTTTCAGCACTTATTATTTAGTGTGGCTTGGGTTCTTAGTGTAGCTTCTCTTATCATAATTAGCAGTGACACTTGTAATTCCTTGCTTTGTGTAGATGTGCTCATTATCAGGTAGTGAGACCCCACTTGTTAGCTCAGGTCAAGGGCAAACAGTGGTCCCTCTCAATATTTATAGGAACCTCCTGTGCTCTCTGTTTCTCGACTTGTTTTAGTTTACGAATCCAATAGTAGCTGGGGCAATGCGGTTTCCTCATCCTCCCCAAGACTTGAACGTCCGCACGTACCCACACATGAAGGGCCGCCTTACATTAGGGGCCAAGAGTATAGCCTGGGCCAAAATCCGTGTGATCCTATTGGTCGGTTTTTCATCTTGGCTCAGCTTGGCTTTACACTTGCTCCAAAGGTCAAAACAATTTAATCCTACTTGGCGCCTTCATGGCCCTAGCCAATCACAACCCGCCACCAAGCTGCTGCTTGCCCGGGAAGGTTTATTTTAGTGAAGGGGCAGCAGCTCCCAAACACTTCTTCGAGTAGTTCTTCACGTGTCTTGTAATATTTTTTAAGCAATCAGTAGTGAGATTTCTATCTTGGCTTGGTTTGGTACTGGCACAATCATTGTACAGTTCAACTTTCACTTTCATCTCCTCCACCACACCTCTGGGCCGGCTGATATAGCAACACTTTCAACCCTACAGTTAAAACCTACTTCACTTTTCAAAACTCTTCCATGGTGTGTGGGGCTTCCAAGAGCACATGGCAAGTTCGACATAACGAGGGGACTCCCAAATGGACTGACACCTTCTACAGCATGAGGCCCCTCGGCCAACTTGAATTGCTCAATAGCCAGCTCCCTCATACGCTTGGGCGCTCCATTTTGGTTTGGTCCCTGGTGGGGGCCAAACATTAAATTCTTTTGAAGTTCAGATACCAAGGAAGGGGCTGAGATATATCCATTTTGGCCCAGTGAAATCTTGGCCTTGGTCCCGGTTGACCCAGTTATCCCCGTTCTATACCTGGGATGACCATGATGGGTGACATCCAACTTACACATATGTGGCTTTTGAACCTATGACCACTTGTAAGGCGGTTTTGTGCCCTAACCACTGGGCCATCTGTTGGATGCTTGTTCTGTTGTAATATGATGGGTGTGATCACAGATAAAGATGTGTTAGCGAAGGCCAAAACGGGCACTGGCAAAACTGTGGCTTCTCTGGTATAGTCTGTCTCTTTGACTTCACTAGTATTTTGCCTGAAGACTTTAAACATGCTTACATTGAGGGGTTAAAAGCACCAAACTAAGTGGTCACTTGTTGGGGTCCTGATCAGCTACCAGCGATTGAGACAATCGTGAAGACCAGTAACCCTCAAGGAATTCCAGGGGGGAATCCAATCAATGTTGTTGTAATATGCCCCACCCGTGAACTCGCAAACCAAGAAAGCCAAAATGTTGATGACGTTTCAATGTGGACTCGGGGTGCATTTGTGATTGGTGGGACCAACATGAATACGGAGACAAAGAGGTGCCAGGTAGGTTCCTCTCACCTCCTCCCCTTTTCTCCTTTTGTCTCCCACCTGATTTGCTCTTCATGCTGGGCATAAACACGACCATCTGCTTCAGCCTCTGTTCACAGAGAGTGAGAGAAGACTCTGTGTGAAGCCATTTATCAAAATGAGGTAGGCCTCTCATCAAGATATGTGCAAAGGTGACGGAACCTCACATGTGCTTTTTGACAATGTTAAGGTGCTAGTGGGGACGCCGGGAAGGTTACTTGATCATATCCAGACCAATGCGGATGTGCAAAAGCAGTTGCAAGGTGTTAAAAATGCTGGTACTGGTTGAAGCTGATCAATTACTGGATATGGGCTTCCGGAAGAGCCTTGGCATCATTAAGGTTTTGCCACGGCATCAGCAGACTCTTCTCTTTTCCGCAACTGTTCCCAAGGAGGTCTGTTTTCTCTCTGTGGGTGTGCTTGTTATAGATTTTCAAGTCAAGCATAACAAGAGAAGATATCTTCAAATATAGACTGATTGAAGGGAAACAGACTGGAAATAGTAACAGGAAGTTGGTTGAGTTGTGCAGGCAGGTGTTTGATGCAACAATGGTTCTCATGTTACTGATCAGCTGTGTATAGATATCTTGCAGTTTCACAGTATGTCCCAAATTGCACTCAAGAAGGACCATGTTTTTGTTGACACCGTTGGGCAGGAAGATGAGGAGACACATGCCAAGGTGTCACCTCGACGACCCCTTAACTAGGACAATTGAAGTATAGTTTATATTCTTTCCAACCTTCGATTTTTCAGAACTCAGTTGTCCAAATCATTTTCGGCACTGAATGGTCCCTTTTAATACCCTTGTTCAACCCAACAGGAGTAAGAATGCAACCATACATACCTGCTGATGAACCATTCATGTCCAATAAGTGGATTATATAATGTCACACCTGTGAGATGATCCAATTTTTGCGGTGAATCAAGGCCGGTGTGTGCATATTTTGTGGCTTTTTGTCTGTCTGCAGTAAACTCTCACAAACTGCCAACTTCCAGTTTTCACTGAACTCAAGACTATTGCACCCTCAGATCTGTTTGATGAAGACTTCCTATGATTTTGATTGCATACCTCTTGTATGGATAATGTAGGTTAAGCAGGAATATCTCATTGTGCCCTTGGAGAAGCAGTTGGGAGCAGTATATTCTCTGCTCAAGAAGCATGCCACCGACGATCCAGACTTCAAGGTATGTCATGAAAGCCCTTTCTATATATTCTTCGCATAGCTTTCACATGAAAACACTTATGTGGATGGGAAGAGATGTACTCTGGAGACTTTGCTTTATTGGGCCTTGTCATATACCTGGTTCAAATGGAGCATTGCTGCCCAATACTGTCCTCTCAATCTACTCCACAAACTTGGTATGTTTGTCTCTCAAATACCTGATCTGTACATAGGCTAGGATTTGGGAGGGGCATAGACCTTTTGACTTGTAAGTCAATCCCCAGTGGAAACAATTACACACCTGTCTGCCATTTTTTACTTCAGTTTGCAGCATAATATTAAGCCTTATACATGCTTAAATACATTTGAATAGGTGGAGTAAACAAGACAATATTCTTGATATTTGGGAAGTGAATGAAGGATCTGCTAGAGCTAAATTGGGATCGTGTTGATGGGATGCAGGTGCTTTGTTCTGTACAACTGCTCTTGTAGCAGCCTTGATGGCAGAGCTGTACAAGAAGTTGGGCTTGAACACATTCGGGTGGTGTTATCATGTTCACCTCTGATGTGTCTGCTCGGGGTGTTGACTACCCTGATGTCTCTCTTGTCCTTCAGGTAAACACCTCATGTAGGGTTACTGGGCCTTGCTGTGGGGTGGGAATCTGTACAGAATTCAGTAGAACTACCCTGTTTGCTAAGGTCTGGTTCAGTCGGCTTGATGATTTTGGGACTACCTTCCTTTGGGATACAATGATGCCCTCATTACTTCTGTGAAGACCTGTTTAGGTGAGGTGTGAGGTGCTCCACTTGGTATCCTGCGACTTCTCTATTGAGCTTTAGGGTCCAAAATAGGATCGGTTCATGCAGGTGCATCATCAGATAAAGTTTTTGGGCTTGAGCAGGTGGGGATACCCGCGGGACGGGAGCAATACATACACAGATTGGGACAATTTTAAGACTGGAATCCGAAATCAAACATTGCATGCCTATGTAGGAGTCCAAGTTCTCCAGCAACTACAGGAAAGAACACAGCGGTCCATGTTTTCATGTCTACCGTGTCAACATCATTTGTTGCATTACAGCTGCACAATGAAAGATCACCAATTCCATAGCGATAGTGCAAGTCTTGGTCTTGAATTTGGATGAACTTGTTCCTTTGAATTGTGCAGACTCTGCAGGTAACTAACAGTGAGGTGAGATCTCATATGTGGAAATGACTTCCTTTCAGATTATATTGCTGCAAAGTTATGCTCTCCTTCTAATTTTTTTTGTAGCCTATGCTGTCTGCTCCACTAAATGCTGAACTGAGGTTCTCCACTCAGTCCTATCCATGCACCCTGACCATTTTGCATGGAAAGTTGCACGGGAGGGACATGTAGGCCAGAAAACGTTTGGCAAGACCAAACTGGACTGCTCATAACAATACCTGACTAATGAGATGCCTCAAAAGGCCGAGAAAGTGCAATACAACACACGGCACTTCGCAAGCTGCAATTCAACATGGCACTTTGCAAGTTGAATGCGAGAAGCTTTCTGGAACCAGCAAGAAGTGGTCGGGTTTCGGGGATAGAGACCCTGCGCTGAATCCAATACCACAGACAAAGATGGCAAATACTGAACAGGTATCAACAAGCTGCACGGATGCAGGATGCCTAGACACGGCCCACAGACTCCACAGATGTCCCAAGCAATTCTTCCGCAACATGGATGCAGCTGCTATCCATTGCATTTCCAAGGAATGCGGCAGCAAAAGAATGGAGGTCACGCCTGCATTTCTACAATGCACTGCACCACGCACTCAATCGCAGATGTTGCTGGTCTGCCATGGCCTCCTCCTTCATCTCCTCTTTCGTTTTTGCAGTGTCCTCGCTACTGTTTTTAGCCTAAAAACCCAGACCCCAATGTGACGATCAGAGTGGTGGTTTGAAGTGATACCTAGGGGTGGGGAGTTACGGTTTTGCTACCTGCTTGGCTCACTCCTGAAGGTGAAGGGGAATTCATTGAGGAGTTGGAGCAGGATCAGCCCTGCAGCACACACTACTTGCAGTGAGGGGGATAATCTCTGCATTTTTTTTGTGTAGGCAGGGATCACTGAAGGAGATAGGAATGGAGTCTGGGTGCAGATCAATCCCAGAGGACTAGATGTCAGAAACAAGAATATCAATGAGCCACTATGGATTGATAGCCACAAGAAACCTGGGCAAATGTCTGCAGCTAGTGCTGCTGGATGTGGATTGCAAGGGTACTTCCCAGTATAACAGCTTCTCTTTCACAAATGTAGATTGGCAGAGTTGTGATCTCTCCGTCAGTTGCATGAGGTGTTTTCCTGAGTTATTGCACTATGATTTTTATGAGGGGAGACGGAGCGACTAGAAGCCTTCTCATGATTGTTGACGAGTGTAGGAGCTTTGAGATGTATTCTGAGTTGTAGTTTTAAGGTTTGAAACCAACAGTTATGACTCATGCAGGAAGGCAGGGTTGCATCAGGCACAGTTTTTTGAATCAGCCACCTCCATCATGACCTCTAATTCTGAAAGGCGACCAAGGGAGGGAGTCTATAAGAGCTCTTCTAGAATTTATGGGGATTTGAGGTCACTATGTATGGCTGGACAACTGAAAGATGCACTGCACATTCTGAACCAAGGAGGCATTTCAGTGGATTCCAGTACTTACATCTACCTTTTGCGGGAGTGCAGCAAATTTGAAGACCTTGAAATGGGAAAGCAGGTGCACAACCACTTACATCCTCCAAGCTAAAATCGCTACAGATATCAACTTAGAGACTACCCTCGTGGATATGTATGCCAAATCAGGGAGCATGAAGGACGCCCGTAGAGTGTTCGACAATATGGCTCATCACAATGTGGCCTCATGGAATGCAATGATTGCAGGCTATGCTCAGCATGGGTGTGGACGTGAGGCCCTCCGACTATTTGGACAAATCCAACAGGAGGGCTTGAAACCCGATGGCATTACCTTTGCGTGTGTTCTTTCTGTATGTAGCCATGCGGGTCTAGTGGATGAAGGCTGCCATTTCTTTGGTTCCATGAGTCAAAATCATTGCCTCACACCTGCAGCAGAACATTTTGGCTGCATGGTGGACCTTCTTGCCCGTGCAGGCCGATTGGATGAGGCAGAGATCTTCATCAACAGAATGCCGATTGAACCAGATGTTGCAGTGTTGGGGGCCTTTCTGGGTGCCTGCAGAGTTCATAGCAATGTGGAGGTAGCCGAACGTGTGGCAACGTTGCTTTTCAAAACGGATCCACAGGATGCTGCAAGTTATGTGCTGCTCTCAAACATCTATGCTGCTGCTGGAAGGTGGGACGATGCAACAAAGATTAGGAAAATGATGCATGATAGAGGTATTAGAAAGGAGCCTGGGTGCTGCTGCATTGAGGTGGACAACCAGGTGCATACTTTTGTTGTAGACGATAATGTGCATCCACGGATTGAGGAAATCCATGCTGAGCTCAAACGATTGTCTGGGAGGATGAAGGATGCCGGGTACATGTCTGACACACAGTTTGTATTGCGTGATTTGGAGGAGCGAAAAGAATTCTCTCTGCCATCACAGTGAAAGGCTGGCCATTGCTTTTGGTCTGATCAGCACACCAACAGCGATGCCTATCCACATTATCAAGAACCTTCGTGTATGTGGTGACTCCCACACCGCCACCAAGTTCATCTCAAAGATTTCTGGGTGAGAAATTGTTGTGCGGGATGCCAACTGCTTTCACCGCTTTCAAGATGGGGTTTGTTCTTGTGGGGAATACTGGTGAAACAAGCAATATACAGGAAGGCATCACTTGAAACACAAGACGAAAAGGCAGAACCAATTTGTGATTGGTTATGACAGTCGGTACTTCTCTTTTGTGAGCTGCCCATGGTTATATTCACCATTCCGGTATGATACTTCAACAGCAGCAGCAAAGTCATAGAAGACCTCCTTTCACAGTTGACAGTGTCACATGAAGAAATCCTGAATTCGCTTTTCTGGGACTCTAACTGGTCATGTCTGAGCATTCCGCGATGCAAGGGCTTATCCCAGTGGGAGCTGCGTAATCGGCACCCTAATTACACCAGTTGAGTGTCATGCCCACCAAAGAGTGAAGGAGAAAAGAAGAAAGAAGGGAGCTTTTCCTTGCTTGCTGATCAGCAGAGATTTTGAGGCACCTTGACTACTTTCGGAAGAGGGCAAAGAGAGGGAGTCTGCAAGAACTCTCCTGGCACTTGGGAGGACGTGAGGACACTATGTACAGCAGGAGAACAGAAAGATGGCACTGCACACTCTTAAACCAAGGAGGCATTTCAGCTGACTAACACACTTATGCCTATATCTCTTGCAGGAGTGCATCAAGATGATAGGCAGAGGGAAAGCAGGTGGATGCCACATTATTGAAAGTGGATCACGCCAAATATAGTTTATACGACACTGAGGCCGACATATATATGAAGTGCAGGACCCTCATGGATGTGTTTTTGTGGACTACTGGTGGGGGCATATTCCAAGCTTAGATGTGGCAGGGAGGCTTTGAGATCTATGAGAAAATGATACTGGAATGGGTAACGCCTGAGAGCGCACGTTTGTTTCTAGCTGGGACATGCAAAGACACTCATAAAAGCCAGCGTTGGGTGAGATATCATTCTGGAGACAAATTTCAAACCATGAAGGATGCATGTGATGTGTTTGACCATATGGCTCAAGGCCAGTGATCTCATGGAATGCAACGATTGCAGGATATACTCGGGATATGTTCAGCATGAGTGTACCAGGGAGGCCTTCAAGATTTATGAGAGATTGATGCGGAAGAAAGCCATGCCAAACCAAACAATGTCACATTAGTGGGATCCTCAAGGTGTGTGCCAATTGAGAAGCCCTCAAAAGGGCAAAGAAGTCCAGGCTCACGGCATTAAGGCCGGAGTTAAGCCAAATATATTTATGCTGAATTCCCTCACCAACATTTATGCCAAATGTGGGAAAACAAGGTCTTGAGTCCTGCTGACACTATGGCTGCATGAAATATGGTCTCATAGAATGTGATGATTGGAGAATATGGTCAGCATGGGTAGTGGTATGGAGGCATTGGAAACCAATGAAGAATTAATAGGGGAAGAGGGCCCACTAGGTCACCTTCATTTGCATATGCAAACTTGGCAGCCCTGGAAAAGGGTAAAGAGGTCTATGCTGATATCATCATAGCCAGATCACTCCGGAGAATATCGAATTTGGGCCTATCGACCCATTTGTACATGTACTGACCTGGTTGGTGTTTACTGTTGTGAACCAGGGAAAAGAAGTACAGGCTCTTTCCCATACCTATATCAACACCCGACCTAGGGGAAAGAAAAGACCATGCACCTTATGCTACTCCTTATTGAGTTGATGGTTCATGTGGCCATGAAGAAGACATGGACCGTTTGAGGGAGTATGAGGGTGCGATTGGTGAGGGGAAGGGGAGAGGCAGGTCAAGGAGTTTTCCTGTGTTGGCAGACAAAATGACCAACGACCATGGGGATCTCAATCCATGTTTGCCAACGATCAGGCTTAATTGGTGAACAAGTACAAACTATGCATATGAATGAGAAGGGCTGTTGCACACAATTTTCTTTTCTATGTATACTTGGAAGCTTGTAAGTTGATCTGCGCATTGCCACAATCCACGGACTGGATATGTGGATCCGTGCTACAATCCGGTTCAAGGGTGCAGGAAATACTATCCCTGTAATATACTATCTCTGATATAACAATCCAGTTGCTGCAAGCTCTAAATTAGCTTCCAAAAATGGCAATACTGCAAGTACCATATAACGCAATCACATAAATGTATGTTCTCCCTCATGCATGAAGTGTGCCATTCCACCAGGCAATCTTGAAGTCACCTTACAGCTATTCAGTCCCTCACTACTATTAGGGCCCCTTTTATAAAGCCAGCCCTCAAAAGATGAAGTATTCCAGCTGCAGGAAGTGGTCGGTAAACACACTAGCGCCTTTCATGTTCATCCTGGACCATAAGCTAGATACAGGCATCCACATTTCAAACCAAATGACCTTCACATTCTGAGTCAACACTCTCAGTAAAATGTCGAGTTTGCCACTGTAAACTAAACACCAGTTTTTCAGTTATGGAGGCAGAGCCCTTGCAAATTGAAACGATTGCAGCAAGCTCCACGTATCAGCTGGCAGAAGACACCTCCGTCAAATAATTTTGTAAAAGTGACAGTGGAGGATGAATAATGATGTTTTTGCCTGTTATGCAATGGCATCCTGGCAACCCTCTTGTGAGATCAACATAGGCATCACTACAACACTTTCGAAATACCTCCCCTTGAAACCAAAGCAGCAGCCGCAGTTGCCGCGGTTGGTACGACCCCTGTCAATACACCTGGCTTTGACAAGTGTAGCAGGCTGCACATTCGCCCAAAAACAATCAAAGAACTCTGTTTCAGTAATACTGAATAGATGCTTGAATGCACACAATTTAACTCTTGTCATCATATATATCCCATATTCTCCTTCACCTATAGATATACCATCCTTACCTTCAATCTGCTAAAGGAAACCAAGATACATGATAAAAGTGCTACAAATGAAATGTAAAGCAACAGGATTGGAAGGGAAGACGTACGGGGCCAGAAACTCGGCCAAGGAGGAGATGGCACCAACAACTTCAGAGTAGTTGTCAGGGGAAGCAGGAGCTGTGAGCTGCACCAAGTGCAAGCCAGCTGTGACAGGTATTGCCTCATCCAGTGCATGCATCTTGGGCAGCCGATTGATGGCTATCACACTCACAGTGATGGTCACATTGATGGGGACAGTTCGATGAACCTCGAAAGCAAAACCAGAACGCAGCAGTTCATAGTCCAACTTGTAGCCAAGAGCGTATAAGAACCGCAGCGAATTGTTGCTAATACCTGCCTCCAGCACAGGCCGCACCAGAGCTGGCAGCTGCTCTGCACCTGCTCCTCTCATTGCCCCGCCCACATGCCGCACCGTCCTGTGCAACAACCTCCCTTTCACCTATTTCATTTCCACATAAGGAGAACCAACTGCCCAAATCTGCAATAGGCAGACCATATAACAGCAACATGTATAATAAACAACAAAATCTGCTAACAAGGATTACTTGTAAGCCATGATATTGATGCATATTGACCACCGTAGATGAATCATGCACTCCACAATGTTCATTCAAAGCAGAGGCACCTCTTGATGCTACTAAGGTACATGCAGCCAGCAGCAACATGGGCAAACACACACAAGGCAGTTTTGAATCTTTTGAACATGTCTGACATAACCCTTTGGCAAAACAGTAAGCATCGTCACTAAGTAGAGGTCCATGCCAAGCCAAAAACAAGGCACTTACCAAACAGGTTCTGGTTGAGATAGAGAGCACAGCAGATGAACCTCTGATGCCACCGAACCTACAACAATTTTTTTTACATAGATCACCTTCAACCCACTGTCAAACCACCCCAGACTAGCCATCCAAGTTCTGTTGAGGTTGAATGCACTCTGCAGGAAGAAACTTCAACCAACTTTTAATTAGACAAAAAGGAAGCAGAACCGACCATGAACAATCAATTATTGTCTGCAACGAGGTACAAGTTACAACCGAGTTGAAGCTGAAACACACCCAAATTTGGTCCACTTTTGAGACATATCTCATGGATCTTCATAGTTTCTCGACGGCCTCCACAGAGACCCTGCAGCAAAACCTCCAAAGCATCCACATGCTGTTGGACACAAAAATGTCATCAGTAATCTGGCAATAGAAGAAGAGCATGCACAGCTCAATCCAACACGACACACGCCAAAGACAAACCATGTTTCATCAAGGTGCAAGAAGTAAGCTACCTAGAAAGGCCCCACAGGCTGTCCGTAATGTCCAGACCATTTTCATAAAACCGAACACATGCTCCCATCCAAAGCAGAAGCAACAAAGGGAGGGAACATAACACCTGCGTTTCTACGATGCCCTGCACCACGCACTCCATCGCAAAATCTTCGAGTCTCCCCTGTCTCTCGCAATATCCTCACTACTGTATTTAGCCTCTAACACATTCATCCATGTAGATCCACCTGTGACCTTCGAATCCAGAGAGTCCTCGAGAGCCGAGAGCAGAAGAGAGCACTTAGCTCCTTCATAACTTAATTGGGTGCACAAGCATAGTCTATCCTCCCCATCACCTTCACTGTTTCCGGTTCATCCAAGCAAAAGAACCCAATACCTCCCAGTCTTATTACCATTGCTCGTTTTGGCTTCCGGCATTCCTTCTCTCCCACACGCACAAGGATGACAGCATGCGCGCTCCTGTGGGCGCAAATTCAGATGCCGTATCCAAGGCGTTTGTCTCCGCCTGGAGGAGAAGGGGCGGGAGAGTTCACCACATCACGCAGCAGGCTTAAAGGTCAGGCTGTGAAGCTGAAATAGGCATCCACCTTGGCCATGTGCGCGACACCCTTGCACGTGATGGCTATGGCGCCTCCCCATCCTGCAGTGAAACCGAAGTCAGGTGTAGGTATGTAACGATTTGCGCGATTCTTTGTGTTTGTACACTGTCTTCGTTGCAGCAATCCAGGTCGACTATGGGGGAAGTTCGTAGGCATGCGACTGTAGAGGGATGTGAGATTGATCCACGCCCTTGTCCTCCTTCCAGAAATATCTCCTAAAACCTCTAGGTAGTAGTGTGTTTATCTTCTTTACATTCGTTGTCTGAGAATAGCCCTGTTTTGGGGAAATTATCCATCAGAGGCTCAAGGTTATGCCAGAGTTCGCTGTAGTTCCTCGGACCGCGCAGTTTTTGCGGGCAATTCACCACCGCGGGGGCATTTGTTTAACAGTTTCTATCGACGATGGTATGGAAACTCCGCTCACAAACTCCCGAGCAACGACAATCCGATCACATGGTGATGAAGGAAAGGCGTAGGCATCACTTTATCTATCGTTTGTGGATATTCAGCACTGCCGCACTACTCCCGCAGGTGCCCAAAATTCACAACCAAAAGTGGCATTTGGGGTGACTACGCTATCAAACAGCCACTTCTTGGTCGGTGGGTGGCGCAGGTGTGTCTGCTTGCATTTGGCCCGAAGGCGGATGGAGGCTGCCTTGCCTTTTGTCAATCTGTCCAGGGCAGTGGCTGCAAAGTGGAATTTGGGGGAGTGGGTAACCAGCCCCAGATATCGGTAGGATTTGACTATCACCACCTCCCGATTGTTGAGGAAGAATCTGCGGTCGGCCTGCCCATTGAAAACCATGATCTTGGTTTTCTAAGGTTGACTTGCAACCCATAGTCATTGGAGAACTGTTCCAAGATGTCGAGATGGCGTTGTAGGAAGATAGGAGAAAGAAACAGGAAAGAAAAGAAGAGATGATTAAGATCATTCTTGAAATAAATACCACCTAAAAAACCAGGAGGATTATGTTTTTGGCCGCATTATGTACTACCACTCCAGTGAAGTTGGCTATTAAAGCACCCGCATATACATGACTTTCGAGAGCTATTTCTGGGGTTTCACATACCAGGGTATTAAACTTGGCCTGAAATTGCGTAGAACTTGCATACATCAGAGGACAATCCACAACATGGCTCATTTAGTGAAAATACAAGGCCTGACATATGTCATACCAGAGAACACTAGGTTGATTCCAGCTGAGAGAAGCACATACAGAAGGGCAAAGTCAGAAACAAAGATGCAGCTGAACAGAGGATAGGGACCTGGTCCAGAAGCTCCTGCAAGAGGTGCATCACGCACTTGGCCACCAAGACAATGCACCCCTCTTGTCTCTGCTCCGGCCCTTGTTCCCTTGACCCTAATTGAGAGATCTGAGAAAGAAGGGGACGTGCCTGTTGCCATGGCCAAAACCAACAGCCTCCCACTAATCACGAGAAGGCATCTAAAAGGTGAAATCATGCATGAAATCGGCCTTCATATCAACTTAGCACACAATGATATCCTTCAAAGCTCAGTGTTGACATCCTTATGAAGTAAGTATATTGAACCAAGACTAAAACCTTAGGATTGAAGTGCCAACTGGTCAGCTAGGAAGTGCTCAAGTCTTTTATTCAAAGCATCTACTCTCCGCCACCACTGAAAATATATTGGGGCAGAAATTACCCGATCCAGAAGGTGCCTTGCCATGTCGACAGACCTCGCAGAAGCCATTGCAACATCAAGGCAGAGAAGGACCTGAGACAAATTGGGCATGCCAATTTCAGTTCTAAGAAATTCTTCAACTTCCAATCATAAGAGACTCTCTTCCTACCTCTTACACAACAGACATACTACATGTAGATGCTTAGTAGGATACTGGTCAGCAGAACTCTACAGAAAGTACATATTCAGAAAAGCTGCCGAAGCAACCATAAATTATGGTTTCTCTTTCATACCCATATATAAGAAAATTATGAGGTAGTCGGTATAACAGTTTTACACTAGCAAGGGGTGCTAATGGTGCACGAAGGGCGGCAAAATTGAGAGCCTCATCTGTGCTCGATGATCCCTCTGCAACTCGAGAGACTGCATCATCCACCTGTCAATACCAATGGCAAACCAGCATCCCGATCATGTTGTTCAAACAGTAGTTATAGTCCTAAGGGTCAAAATCATTTCCAAGAGTGGCTCCCTCCCCAGACATCAAGCAATTGAGGAAGAGGCCGCATGTAATTGGCAGTCCTCCGTGCAGCTCCTTCAACCTTGCTTAACCTGTGTGTTCTCCAGAGTCCATTTGGCTCTTCTTGATGTTCAATCTCTCTTCCCACCCTCTCTCTAAGGTGCTCGTGGATGTGTGGTTGATTGTTGCCGTGAGGATAAAGTAAAAGTTTCCTTATATCCAGGAACAGGAATCTACCTCCTAAGATGGACGGGACAACCTGGTAGATTGAACTGTAGTAGTAAACCCTCTCGGTGGAGCATCGCTTCTTCGGGTGGTCTGCATAAACAGGGGCAGATTTGCTGTCTTTAGAGACAATCCGAAGTGCAGAGCGTGCTGCCTCCACGAGGCTTTCCGCCTTACTGTCACGCTTGATTAGTTCTTTGGTTCTTCTCTTACCTGTCCATGGGCAGTTTGGTCTTCCTGTGGCTATATTAAACTCCCTACAGTTTGATTTTTCTTCTTGTTTCAGTGGTTCTACTGCTGGTATCCTTGTCCCATGGCCCTCCCCTTTAAGTTCAAAGTATAAAGTTCATCTCTCTGTTCCAAAGCCCCACAGGGCCTTCTGTTTAAGTAATGGAGCCCTTTCTCCTTCAGGCTTTTCTAGCATACCTACTTCCCTCCCTGAGTTTTCTCTCCAGAAGAGATGGTTTCTGGTTACTCATGAGGTGGCTGGTGCAGGTGCGTGCAGCAGGCTCAATATGACCTTGGAGAAGAGGCCGTGCACCGCTTTGGATTGCCCCCAGAGGAGGCAGCCTCGCTGGAGCTCGCTGAATGGGTGGATGGTGCTGTAGCAAGAGCATCTGTATGCACTTTGACATACCCTGAGTTTGTGGTCATTTAGTCAGTCTAGGAGCTTTCTGTTGGGTTTTTGGTGGGTTTTGGAGGTTTTTGTTTATTCTTGGACTGAAATTTTAATGATGCAGACTGATAGATGATGTTCATGTGCGTGAGCCAGCGCCAACTGGTTCAAATTGTTTTCAGGTAAGTGTGAATAAGTTCTGTACAGGGTCAGAATGTCAGGCTTGCAATCTTCCCCTGGGGTACAATTAGCTTGTGCTGCCATCTCCTCTATCTTCCCCAATTAGAGAATTTGATGTGAATCAAATTTCGTGTGAAATTGAGAAAGAAAGATTGACCAAGCAATTCTTTCAAAGGTTCTTGGAGTTGCCTGACGGTTGTAAGGAGAATATTATCAAGAGAGTGCATGATGCTGATCCAGAATGGGGCCTAGAGAAGGGGTGATAAAAATCTATCAAGTAGCTTGTAAGGGAAGAGCTAGATGGATACCAACATTAGTTTATGTGATAGCATTGCTATCTATCAATCGAGTAGAGTTTGAAAGTTGGGAGGAAATAAGAGTGAACGTTTACACTCACATGCATGAAGAGCTTGCTTCGGTAAAGAACTGGATCCCCAAGGATATCAAGTGTGGATCAAGCTTACACCAAGAACAGCCTTTGAACCAAAAGAAACCAATTGAAAATAGTTTTTCTTTGTATTTGTTTCTATTTAAGGTCATATATTATATTTATAGAGCCTCTTTGGCCATATCTTTGTCATATGAGCTCCGTTTGACACAGTTTTTGAGGGGATAGCTATAGAAAGGGGAAATCTATCTGGTTTTAGTTTTTTGGACTCTGCTAAAAATCTATGGAATTTATCAAAGCTTCCAATCATTGGCAGCACATGAATGACAACATGATTAGAATAGAGAGGGTTAGTGTCAATCATGACACTAACGTTGCACAAATTCTCTGCAGAGACCTAAGTCTTCATGGAGATTGCGGCGATGATGCTTTGGACGCCTTTAGAACAAGATCCATCTCCTTTCCAACTCCCAGAGATGCTGCCAGGTTCTCCGTGACCCATGTAGAATAGAAACCTTCCATGTTGTCAGAGAGAAGCCAGCTTGTGAGATTGTCTAAGGTGGAGTAGATTAGCGGCGTAATGCAGATCGCAGCCTTCTCCTTGGAGTAACCAAAACCTGAACTCCCAGAGATGTCTGTATCTGGAAAGGACAAGGCTCCATGTCCGTCTCCATGAGGCCCAAACCTGCAATAGCAGCTCTGCCCAACATCAGTGGCTGAGCTCCCAAGTCCAACAAGACCCGCAGTGGCCGGTACCTCTTGCCTGCCGGTCCACTCAAAGAGAAAATGCCATCCTGGTTGTCTAACAAGACAACTCCAGGTGTCACCATGACGCGCTCAAAGGCTGGCCTAGCTGGCAGCTCCGTCAACCTGGCAGCTGCAGCTTGCCATGGTGCAGCCGTGGCAGTCTTGACCCTCAAATCCGAGGATCCCTCTGCCACTACACTCTTCACTAACTCCGCAGAAGATGAAGTGACCTCCCCACTCTCGTAGAGTGTTGCTGCTAGTCTGAACACTGCAGCTGGTCTTATCCCCGGCGTCGCAATCATGGTTGCCGAGAACAGTGAGGCTTGACACACAAAGGTGGCTGCCCCCAACAACACACTGGCTGCACTAGCCTTGTCAACAGGTGTCAGTGCTGCACGTGTAGCTCTCCCCAATGGCACATTAACGGCCTTTGTATCTGTCGGACGAGAACTAGGTGCCATGGATGTCGTCGACACTGTCTCCCCCAAGATGAATGATTGAGGCAACCTAGCCTGACGGCTTGCCTCCCCACGCTGTGGATCTAACTCCATCTCTGCACCTCGTGGCTCATGAACTCGTGCTGCTCCTCGAGTGACGGCTGCAGCAGACTCCACCTGCACTAGTGGTAGTGCCGCCCCACACATAAATCCCATGCCTCCCATGTCTCCTCCGTCAGGATGACGCTGCTGAGGAGGAACATGAGATGGACCCTCAGGTTTTGGAGCTGGTACCACCTGAGCTGTGGCCATGGCAGCAAGCCTTTGCTCTAGTTGCTGAAGCCAGTTGGCTATGCCTTGGTCAACGCCCTGACCTCCACATCCTTGGCCATACTATGCTTGTCCTCATCCTACACCTCGTGCCTGACCACCTCGTCCTCTCTGAGATGCTCCAGCTCGCCCTCGGCCACCATTGTTCCCTTGGAACTGGCCTTGCCGCAACTCAGGGTGCAAGTCATAACACTGGGCATCTCCATGTCCATACTTGCCACAATGCCCACACTACAACTGTGCAGGCTGTGCTTGTGCCGGTCTTTTGCCACTCTCTGGGCAATCTTTCTTGACATGGGGTCTTCCACATGTCCAACATATTACCCCTGGTTATTGTTGGCTTGCAAAAGATGCTACTGGCCTCTGCACCTGAGGTCCCCTGTAAGCTCCATGGAATTTGGGTTGGGAAACCTTGCCCCCCTGACCACGCTGTTGGGCAGTCTCTTGTGCCTGTTGGCTGGCAGCTGCGCCTCGTGCAGGCATGTCCTTGCCAAATCTAATGGTAACAACTCGTTCCTCCACCATGTTGAGCTCAATCCGCTCAGCCAACAGAAACACATCTGCTAATGTGGGTTGGGCTGCTTGTAACAGGGTTGCATCCCGCACCCTTCTCCTGAGCTCCTTGTCCAAAATTCCATACCAGAACTGGACTGCCTAAGCTTCAGTAACCCCTTGGGTCACACTTATAAAGCGCCTCATACGAGTGTAGGCCTCTCGCAAGCTCTCACTGGATTTACGCTGGAACTCTTGCAAACTTCACAACTTCTCTGTCCGTACGCCTTGGTAGTTCGTCCGCAACTCCTGGAAGAACTCCACCACCGGGTTGAATCTAGGCACATGTGTTGTAGTTGTGGCAGGAGGATTAGTAACACCTTTTGAATTGGTACCACCTGCAGAAGTACCGGCACTATTTGTTCCACTACTAGTGCTGGCAGTGGGAGATATTGGTGCTGATGCAGCTACTGGTTGCGTCGTGCCTCGAGTAATGGAGACGTAGTCAGGTGACCAATACATCCTCCACTCCTCAATCTCTGCTTCATGTCCTCGCCTGAACTGGTGGTAATCGTTCATAGGCGGGCCTTCCAAATGCTGGAACAGTCCCTTCCACGCCATGAATGGGGTGAACAGCTGTGGATTGCGCATCTGCTGCAAATCACACCAGCTGTCCAACTCCTGGATAAAGTCATCCAGCTCGATTGTGCCACAGCTCCAGAGTACCTACGAGGCCCCTTAGTAGCTCCATACATCTCCTCCATGTCGTCCCACAATAATGACGAATGAAACTGTATACCTGTTGATGAAGCCTCCGAGTCTGTGTCTGACTCTGCACTAGTTGAGGGTGAAGGTGAAGGTGGTCTGAAACGAACACCTCGTCTGATGAACCCACTCTCACTGCTACTGCCTGTAGCCGTACTCCTCTCAAAACCCTTGGGTAACTCCGTGATGACACTCACAACCCGCACCTCCCCCACGTGACACTATAAGACTCTAGTACTAATTCTAATAGTGACACGGGCGAGCACCTGTTGCGGATTAAGGGTCATATCCCAGTGGCTAAGGGCACCTGCACCTGCATCCACCGCAAGAACTCCTATGGTTGGTTGGTTATCAACCCAGCCTCACCATAGAAGAAACACTGGTGGTCTTGCTGGTCATCACTCCAGCCTCACCACCGACAGCATACTCTAGGATTGACCGGTGATCAAATCCGGCCTAATCCCTATGAAAGCAAGTGCCCACACAAAACCAACATGGTGCACAGTCAAGCATGCAGGCGTTGGGGGGGATCCAAACACAAGAAATCAAAACATCAACACTCCCATACCAAAATCCATCTGCAGTGCTGATCCTGCAGAATATCCCAGCCCAAAACCCCGGACTGACTGGCCTCCACCAAGAGAGGCTTTGGCAACTACAAGTTACAAAGTAATGAAAATAGTAAAAAGAGGGAGGGGAAGAATAGAGACCCGACCAAACAAGATCTAATCCTGATCTGTGCTATCAACTGCCAGACTTCTCTCAAGATATGGGCTGCTGTGTGTGGAGAGCTCCATGGGGCAGATTAGTGGGCTGGAGTAATATGAGTGAGTCAACTGAAATGAGGCGATGAGGAGTTTGAGGATGTCTGGGGGGAGGGTAGTATGGGAGTAGGTTTTGCGCCCACTACAACAGATCGCGGTAGTTATGATTGCCAAACCGTGGTAGTCATGGTTTTCATGACTTTGACCATGACATGCACCATGTTTTTAAATGAAATTGACCTCCCACAGTCGTTCATACGACTGTAGTCATATGAACGACTATCTAAATAGTCGTCTGTACGACTACATGGCTCCAGAATGAGCGGAAGGCTGGTCAACGGCAATTGACCAGATTTAGCTCACCATTCATAGTCATTTCCATGACTACAGTGTACATGGATGAGGTTACGTAGTCATGATGACTACTGGGGATTCCTGGGTTTTGGCCACAAATTCCCAGCTACTGAAGGAACTAGGGGATAAGCTGGTGGAAGAGCTGCTCAAATCCAAACATAAGGTGAAAGGGATGACCACCATGAGGTGCGAACCCCAACAGGTGCAGCCTTTCAGATCACAACCTTTATGAAAAGTAGATTCCACTATTCACAAGGAGATACGTGACTCAGAGCCACTTGTTATTATTATTATTGAATAATTATGTTATTATTCTTCTGTCCTCTTGAACCACTGAGAGACCTGGCAGGATGCACAGCGCGGGAATTGGAATGATTTCAACATCCAACACAAGCAAATCAAAAGCCACTGGCAGCGGGGCAGTCACAGGTTTCTGTCGGGGGTGGCAGGCCAAGTTGCCACGGCGTGGAACATGTGTTGCATGATCGAGAGGAAGGAAACAGGCACTCGGGTTTGTCCCATACTGCTGCTCTGCTCTCTGAGAGTACGACTCAGTGATAAGACTGTGCACGAGTGTCTAGGATGGGGTCGACAGCAGCACAGTTTTGTCTGTGTGTTTCTGTGTATGAGTGAGGGAGAGAGAGAAAGAGAGAGAGAGAGAGAGTCAGTCAAATGCGTTTCACAATCCATGGTGTTGAAGGATCGGCTGCCCAGGCACGCCAGTGACTTGATGGTGCTTTCTTGGTAGAGTATGCTACAGCCGTTTTGGATCTGTAGGTTGGAATGCTGACATCGGGCTCTGCTGCACGGTCTCATCTTCACTCTGGTGCATCAGCTCTTGCATAAGGTGCTCTTCGGGCCCTAGGTGGCTTAGAAGGCAGATTCAACTGATGAGTGGTAGCCTGAATCTGGTGGCCAGTCATTTGTTCAACCCCTTTCGGTGAGATTTGAGTGCAAAAGAGTCTTGGGGAAGAGAGAGGCTCCAGGATCTTCTATAGCTACTACATATTGTCTGCGAATATTAGTCTCCATCTGAGGGATTGAAACTTTGGTTCCCTTTGTTGAAACTCAAGAGAGCAGGAGTTGTGCTTGCTGGCCAGGTGCGTGCTAATCCCAACTTCGTAATATGGTTGCTTCTGAAGCCCTCATTTCTCTAGCTCCAGGGCCATTCCTGTGGCTGTTATGCTAAGCTGTAAATGGCCGTGCCACCTGAGGATAGTTTCGCGACCTTTCCACATTGACGGAGTGATCGTTTGTAGACTATGCTTTTCATATATGTCCTGCACAGCATAGGACACTTTTCTGCTGCACAATCAGAACCACAAAAATGCCCTCTACCGTGTGAGGGACTGCCAGGTTTGTGCTTTCGTACAAATTTCTGAAACTGCATCCAGTTGATGGCTGAAGGACGCACTTCAAGAAGTCTACAAACAAGTTCCAACAGATACTGGCTAACGATGGAAAGGCAGGCAGTCCTGACAGTATAATGGAGAGGTGGCGTGCTGGAAGATTGATATTTTTGAACTGATCAAGTTTGAAGAGACGTACAGTACAGGTAATCAGATCAAATATTCATGATCCAAATGTGTAATTGCTGTAGAGAGTCCGCTGCTGGACCAGGAGCCATGTTTCCTTAAATTACACAGCTCACTTCAAAAGGAACGTCGGGGAGTAATAAAATTGCGAGGCGGGAGAGATGGCGGAGCAGGACTCTTTGCAGGAGCCCTTCATAGGCAGGGAGGAGTCAGCACACCTCTCCACACTCGAACCCACCACAAATTCACACGCGTTTTCATTTGGGAATGGATGATGTAATGGTCACAGTGAGATAGATGATAGAGCGTCTATCTTATGGCCAGCAAAGTGGTCAGTATGGGAAGAGATCAGGATCCAGCTAACGATTGCAGTGCCAATGATATGTGTGAACTTACTTCAGTACTCACTGGTTGTAGTATCCGTCATGTTTGTGGGGCACTTGGGTGAACTTGCCCTTTCCAGTGCCACTCTGGCCAACTCCATCGCAGGTGTTACAGGGATAAGCCTTCTATTGGGAATGTCATCCACATTAGAGACCTTGTGCGGGCAGGCATACGGAGCCAAGCAATACCACATGCTGGGTATCTATCTTCAGCGTGCAACGTTGGTCCTGTATCTTACGAGCCTACCTGTTTCTGTTGTGTGGTGGAACATGGGCTATATCCTCAGGGCTCTTGGGCAGGATCCTGAGATCTCAGTTGTGGCAGGAGAATACGCCCGGTGGCTGATTCCAACCTTATTTGCGGTTGCCTCTACTCAAACCCTGGTGAAGTTTTTGCAAACACATAGTGTCGTGTTGCCAATGGCATTGATTTCAATCACCACGTTGCTTCTCCATATCTCCCTGTGCTGGCTGGTGATTTTCAAGCTGGACATCGGATTTCGCAGGGCAGCTATTACGAGTGGCATTTCAAACTGGCTGAATGTTGTGCTCCTGTGTGCCTATGTGGCATTTTCACCTCAGTGTAAGAAGACTTGGACATCGTTTTCGACGGAGGCGTATAAGGACCTCGGAAGCTTTTCAAGCTGGCCATCCCCTCCGCAGTCATGGTATGCTTGGAGTTATGGTCATTCGAAATACTTGTGATTCTCTCAGGCCTGTTGGCACACCCACAGTTAAAAACGTCCACCTTCGCCATCTGTATGACGAAGCTCGTGTTGAATGTTCATGGTGCCATTTGGCATCAGTGCTGCAGTCAGCACTCGCGTTTCCAATGAGCTTGGAGCTGGAAACCCACAAGCGGCGAAGTATGCGGTGGTCGTCGCCATTGTAATGGCCGTGTTGGAAGGTGCTCTGATGGCAACTCTGCTGCTACAGTAACAGTTCTGCGCAATATCAATGGCCGGGCCTTCACAAATGAAGCCGAGGTTTTCGAGTACTTGGCTCGTTGTATACCCTTTTTTGCAACAATTGTTAGCATGGATGGCCTTCAAGGTGTCCTTTCAGGCGTGGCGAGGGGATGCGACTGGCAAGCTCTTGGAGCGTACACGAACCTCGGATCGTTTTACATTGTGGGATTGCCATGCTCAATCGTACTGGCCTTTGTCTTCCACTTCAACGGCGTGGGCCTGTGGACTGGAATGATCGCAGGGATGGCAATCAAGACTCTTGGCCTTGTCCTTATTACACACTTCACCGATTGGGACAAGCAGGCCATGAAAGCATCGGGTCGGATCTACTCATCTTCAAGCACGGTACTGCCCCTTCAATCAGACGACATCCATGCCTGACATAAGCACTCTCCAGCCTCATCATAACCCTACCCTTGAAATAATCCACTACCAGCAGGAGATCCCTTGTCTCTCGAATGAAGAGAGGGATTATCAGCTGACCCATTGAATCGCTATCCAGCTCAATTTTTGTTCAGCAACAACTTTCACCCTTAAATCAGTTCAATCTTGGTGAACTTCTCCAGTTCTTGTGGCAAGTAGACTGAACCAAGATGATTAGTGCGAAATTCAGTCTTCCAGTACCCAGCCATCCTTAATGTTCTGGAAAGTAGTCCTTTCTTCAGTCTTTTTAGGTGCATACCATTTCCTGGCCCTCTGTTGACAACTCTGGAATAATGGTTGATGTCATCACTGCTGCTCCCGGATGAGCACTGCACTTGAATTATGATCATCAGCATGGACAGCTAACAGAATGCATATTACTGAGTGATTTTTGTTTGTTTCACCAGTAATCTCCACTAGAACAAATTCCGTCCTGGAAGTGGTGAAAGCGGTTGGAATCCTGTACAACAACTGCGCAACCAACTTTTTTGGAGATCAACTTCGGGGGGCGTGCGGTGATTACCACACCCCCATAGGATAGGTGTCTGAGGGGGCGTGCTGATCGCCAGCTTTTCAATGTGATTGCAAAGAGAAAATTCCTCTTCTTCCTCTTACATGTCATGCACTATAAATAATGTATCAGCATGTACCTGACCTCCTTCATCTGTCAAGACAATCTCTCCAGCTTAGCATGGACTTTATCCATTTGTGAATGCATGTTGTCTTCTACAATGAAGGTGTGCACTTGGTTCAATCCAATGTAACTGCCTCCTGCCTTGTTTCTGACACCTGTGTCCTCCATCATTTTCCTCCCATATCATCCCACCTGCCAGCAGCAGTAAATCTTTTAAAGTTAAGCTGCATAATGCTGCAGATCACTCTTGAGAATATTTTTGGTTGCACGTTCAGCTATCTCCACATTGCCATGAATTCTGCAGGCACCAAGCAAAGCTCTCCACACTTCAGTATCTGATTTGATTAGCATTTTGTTAATGAAGTCCTCTGCCTCATCCAATTGCCCAGAACGCCCAAGAAGGTCCACAATGCAGCCAAAATGCTCCACTGTAGGAGTAAGGCCATGATCTCGAGTCATTGAATTGAAGTAGTGACGGCCTTCATCAACCAGGCCTGCATGGCTACATGCTGAGAGAAGAGATATAAAGGTGTTACTGTTTGGCTTCACGCCATCCAGTTGCCTCTGTTCGAATACCTGCAGGGCTTCCCTAGCATGCCCATTTTGAGCACATCCTGCAATCATCGCATTCCAGGAAACCACATCTTGGTGAGCTATATTGTCAAACACTTTACGAGCACCTTTATGCTCCCACATTTGGCATACATGTCAGCAAGGGCAGTCTCCAAGATGAGATCTGGCGCAACTCCAGCTTTGATCATGTCAGCGTGAACCTTTTTGCCCTTGTCTAGGGCTCCCAGGCTGCCACACGCATTTAGAATGCAGATGAATGTGACCTTGTCCGGTGTCACCCCTTCCTGTATCATTTGCTCATAGATCTCTATAGCCTCCCTACCATACCCATGCTGAGAATCATATCCTGCTATCATTGTAGTCCATGAGACCACATCTTGGTGAGCCATACTGTCAAACACTTGACGTGCATCGCATACATGTCAGCAAGGGCAGTCTCCAGAATGATGTCTTGTCCAATGCCAGCTTTGATGATGTTGGCATGGACCTCTTTGCCCTTTTCCAAGGCTCCCAGGCTTGTACATGCACGGAGAACACAAATGAAGGTGATCTTGTCAGGCAGCACACCTTCCTGTAGCATTTGCCCATATATGTCCAAAGCCTCCCCACCACACCCATGTTCAGCATATCCTCCAATCATGGTGTTCCATGAGACCACATTTCGTTTACCCATGGTGTCGAACACTTCACGTGCATCCTTTATGCTCCCACATTTTGCATACATGTCAGTGAGAGCAGTCTCCAGAATGATATCTGGTGCAATTCCAGCTTTCCTGATTGCAGCATGTACCTCTTTGCCCTTTTCCAGGGCTCCCAGGCTGGAACAGGCATTGAGGAGCCAAATGAAGGTGACCTTGTCAGGTGTCACCCCATCTTGTATCATGTGCTCAAAGAGCTTGAAAGCCTCCCTACAGCATCCATGCTGAGCATAACCTGCAATCATGGCATTCCATGAGACCACACTTCGTTTCACCATATTGTCGAACACTTGACGTGCATCCTTTAAGCTACTGCACTTGGCATACATGTCAACAAGAGTGTTCTCCAGAGTGATATCTGGCGCAATGCCACTTCTGCTAATGTCAACATGGATCTCTTTGCCCTTGTCAAGAGCTCCAAGTGTGGCACATGCATTGAGAATGGAAATAAACGTGACCTTGTCGGACATCATCCCTTCCTGTATCATTTGCTCATAGATCTCCAAAGCCTCCCTACCACACCCATTCTTGGCATATCCTGTGATCATTATCGTCCATGTAAACAAATTTCGTTCAGTCATGTTCTGAAACACTTGGTGTGCATGAACTATGCTCCCACACTTGGCATATATGTTGACAAGGGTGTTGAGTAGAAAAATATTTGGCTTGAATCCACTTTGGGTCATTTGGGCATGCACCCGCTTCCCCCCTGCTAGGTCTTTCAGGTTGCCTCACGACTTTTCAAAGAGGACCGTACGAGGAATCAAAGAAGAACTCTTCTAGCACTTGTGAGGATGTGAGGAAATTATGTAAGGCAGGACGACTAAAAGAGACGCTGCACATTTTGAACCAACCAGACCTCTGGGTAGACTTCAATACTATTTCTGGCAGCAGTGTGATGTCCAACAAACAACACTGCCTGATTCAACGCTGGAATCCTGCAAGGTCAAACTCTTATACATCAAATTCACATATCATCTGTATACTTCAAAGGAACACCACTCCATGCACACGTCTACATTTTTCGGCCTTACAAGACTAATGCATTCAACTACATCGAGAATATACTGCACCAATTCCTTGGAAAATGCAAATCATCATCAAAGCAATACCCATTGTGTTTTCGGCCTGGAGCTCCATGGTGTATATGAACATTACATCTATCACCAGATTGTGTTCGACCTTCTATCATGTCAGCTACCTCTGCTTTCACCCAAGGAGGGGCTGACCAACACTCAATCCAAAGGACCTCCTTTGTGCACTTATCTCTTAAGTCTGGTGATCTTGGACTTTCCTGTGGAAACCAGCTGAGAAGCCTTAGATCAAATAGACCCCCTTACCACCACCAAACCTCCAACCATTCCAAATAAGGTAAGAAAGACAGCTCACCTTATCAAACCTGTTGTCCCAGCACTGTAAGTGATATGAGAATAACTCCTGCCAGAGCATTTCTATGCTCATTACTTGGGCTGCATGCAGAACTCCAAAACATGAGGACTCTCTCTCTCTCTAGGCCCACCCCCCACCCCCTGTGCTGCCCTTTCGCAAGTACATCCACATGCATCACATCGGTCGGATTGGGGTCCCAGTTTCCTGGTGGGAAAACAATCTGGAACCATTGCAGTCATCTTTCCTCCAAGCAATGCTTGGCGCCAGAGGCACAACTCCATCGCACATATTGAATGCAGATTTCGCCTGTGCGCCACTCCAAACTGAGGCCCTCTTCCGGCTTACAATTTTCCTGCATAGGTTACAAGGCCTTCCCCCCAAGGGGCTTGTGGCCAGGGCCCTCACAACATCTATGAGACTAAAAAATGCAGGCTTCAAACAATCCTGGTATGCCCGTGTGGATACCTTTTTTGAACGCCATGGACTCTCTATAGCTTCACTTTTGCCAGTGAACCCAGAAGAGGTGGAAATCACATCCAGGCATGACCGCAACCAACTCATTAGAAAGGAGCTCATGGAGTTACATGCCAGGAGAACTTGGAAGTTACCCAACCTCACAACAAAGCTCCATTTCTATCGAGAAACATTCTTGGTTCTCCGGGATGATAGAATCTTGCGGCCCAATTACCTTTCGGCCTCTTTATCTCCTTCTCTCCTGAGGGCTTTGGGGCGGTTCAGGGTGGGCTCCCACAACCTACGGATAGAGACTGGCAGATGGGAAAACCTGCAGCGGGAGGACCGCCTATGTCCTGCTTGCACAGGGCGCAGCGAGGAAATTGAAACTGAAGAACACTTCTTCTTCTATTGCCCCCTATACTATGAGATCCGTGGGAGATTCCATTGTCTATTCCGTGGAACCCAATCTCTCACTGAAGTCTTCCACTATGAGGATCAGAAATGTTTGGCAGCCTACCTGCACGAGGCATTCACCCTTAGACAATCACTCGAACAATAGTTCTTTTCTCTGACTCTGGTTTTCCTATTTTCTCTCATGTTCTTCCTTCCATTTTGTCCCATAAGCTCTATGAGCTTTCCGCGGACATTATAAAGCACCATTCCATTTCATTTCATTTTCTCCTGCAATTCCATTATCGGTCTTCATATGTGTTTGACGCAAGACAGTCAGAAGTACAGAGCGGTTGTTAAGCACTTGCGTAGAAGATGCATCAGTACTCTATACATATACCTTCCTATCAACCTGGATTTTGGCTGGTCAGATCTATTGTTTAATTTCCACCTGGTTGCTTTTATATTTCACTGCTATCAGAGGCGTGAACAGTAATGGATCTAAATTAAACTGCTGTAAGAGCAAGAAAGGACCTCATTCTTATTGTTTCTGTCACCAGGACAAGTCTGGGGCCTTGCAGTTGCTTTTATCAGGTGCGGATATGGTGACCCCTTCAGGCACTGATAGTATCCGGCAAGGACCAAGGCAGTGAGTTTGCAGCAGACAATAGAGGATGCCACTAATGGCAAGCGCCAGTTCTTAAGTGGTGAGTTCTATCCAAATGTTGTGGTCAGAAGTTACTACCAATCTGTTTAGCATGGTACAGGCCCCACACATTCAGTTTCGTTGCTCCCAGTCTAGTATATTTCTCCTACAGTCTTGTCGTGTCCTGTTTGCATGCCTGTCTAGTTGGGTTGCTTTCTAGGTTCTCTCATTTGGTTATAATCTGGGTTCATTTGGATGGACTGATAAGTGACGCAATATGTGTCTCTTCTCTTGGTGCAGGAAAACTACACAACCTTGTAAGAGCTCTAGCGGACGAGGAGGTTGATGACTGGACCACAAGCCCTCATGGAGAAAGACGGCCCTCACACCTAGCGGAGCATGGCCTTGGCCTGGGGCTTGGATTCAGTGTCACTTCAAAGACTACTTCAGTGAATGTGCCTTCACCCACTAACACTTCCGGATTAGGAGGCTATTTTGGGGAGGGAACTCCTTCAATGGTTCCCAAAGGGACAGTGAAACGGTTTCTAGGGCCACTGACTAACAAACCAATGGCATGCCTATCAGCTTTCATCCTCTACATTGCAACTGTTGGTGATATTGTCGATGGCATTGACACAAGTCATGACTACAACTTCTTTGCACTTGTCTATGAGCGCCCCAATGATGTAGGCCTTTACCAATTCCCATTCTGTCGACCTGATAAAAGTTCCTTTGTTTCTATCTTTCCTTTCCTCCACTGTCCCCATTGGCCATCCGAACCTCCTCTGAACATCGTGAATTCTTTTATTTTTCTTTTGCCAGAAGAGGAACGTTTTTGGTTGTGCAAATCCATCCCCAATGGATTATTCTCTTTCCTCTGCTGTGTCCTTGCCTGTTCCATTCAGGCACTGTTCATCAATTGACTTGCCATATCAGTGTTCGTCAGTTCTTCTTGTCAGTATGCTCCCCTATGTCTTATGTCTATGTCTGATTCTGAATTGAATCTCTCCCTGTCCTCTAGGAAGCCTATTGACATTGGGTGGACTTGAAACGGGAGTACATTAATGTCTCTGTGACTAAATGCCGGCCTTGTGACCTCGTGTCCTTGTTTGTTTCGACCTGAAGCGCTTTGCTTCAGGTAAGGTAGTGCATTGGATTTAGTTGGAAAGCTTGGGGCCTTTCCCTCTTTAGAATATGCCTACACGGGCCATTCCCTGCAACTCCCTGGAGTGTGATCTCTGAATGGTAACAAGCGGACTCCTACCGCTTGGGGGCAGCCCCTCCACCCAAATTGGGCAGTCGTATGCTCTGTCTAGCATACTCGGCACTTGGGCTCGGGTTGGTTCCTGTGCTTAAACTTATGGCCTGCGAAAACAATCAAAAATTTAGCTCCTATCAACATCAACTCTCCTCAGGGTGATCCCTGGGAATTGGTTACTTATGCCAAATCTGGGGCTTCATGTGTAGTTTTTGGGGTGAATCCCAGGATGGACGATGTGTCCTTTAAAACTACATGCTCTAGCTTAGGCTTGGATTTCATGGCTAATGGTACCATCTCGAGACTTGATAACAGGGGTACGTTGAAGGTTGCAATGACCAAAAGTGCTTCTAATAGAGTCCCGCATCAATTCAATCTCAAAGAAGTTCGTCCCTTGACTGGCTGGAGAGCGGTCTTAGACATTGGTGATTCAATGGGGCGCTCTAGGAAGACAACCAAGGGCAACAACTTCAACTTGAGAGTTTCTAATCGGTTTGATGCTCTGGATGAGGTTGAATCCAAGAAGGACAAGGTGCCCCTAAGTGTACGGAACCTGAACGTCCTGAATCTGAAGGATTTGGTACTCTGAATGGTTTACCAATCCTCAAGGTTTACACAAGACGAACAAATTCTATACACAGGGTAATTGTCCCCAAGCCGTCAGATGGACAATCTGCCCCTAAGTGTGCAGAGCCTGAACGTCGTGTAACTGAAGGATTTGGTACTCTAAATGGTTTACCAATCCTCAAAGTCGACACAAGACGAGCAAAATCTATACACGGGGTAATTGTCCCCAAGCAGTCTGACGGACAATCTGCCCCTATGTGTGCGGAGCCTGTGCGTCGTGTAACTGAAAGATTTGGTACCCTGAATGGTTTACCAATTCTCAAAGTTTACACAAGACGAGCAAAATCTACACATGGGGTAACTGTCCCCCCTTTGCAGAACGGTTGGCCGTCCAGGAGCAATCACAAGCTACCTAGACGACAAACAATTCACACGCAAAGGGCTGGCTTGCGGCTGGCCACTTTCAACTTCTCAGGGTTGACCAACCAAAGGAAACAACTTGAAGTGGGACAAGTTCTTCGGACTAATGATATTCATATCTGTGCTGGGCAAGAAACATGGGAAACGTCGGATAAACTGGTTGGAGATGTCATTGGTTATAAATGGGCAGGTAAGATGTGTACTCTCAAGGCAGCCTCTGCCAAACGCGGTCAAAAAGGGGTCGGATTCTTTGTCCGTGATTTCTTGTTTGACAATTGTGAAATTATCAACAAGGGTTTGAGGTACGAGCATAGTATCTGGCTAAAACTGAATTTGAAGGGCGGCATGAGTACAAAGGACCTCTTTGTTGGTTGTGTTTACATGCCCACAGAGGGGACCCTTAGTGCTGACGCAGACAAGGCCTTCGAAGATGTAAAGCTGGACTGTGCTTCGTTCCTTGCCAAAGGTCAGGTGGTACTATTGGGGGACTTCAATGCCCGGGTGGGCAAAGGGATCCATCAGGACGATATCATTGGACCTTTTGGTGAGGACGAGCTGAATTCTAATGGCAGACGGTTAATTAACTGTCTAGAAGAGCTTCAGCTTTTGACCTTGAATAACAGGACAAGAGGTGACCAAGTGCAGTGGACTCGTGAGAAATCCCAAACTGGGGAACGTTCCATTGTGGACTATATCATAATGGACAAAATTTTGTTCCCCCAGTGTGCCAATGTGTTGATCGACAGAACTGATATTGGTACCTCTGACCACTTCCTGGTTTGGACTGAGATCAAAAGGTGTTTTCCCACCACCAAGAGATCTGTGAAACGTTCGATTCGGAAGTGGCGCATAGAAAAATTCCACAATGAGGAGGTCAAGGCTGAGTACGTCCAGGCCTTGCAAGAGGCTCTCCCTCATTTTGTCCAATCGCTCCAAGAACTTCAGTCACGCTCTGTTAACGCAAGAAATGAAGTCGAAAGGGCAGTGGACTCTTGGGAGAGTTTCGTTTCCTCCGTGGCTGACAAGATCATTGGGAGGAAACTAATTGTCTGCGGTAGAGCAGTTAATTGGTGGACTAATGAGATTAAACTCAAGATAGCTGAGAGACGAGCCCTCTATAAAGAGTGCTGCAATTTGGAAACCAACAGAGAATTGTGGGCGAGGTACTACCAGCTCCGTAAAGATATCAATCAGCTTGTTAGGTCTCAGAAGAAATTATACTGGGACAAGTTATACAGTGAAATGAACTCAAACCACCATGGTGGTAATGACAAGAAATTCTGGTTGGCCCTTCAACGTTTGTACAAGCCGAAAAACGGTCAGCAAGTACAAGCGCTGAAGACTACTAAAGGTGCAGTGGTGACTTCATCGGTTGACATTGTCAAAACCTTTGAAACTCACTACAGTATCCTTGGCAGAACTTCTAGGTCTAACAGTGAGGGGTCTTCTGCTGAATGGAGGGACGCAGTTGGAAAGACTGTTCCTATGATTCAAAACAGCCCTGATGAACTGGAGTATATTTCAATGGCTTATAATGCTCCCATTAGTTCTTCTGAGATTGTGGAAGCAATTGAACATTTAAATGGATATAAAGCTGGTGGACCTGATGGTATTGTCAACGAGCTTATCAAGCACGGTGGCGATCCCATGATAGAGGCCCTAGTTCTCCTCTTTAACCTTATCTGGAAGACTGAAATGATCCCCTTTCGCTGGCGACAGGGGGTCATTGTCAATCTATACAAGAAGGGTGACAGAGAAGAACCGGGGAACTACCGTGGCATCACGCCCTCAATGCTGTTGGCAAGACATTCTGCAGAGTTATAAGTACTCGTCTCGAGGTTGATCTGGAGTCTAGAGGTTGTTTCCACGAAGGCCAAGCTGGCTTTCGGCGAAACAGGGGCTGTGTGGATCATATCTTCACTCTAAGCCAGATTATCCAGGGAAGGAAAAAAGAAGGGAAACCCACTTATGTCTTTTTCCTGGATGTCAAAAAGGCTTATGACACAGTGTGGAGAGATGGCCTATGGTTCCGCCTCTGGTCTTGTGGGATCAAGGGAAAGATGTGGAGAGTTGTCCACAACTTGTATGCTCACACCAAAAGCTGTGTCACTGTTAACGGACAGAAGTCCAACTTCTTTGACATAGACCAAGGTGTAGCTCAAGGATGTACTCTCTCCCCTCTACTCTTCAATGTTTTCATCAATCAACTCCTCGAGGCTGTGGAAAGTGAGGGATTTGGGTTAAGGGTGGGTGATACCACCATACCAGCCCTTATGTTTGCGGATGACTTCGCAGGCATAGGGGAGACTCCAACCAATCTCCAGGAATTGATTGATTGCGCGAAGAGATACTTTGATCTTTGGGGGCTAGAGGCTAATGTCAGCAAATGTGCAGTGGTAGCATTCAACGACAGAGGAGAGGGAGGAAGTGATCTTAAGTGGCAGTGGGGTAGCCAAGAGATCCCGGTCCTCCCTTCCTACACTTACCTGGGCGTTGAGTTCTCCTCCAATTGTAATTGGGATGCACATATCCGGAAAGTTGTTCAAACTGGCAAGGGCAAAGCTCTGGGGCTCACTAAATTTTTCCACTGCAGAGGGGTCACTCTGAGGTTAAGAAAACCATGCTTTGTCGCGTTATTAGACCTGCCTTGGAGTACGGATCTGCTATATGGGTTGATAACTCCAACCAGGCTAAGTCTCTAGAATCCATTCAAGTGGGGGTGCTTAAGGAGTGTATGTCAGCATGCTCCAAAACAGCCAATGTGGCTGTTCGGGGTGAGTTTGGCATTCTGTCCTTAAGCTCCCGACGAGATGAATTCAAGGTCAGATGGTGGGGTCAGCTGCAACATATGCCCAACACCAGATATCCTAAGTTAATCGACTCTATATCTTGGAAACAGGACCGCCCTGTCAAACAGGCTAAGTCCTGGCAGAAGAGAGTAGAAGAGATCCTCAAGGACCTGGACCTGGATCCGCAAGTCTTGACCCTGCTGGATAAATCTGACTTAGAGGCTGTAGTGTCCTCAGCCATGTCTGTTGCCATGAGATTGTCTGATGAAAATGAAGTTAGGCAGAAAACTTCCCTGAACTTGTTTCCAGTCTGTGACATGGGGGAGGACATCTTGGATGACCTCAAGGGTCTACCCACTCTTGGCACTAGACTGAAATTTAAACTCAGGGCAGGAAGCCTACCTTTGAACAGCAAACAGAAGCAGAGAGGAAAGGGAGAGTGCAATTGCCCGTTGTGTGGGCAATCTGAAGACAGTATTCATTTTCTGATACACTGTCCGGGGTTCTCTCACCAAAGAGACGCTCTCTTCAAATCTATCAAGGGAATTGTGCCTGTACCCCTGTTTACCAACTTTGAAAGTCTCGAGGCTGAGCCAAAAGCCCAGGCCCTCCTGAGGCCTAGTTTTTGGGCAAATCCTACACAGCAGATTGATGCTTGTGTGAAGGGATTTCTAGAGGATATCTGGAAAACCCGGATTAATTCTATATATGAAGGTAAGTCTTACTACCAACGTCAGCCCCTGACAGAGGTAGGTTCTGTCCCTTTTGTTCCCGCTCAAACTGGGCGCGGGGTCAATGGCCACAAGGCTACGGCAAACAACGTCTTATGAGTACAATCTGAATTGAATCAGCAGATTTTTGTCAAACAGCGAGGATGCTATGTCTTTATTCCAGCACTCCAGTCTCTCCCTTGTTCATGGCTCCCTGCATTCAGTGGATAACAACCTCTGCTCTTTTGTTTTGCAGTTGTTGACTAGGCTAGTGTTCGAGCGGGGAAGCGCAGATGCAGCTGGGGAAGTTGCAGATATAATGGGAGCGGTTTTGGTGCACCAGGTATTTATTCCATCCTTGAGAGAATGCTTAATCATATACTTCACTGGATAATGCATGTGTGCAGCTGTCTGCAAGTTGGTAGGCAGTGTTGTTGAGTTAAATATTTTGAGCTTCTGAGAACAATGTTATCTTTCCCTACCCCCCCCCTGCTGAGAGCAAAAGGAAAGTTAATGTCCTACCAGTAGATTATTCATTAGCTAGCTATTCATTTTTCGAGTATAGCTGGCTACAGGAATGTCATAGACAATCAAAGCTGTTTAAGGAGTCTATGTACCCTCTTCCACATGCTTTCTTGCTTTTTGTTACCCATTCTGAAAGATTTATGCATGGAGCACTAAACTAAAGCTCACAACCCAGGTGACTCTTCTAAAAACTAATAACTACTTTTGCAGGTAATCTCAGCATGTGTGCCCCCGGTCTACCCTCCCCGGGGAGGCAGGGGTTGGGCATGCATCCCACAACTCCCCACCCGCACAGTGCAGCCTCCTAGCAGCCAACGGGGGGATGTCCACTTTGTTGCTACGACCTCTCCAAATGAAGATGAGACAGAGCTATATCCTCTACAGATAGATGTCGTGAAGCACCTTGCCACACTGTCGCCTGTGCGCGCCATTCTTGCCTGTGTATTTGGCCAAAGCCATTTCAGTACAAGCCCCAGGGATGCCAGTGATGCAGATTCCAGCATCCCACAGACTTTTGGGCCTTTTCTTTACAACATTGTTCTGTTAAGTTTATCATGGATCTATGATATTCTGTGCCATATCTCATGCCTCAGTACTGAGCTTTGACCAGCTTGAAGGTCCTGTATATCCAATATATATCATGTGTATCCAGAAAGAATCAACAAATACACTGCTTTCAGACCCTCAGTCCCTCCTCCTGTGGTCCACTTATTTGATGCAAGGATGTCTTACATGTCCTACTGGGGACACTAATCTGCATGCTCTTAATAAACATGCTAAGCAGTGACGGACAATGGGGATTGCAGTTACTCAACGTTGAACCGGTGGATCCAACTGCAAGCAGATTTGCAACATTTGTCTGATTCACCAACCTCCTCTCGACAGCTTAACGAGGACCCTAAGAAGGAAGAGGAGAGACGTGCTTCAGCAAAGCGGCCCCGTGCAGCAGAAGAGGATTCTGACTCATCTTCTGACAGTGATGAGAAACATGTCTTGCTGGGAAAGCCAGGCTTAGGTGTGGGATGGACCCCGAATTTTGCAGCCCACAGGCTCATGAAGGGGTGCCACCAGCATCCAAGGAAGCCAGGGGTCCAGAGCCAAGTACCTTTGTCCCTTTTATTTGACTGGGAGCACGAGGCCCCCTATGAAGATGCTGTTCAAAGGTAGGCGAATGCTTGGAGAAAAGATGACTGCAATGGTTCCAGATTCTTTTCCCACCAGGAGACAGGAACACCAGGTGCCCAGAACTCACAACCATAGATGGTAGCAGGGCTGACGACGGAGAAAGAAATGAAATGGAAATGAAATGGTGCTTTATAACGTCCGCGGAAAGCTCGTAGAGCTTATTGGACAAAATGGAAGAAAACATGAGAGAGGAAACAAAACCAGAACCCAAGAATAAGAACTAATGTTCTAGCGATTGTCTAAGGGTGAAGGCCTCGTGTAGGTATGCTGCCAAGCATTTTCTATCCTCATAGTGGAAGACTTCAGTGAGAGATTGGGTTCCACTGAATAAACAGTGGAATCTCCCACGGATCTCGTAGTATAGAGGGCAGTAGAAGAAGAAGTGTTCTTCAGTTTCAATTTCCTGGCTGCGCCCTATGCAAGCTGGACATAGGCAGTCCTCCCGTTGCAGGTTTTCCCATCTGCCAGTCTCTATCCGTAGGTTGTGGGAACCCACCCTGAACCGCCCAATGCCCTCAGGAGGGAAGGAGATAAGGATGCTGAAAGGTAATTTGGCCTCAAGATTCTATCATCTCGGAGCACCAAGAATGTCTCTCGATAGAAGTGGAGCTTTGTCGTGAGATTGGGTAGCTTCCAAGTTCTCTTGACATGTAATTCCATAAGCTCTCTCCTATTGAGTCTGTTGCGGTCATGTCTGGATGTGATGTCCACCCCATCTGGATTCATTGGTAATTGGGAAGCAGTAGAGAAGTCCGTTGCGCTGAAATAAACTGTCCACTCGAGCGCCAGGAGTTCCTGAAACCTGCAGCTTTGAGCCTCATAGATGTTGCGAGGGCTCTTGCCACGAGCCCCTTAGGTGGTAGGGCCTGTAATCTATGGAGAAAGATTGTAAGCCGGAAGAGGGCCTCGGTTTAATGAAAGAAAGAAAGAAAGAAGACGCCAGACATAACCTGCGTATTGAAAAGCCTCTTCCTCTACTGAAGTTTTCCCTCTTTCGAAAGGGTGGGCTCTGCATGGAAATCGCCCATCTGTGCGTCTAGGGTTGTTAGTTGTTTGGTATTTTAAATGTGTTTGGCATGTACAAGAGCTGCAAGGGAGCAAATGGCTATGAGACGAAACGATTTGAGCAGTCAAGGATTGCACAGTATGGAACTGTAGCTTGTATTAAGAAGTTCCAGATTTTGATCATGAATGCTGCCACGGATGCTCAGTTAGAGTGGCAACAATCCAGCCTGTCTTGTAAGGCCTCATGATCATGTACACTTGTCTATTTTCACGCTTGTTTAGGGAAGTGCTTGAAGCTAGTTATATGAATGTGCTGATGGGCTGAACCTGGTACTGTGCGTTGCTGAATCATTCATGCTTGATAGTGTTTAGAAATTCACAAACCCATTGTGTTACATTGCTAATTACTTGAAACTGGACTTTATGGTGGTTCCAGATTGCTGGAGGAGGGAAAGCTTGTGGATGCATTGGCACTGGCTGACAGGTGGCTACGTGATGGAGCCTGTGACGGATTGCTTCAGTTACTGATTGAAAGAGGTGAGGAGAGTGGAATGACTAGTACTCAATGGAAAGGTTACAGCGCTACACATCTGTATAGCAGCAGCTGGCAGTACTGTATTCGCGTCCGCAACAAGAGCCTGGCAGCCACTCTTGCCCTTAAGTACGTGTTCAGCACCAATCTACTGTAACAGGTCCGCATCTTAACACTGAATTCTCACAAGCTAGTAGAAAACTTTTTAGCTCAACAAGAATTTCCACCATCACAACTTTTTGGCAACATGAAAGGGCATGTGGTGTTTCTCTTGCATAGCTGAGACGGGAGTGTTTTACAGATACTTTCATCGTTGGGAGCTGGATGCAGCAATTGATGTGCTCACAATGTGCAGCTGCCATCTATCCTGTGTTGACCTCCTCTATAATGAGGTTCTTGCCTCCCCTCCCTCCCATGCAGGGTAATATAAATTTTGTTGCATGCATCTATGCTCGGTTAGAATTTCAAAGTACCGTAGACAGCTTGTGTAGTCTGAGTTTATTTGAAGCTAAGTCACCTGAAAATCAAGGTGTAATGGCATCTGTATCTCTGGGCTAGGGCAACCACTTTGCGTGAAGTCAAATGCTCATGGAGTGGGTGTATGCAGGTGGTGCGGAAGAGACAGACACTTCAGCAATATGGCCGCATTCAGCGGGCTGACAGTCGGTTCACCAATTGGCAGGAGGTGCAGCATTCTATTGCATGAATTATTTTTTTCTCTGGTGTACCCACTCAGTCCTTAGACCATTGGTTAAGTATCATTGCCCACAGAATGTCCGTACAGGATTTAGTAACAATCTCTTCAAGTGCTCCAATGCAAGTTGTATTGTAACCCAATTTCTCGAATGCAGGTCTAAGCTAAACGGGTAACATTTATGAAACAGGAATTTGCAAGGCACAACAAAGCAAGCAAGGATGTTTACATTCTTCCCCAGGGGGGAGGAGAGAAAAAGGAAGAAATAATGTTCAACATCAATGGGGAGGCCTAGAGGGCCTAGGGGACGCAGTAGAACAACAAAAGAAAGACCTATCAAACCCTAAAAATTGTGGGACAGAAAAATGAAATGAAATGGTACTTTGTAACGGAAAGCTTCTGGGACAAAAGGGAGAAACCAGAAAGAAGAGACAAAACCACAGCCAAAAGCAGCCCAGAAGCAACTACTGCTGAAGGGACGGAGAGAATGTACTCATATGACGTTGTTTGCCGTAGCCTGGCCATTGACCCCGCGCCCAGTTGATATCCTCTAGAAATCCCTTTACACAAGCATCAACCTGCTGTGTGTGGTTTGCCCAACAACTAGGAACTGACTTGTTTCTGAATTGTTTTGATCAGGACACCCTGTCTAATCTTATGCAGGATCCATGTTCTTGCTGATAAAGGTTGTCTGTTATTAGGAGCTTTTCACCCTGAAACAAGTCTTACACTGGCTTGCTCTTTACAGGTGGAAGCACTATGTCAAAGTGATCCTGAAGGGTTGGCTCTCCGGCGGCCAGGCAAGGGAGCTGTATCAGCCGCACTTGATGTAGCCGAATCATTCAAATTGTCCAATGATTTGCGGAGAGAATTGCAGGGCAGGCAGCTGGTGAAGCTCTTGACCTCTGACCCAATCAGTGGAGGGGGGCCCGCTGGAGGCTTGCGCTTTCTAAACTCTTTGCTGAAACCAGAGGAGCATTGCCTGTGGCTATGGCAGCAATGGAGCAGCTTCCAAATCTGCAATCAAAGCAGCTCCTGGTAGTATTTGTCCTTCGTTTGCATGGATGCATGTTCCTCACATGCTGTATCTGCTGATGTTTATATGTACTGCTAACAGGAATGCAGCAGAAGATTTCAAAGTGGATCAACAGTTTTGCAGCTGGTGTTTCTTCCCTTCCCACTCCATGAAACCATTTATCCTTACAGACTTTCATGTCATTCTTTGTATCCCTTGATCCAGAACCGGGGAAGATTGACGAGTAAGGGTATCCTATGATAAAAGCTTTTTACAATTTGTGTAGCATGGTCTTTTTTCATATCCTTGGTTAGCAAAAGTCTAGTCAGTTTTGTTAAGCATAGAGAAAAAATGGTTGAGGCTTCCCTCAAAACTGTAGAAATGGCAACCTCTTAAGACCTAGTGTCTCCAAATTTCCATTCGTGCACACTGTATTCCAATCTAACCACATTCAATAGGGTTCTATTACAGCTGTTGGATAATGTCCACCCATTATGTCAATCAGAGATGCAATCTATGAAGAATGTAAGAAACTGACTTGGCTGCATTTTCCCAATGACTTCAGCTTGAGTGGAAATTTGCATCTCTTGATTGAGACAATGGGAGGATAGTTATAGGATTGCTTAATCCCGTAGGATTCTGCATGGCAGGTTCATTTCTTTCTGAAGCGGCGAGTTGGGACTTTGTCTGAGGAAGCTGGACCGGTTGGCTTTGGGCCTGCGTATGCTGGGAGCCCTCCCACTGCCATGGCAACAGCGCTGTTCTGCACTGCATGAGCATCCCCGTCTCATTCTTGAGACGCTCCTTATGTGGAAACAGCTTGGTGCTGCCTCTCAGGTAATGTGATCTTCTTTTCTTGGTCTAGTTTTTACTGTAAGAGTAAACCGGTGAATCCAGATCACAGCGAATATTGATGTTTTAGACTGGAACCATGAGGCTCCCTTAAGATAGTTAGAAATATGATTACATCAATCGAATTCTATCATATGCTTTGAAAGGGCCAGAGGTAAATGGGTTTGTTCGCATTTCTAATCTACTAGCCATTTTGTCACATTTTTAGATTTCGCATTTCATAACTTAAAAGGAAATTAACAGGAAAATGTCCTTGTTGCAGCTTTTACAAGCATTTCCCTCTTTACGGGACGATCCGCTCATTATTGACTATGCTGCTAAAGCTCCGAGTCTCAGTAACAATGCACCTATGGAGCGCAGGCCACTTGTCACTACCCCAGCCACTGTGAAGCCCTCTGGCCATTTGACAACTTCAGCACGGTCGAACTTTAGCAGCGGATGTAACTCGTTGCAGCGCCGGGCATTTTCCTGGGCTCAACGGGACAGTGGTAACAAAATCATTTATAAAGACACAGCAACCGGAAACGGAAGCTCGGAACACTCCCACCTTCTCAGAAAGCAGCATGGGAGGCAATGGCTGGTATACCTGAGGAGCGGCCACCAGCTGGACTGGGCGACCTGGACAGTTATGAAAGGGCAGCCCCAGTGACTATGGCAGAGGAGTGGGTGTTAACTGGGGACCCCAGTAAGGATGAGGCTGTTCGCCACTATGAAAGTGCTCCCAGTATCATTCTATTTAAGGTGCAGAATATTTTAAGTTGTCAAATTGCATATTGTTTGGACACTAAGTATGAGTGTATTGTACTCCATGTCTTTTGTCATTTTACTTCAATTAGCTTCTTGTAAAATATTGCATTATCTACATGGGAGAGCAAGCATTTCTGATGAGACCATTTTTCTAGCAATTTGCCACCCTTAATCCCAACCCTCTACAAATGCCTCCCTGCTACTTGAGCGACATGTCTCAATGATCTCAAGCTGGATAGATTGAGACATGAATAGAGGCAAGGCTTCTAACAAGCAATCTTGTGGAATCAGCCAATTAGTACAGTTGTGGCATCCCAAATCATACATGAGGGTGCAGATACTTCTTCCAATAGACGGAACGCACTTTGTGCTCCCCAGCTGTGCAAGCCTTTGTTGCACGATATGTTGCATTTCTAGTTTTTTCTCTTTGCACTGTTTAACCATAGTGAGTACTTGAATAACTCTTTATGTTCTGAAGGAGCCTATCTATGAATGCAGGCAGGAGAGTGTGATTTCTATTCTGAAAAAATTGTACTTCGGTTGTGGGTATTTTTGCAGGCTCTCCTGGAGTTGTGTTCTGAAGAAGCAGTGGCTGCCAATGCAGCAGTGGACGTGTGCATCACTCAAATAAAACATGTGCTCTCTTCCCAACAGCTACCCCTCAATGCTTCTTCGGAAAGTATTGAACGAGCCTTCCATGCAATCGAGACATTTGTACAGGTGAGCCTGATGTCCATTCATTTGAGCTTCCAGTGCTGGAGGCAACTGTAACATGTGGGGTTCCACATCTGTTTTCTAGATAGATGCTTATTTAGTTAAAGGTCTTCTGCAAGCAGCACTTCATCCCTACACAACAGTTCATATCTGAACAGATTACTCTTCCTTATGAAGAGTCATCTTCCTTAGGATAGAACCTAAGAAGAAAACATTATTAAGAAGTTACTTTGTAATATACAGAAGGATTCTCTCTCTCATCTGAATGCTCTCATTATATCACATGGTATCAGAGCCATCCTGTGAAACCAACTAAAGTTGTCTAGTGCGATCCACAGTAGTCGAGGGACGCCTCGACTCCTGCGGAACGGGGGACGCCTCGAACCATATGATCTCACTTATTCATTTTTTCTTTTAGGTGCTTGTCAGAAGCACAACAAAACAAAATATAATTCCAGTAAGCTGCTTTGAAAAAATAAGCACTTTAAGATCCGCATAGGCGGGTTCGTATTAGTTCGTAGTAGTTCTTCTGAAGAGGAAGTTCTAAAAACAGCTCTGTTGATTTAATTGTGAAGTCAACAAATCGTTGGGAAGATGTCAGGCTTAAAGGTCACGGACAAAGAATCAGTGTGAGAGTTTTTTAACATTTTTACTCATTAAACTAAATTTTATGTACTTTATCAACCTACCGATAACAACCATTTTCATAAAGTCCTTTACAATATGAAAACCAAAACACCCCATGAGCTGTCTTCATTAAATACAACCTTTTATTATAGATGAAGGGTGGCCCAAGGTCAAATTTTCAATAACATGTACTTTTGTGATTATGGTCAAGTTTGGATTACGTCACCGACGACACGTGACGGCATATATCCTCCATAACATTCAATGGAACTTATTTCCATGTGTGGAAACATAGGATCCTAATGTTTCTAAGAGCTGAGAAAATGCAATGTGTTGTTGATGGCACAGTGCCAAGACCCACCACACCCATCCCAGCTTCAGGAGGAGCAGTTGTGCATACTCCTGCTACTGGCGCTGGCAGCAAGACGGAATGGGATACCCAAAATAACATTGCGTTATCCTATCTTCTTAATTGCCTGGATAATAGCCAGATAAATCATGTTACTAATTTTACCATCGCTCAAGAAGCATGGACAATACTTAACGATCTATATGATGCGCAAGACACGGTGACCAAGATGTGTCTTAAGGATCAGCTTGTCACTCTAAAGTTCAAGGAGGGAGCCAGCCTTACTAAACATATCCATGCTTTTCAAGCTTTGTTAGATCAACTTAGCTCTGCTGGTTCGAGGGTACCTAACGAGGAGGCTGTTATATCCTTGTGCGTAGTATGCCACCTTCATATCGTAATTTCTTAACAGCCTTAAGAGGTAATCAGGCTCTTACCCTTACACAACTGATCACCTATCTTCTCCAGGAGGAGACCATGATGAAACATGATGATCCTAAACCTGTTGCCACTTTACTGTACACCCAAAAGCGGGAGTTCATACCTCGAGGAGGAGGTCGACCTTCTACCTCGACTGTATCCCCTGTCCTGTCTGCCAGTCAGCCCCCTAGCTCTAATGGGGCGTTCTTTAAAATGCTTTTACTGCAAGATGACCAATCATGTTATTAAGGACTGTCGCAAGCGCATTGCTGCAGAAAAGCGAGCTGCTCAAAATCTGGATAGACCAAAGACTGTTAGACGCTTGCTGGTCACAGCTATGTCTCCTACTCCTACAAGGGATACTAGTTGGTACATTGATACCGGTGCCACAGACCACATGGCCCATGATAGGAGTCACTTTCATACCTACATTTCTTTAGATCCTGCTCAAGTTGTCTATTTAGGAGACAACTCGACTCAATCTATTGTTGGCATAGGCGATGTCTACGTTACCCTTTGTCATGGTGAGCCTATCATTATATCTAATGTTCTTCATGTCCCTGGCATTACCAAGAACCTCTATTCCATCAAACACCTTGATTCTTCAAATGGTGAGATGGTTTTATGCCGGGGAATTTGTTTCCTTACAGATTCCCAAGGTCAGCTTATTGCCAAATGTCCTCAAGTAAATGACCTTTACAAACTTGGTGAGTCCTGCCCTCCCCCTCCCATTGTTGCCATCCCAGCATCTACTGCCACACCTGCTGAAGTGTGGCATCGACGTCTTGGCCGTATTGGGCAAGCTCGGCTCCACCAATTGTTCACTGGCAACATGGTTCGGGGCATTGCTCCTATGATTCTCACCCCCTGTGTTTCTTGTAACACAACCGTCAGCCCTTTCCTAAGGATGGTGCCAATCGTGCTACTAAGCTTCTAGGTCTAGTTCACTCAGACATCTGTGGACCTCTTACACCTGCAACCCATTCTGGTTTCGTTACTTTATGACTTTAATTGATGACTACTCACATTACACTAGGGTGTATTTGTTACGTAAAAAGTCTCATGCTCTCCACACTTTCAAAGAGTGGAAAAACTATGCTGAAAATCAACTCCACAAAACAGTTCAGGTTCTCCGAACTGACAATGGAGGTGAATACGTTTCGCAAGCCTTTACCGACTTTTGTGCTCAGTATGGGATACATAGGCAGTTGACAGTTCCTCATACCCCTCAACATAATGGTGTTGCAGAACGCATGAACCAAACCCTCATGAAGATGGTGCGATCTACCTTATTTCATGCTCATCACTCCAAGTCATATTGGGGAGAGGCCATGATTACAGCCAATTATGTCAACAATCGTATCCCGACCGTAGCTTTACCGCCAGACAAAACTCCTTATGAGCTATGGCATAATTCTAAACCTGACATATCTCATATGAGAGTATTTGCCTGCACTGCTTTTGCTCATGTCCATGAAGAGACTCGTACTAAGCTAGATCCCTATATGGAAGTTTACAACAGTTAAAGCAAAAGAAGCATGAAATTGTTGAAGAGTACATGGAAAAGATGGAATTGATGATGAAAAAATTGGCTGCTGTACCAGCACCAGGATTACAGAAGACTTGGTTTGTGAGTGGACTAAGACCAGAGTTGCAAAAGAAAGTGGATATGCTACCCCATAATACGGTGGATGAGGCATTTGAAACAGCTAACAAAATTGAGCAATTGGGAATGGTCAGGAGAGAGAAAATGGATGATGATGACTCTGAGGATGAGTCAGATGACAAAGAAGAGCAAGAGCTCAAGAGGAAGAGTAAGAGGAAGGAAAAGTTGAAGAGAGATAACTATGAGAAAATAGTAGAAGAAATCTTGAAAAAATATGCCACAGAGGCTGCAACACATTGGAGGAAGGGTGTTTGGTGTGCAAAATGCCAGAACGAAGGCCATACCACCACTGAATGCCACATGAAGGAGAAACACTGTACTATTTGTAAAATGGATAACCATTCTACTGAGAATTGTTATTACAACAGAAGGGCGGCTGCAAGAGAACCTAGGCAAGTAAGGGTGCATCAAGTGCAGCCCCAGCCAAGAAGAAACAGTAATCAGGAGCACTATGGTAGGCCTGGTGGTTATAACAATGGTATGGAAGGGAGAGGTACTCCAAGAGGGAATTATCAAGGCAACTATCAGGGTAATCCAAGGGGGAATTACCAGTCAGGGAATCAGGATTATAGAAATAATCCCAGAGCAGACCAAGGGCGAGGACCCAATGGTGAAGAACTGTGTTACTATTGTAATCAGGCAGGACATCGCAAGGCAGCCTGTTCATTTTGGATTAGACATCAGAATGAGATGAGAGCTCATGTGAATGAGAGCCCAGTGGTGGCAGCTCACATGGTTAGGCCATGTGTTGTTTAGAAGTAAGTACAATGATAGTAACCAGAAGCAAAGCTAAATTAATACCTCCAGTAGATGAGGAAGATGATGATAATGAAGATGGCAGTGATGTGCCTGAAGCTGATGAGGCTTGGAGAAATGAGAATGAACTGCACAAAGAAGTGGCAGATATCATAAGGGAAATGCAGAAGAGTACTGATATTCCTATGGCAGATTCCTCTGATTCTGGAAGAGAAATGAAAAGAGTGAGGATGAAGGAAAGAAAGAAGCTGCAGAAGTGCAGAGTAATGAAGGGACTTTGGCTGAAGTAATATGCCAGTCCAAGGCGGAGATTACCATTGGACAGTTATTGGTTGTGGCACCTCATTGTAGGCACAAGCTATATCAAGCAATCAATCAGGTTGCCCATGAGACAGAGAACACAGACATGAATAGCAAGGTGACCAGTTATAATGTGAAGCCGGAAGGGCGAGAAACAGTCATGGACTTTGAATGATTCTATGCCAGTATCCAATTGAGAATTGGAAGCCAGATCTGACTGATGTACTGATAGATGGAGGCTCTGGAGTGAATATCATAACAGACCATTAAGGTAGAAGCTTGGTCTAGTAACATGAAACCAGCCCCATTCCACAGTAACAATGGCAGATCAAAGAAGTGTTCAGCCATTAGGTTTGATAAAAGGAGTTAGATACAGATTCAAAAGATGATCTTTAAGATCACAGTGACTGTGTTGAAAATGGATGATGTCATGGAAGCTTACTCCTTATTGTTGGGTCGACCATTGCTGAAACAGGCCAGGGTATTCCATGACTGGAATTCCCAGTTACTAACTGTGCATGATGAAAGCACAAAATACAAATCACCACAAGAAATCTAGTAGACTTACCTGCTACGAGAAGACCTCGGGGAGTCAGAGAATATGACTGGAGGAGAGGACTTGATGAGGAGCAGAAGCTAACCCTGTTCGCTGCACACCTAGAGTGGGAGCAATTGCAGAAATGCAACTTGAGGGCCTAGTTGTCTAAAAATATCTATTGTGGTGTAGTGACAACAACACCATTGAGGGTGAAACAAGCAGTTATCCACCACATTCTATGAATAAAAGAGTGAAGAAATGGAACTACTAGAAGAACCATCCACTGTGATTTTACAGGATGAAGTAGTGCTGGTGGACAATCACACACTGATGAGCAGTGAGAAAGTGATGTGGGAACTGAGGAGGACCGAGAATAGATGAAGTGGGGGGGGGCTAACTAGAGCCAAATTCTTTGAGAAGCTAAGAGTCTGTTCATCAATACAAAAATGTCTTTGCTTGGAGCTATGAGGATCTGAAAGGATACCACCTGAGATCTGTTAGCATAAGATTGAACTGGAACCAGGGTCAGTACCAATCAAACAGGCAGGTACAGAATGAATCCCGCAACTATGCACAGAAGGTTGGGGAAGAGATCAAGAAATTGGCTGAGGCTAAGTTTATATACCCGATAGAGTATACAACTTGGTTGTCACCCATTGTGATAGTTCCCTAGAAGAGTGGTAAACTGAGAGTTTGTGTGAACTATAAGAAGTTGAATGTTTGTACAAAGAAAGATCTTTTTCTTTTGCCATTCACAGAAGCGGTACTGGACACTGTGGCAGGCCATGAGATGTACTCTTCATGATTGGGCTTCAGTGGGTATAACCAAGTGCAAGTGACAGAAGAAACAGGGAAAGCCAGCTTTCATCACAGACTGGGGTGCTTATGCATACAAAGTCATGCATTTTGGACTTTGTAATGCACCATCAACCTTTCAAAAGAGTGATAAGTGAATCTTTCCATGAGTATCTGGATGATTTCATGCGGTGTTCTTAGATGATTTTGTGTGTACAGCTCTAAGAATGAGCACTTGCATAAATTGGATTATGTTTGGCCAGATGCAGGATGAGAGGTCTGGGCCTGAATCCAGAGAAGTGTACTTTCTGTATGAATTCAGGGGTACTTTTAGGACACATTGTGTGTAAGAGGGGATTTCTTGTGGATCCCAGAAAGACAGAGGCCATTAAAGCCTCTCCACCACGAGTAAATGTTAAGAGTCTAAGGAGATTCCTTGGACAAACCAGTTATTACAGAAGGTTTGTTAGACGGTATACACAGATAGCAGCACCATTGAGCAAGCTTTTGAAGAAAGATGCAGTGTTTGCATGGACAGCTGAATGTCAACAGGCTTTTGAGGAACTTACATTGTCAATAACAACTACACCTGTGTTTTATAACCCCCACTGGCATGTAGTGTTTCATGTTCACTATGACGCCTCAGGAGAAGCATTTGGAGGGCAGTATTAGCCCCAAAATATTAAGGAACATAGATTCATCCTGTGTATTATGCTAGCAGGTTGATGAACAGTGTTGAGAGGAACTATAGCACAACTGAAAGAGAAGCATTGGCAATGATTTATGCAGTCAAGAAATTCAGGCATTACCTATTGGGAAGAAAGTTTATGTTCTATGTGGATCATCAGGCTCTGATTTATTTGGTGAACAAGCCTTTGGTAAGTGAAAGGATAGCAAGGTGGTTAATAATCTTGCACGAGTTTGAGTTCAAAGTTGTTTACAAGCCTGGCCGTTTGCATCTTGTGGCAGATCACTTGTCACGCCTATCAACAAGAGAGCCCGCCACAGGAGTAGACCACCAACTACTGATGCGAGTTTATTTGCAGTGAGGTGCAGGGAAGTGCAGATGATTGGTTAGATTGGCAGTGGCCAATCAGATACTACCTTACTTATGGTCAGTGCCCACCTAGTTATGGGAAGGAGTAGAGGAAGAGAATAGCTATCAAGGCTTTACCCTATACTATGATAGGGGGTAGAATGTATAAGCTAGGACCTGATGAAGTACTTGAACGATGCTTGTACCACTATGAAGTAAATAAAGTTTTGGAGGAAAATCATAAAGGAGTGGTTGGAGGTCATTTTGGAGAAGAAACTACCAGTAGAAAGATACTACTTGTAGGTTATTGGTGGCCTACTTTGTTCAAGAATGTACACAAGTATTGTAAGAGTTGTGATGAGTGTCAGAGGCTAAGACCTTGCAAGAGATCTGGGAAGATGGCTTTTGCATCCTACGATGCCTACTTAATCATTTCAGAAATGGGGACTAGATTTTGTCGGACCAGTTAACCCACCAGCCAGAAATACACAGAACAAGTATATAGTCACAGCCACTGATTATACTACAAAGTGGGTGGAAGTTAAAGCTTTGAAGGACAACACAGCTAAGTACACAGCAAGATTCATGTATTTACACATACTTACAAGATTTGGTTGTCCCCTGGAATTTATCAGTGACCAGGGAAGTCACTTCATTAATGAGACCATAGAACTATTGACTTTAGAGTTCATGATTGTACATATGAAGAATACAACTTATTACCCACGGGGTAATGGGCAGGCAGAGGTCACCAACAAAATACTATGTACAATCTTGGCTAAGATAGTCAATGTGAACAAAACAGATTGGGATACAAAGCTGCTGACAGCTTTGTGGTCATACAGGACTTCATATAAAATCACCACTAAGTATAACACCATTCCAATTGGTTTAGGTATGGAAGTTTTACTTCCAGTGGAATTCTTGTTACCTACCCTGAGAACTGAATGGGGAAGGAGAATGGAATTGGAAGATTCAATTAAGGTCACGAAACATGAATTATACCATGTGGAAGAAGTACGTGTTACTGCAGCGGATAACATGACCAGAATTCAGATGAAGAGGAAGGATCAGTTCGATGAAGGTAAATTAAAGACTTTTAAGACGGGAGATTTGGTACTGTGGTTGCAGAAGAAGGGAAAGATTAAAGCTTCTAAGCTTAAATCACCATGGAAATGACCTTATGTTATACATAAGATGTATGATAATAACACCGCCATGTTACAAACCATTAATAAAGAAATGTTGGGAAGAGTCAATGCCAATAAGTTGAAGGGATACAGTGGTATCCATGACAAACCATTGCAGCACGATTTGCATGTTGAAACACAAAAACAGTCACGGGCTGCGCCGGTGATACCAACGGAGTATGGAGCACTCGCATTAAGCCGAGCGTGTATGGCCAGGGCGGAAAGTACAGGTGTTTGCATAGCTGTCACAGCCCACCACAGTGCCACACAGCCTATCACAGCCCACCACAGTCTGACACAGCCTTTCACACAGCCACAACACAGCCCACACGCGGGTTTCACAGTCCATAGGGTCAGTGACAGGTGGGACGCGGGTTACGTCAGAAAGTGGCCGCCAAGTGAAATGACAGCTTAGAAGTCAAACACGGAGAATGTGTCACGCGGACAGGGGAAGACGGAAGCAGGTTCAAAAACGAACACGTGGCCACTAGAGCGAAGCACACCGCGATGCATATATTGCGAAAGTGGGTATCATCATGCAAGAGGACAAACTGGGCCGTGCAAGAGGACAAACTGGGCCGTCAAAGTCCCTATCCAGTACATCAACCAAAACTAATTGTGGGCCCATTAATGCATTCAGGGCAAAGGTAACGGAACCCTTTACGAGTACAGAAAAGGAGGGACTTTTGCCACATGGGCTGTCCTAGTGGACATTCCAGAGGGGGATGTCCACTAAAGGGAGTAAAATTAAGGAGTTACCCAAGGAGGCAACAGCCAATCACGAGTGAGAATTTCATGCCGGTGGTTTCCTCCAAGAAACAAGAACAAGAAATTAGGGGAGTTATGAGCGCAAGAGTCGGGGTGGCTCCGAATAGCCAGTGTCTCGACGGGAGGGGCAATCAAAGCTATAGCTTTGTAGCTATGGCAGATATTACAGATTACACGCTCGCTTTACTTCTCACGCAGTGACGCAAGGACGGACGGGTTGAGAGTACATTCTCTCTCACTCGATATTTGCAAGCCCTACAGGCTTACACACACTTACCCATTACATTCTGTGCCAACCATACCTTTATGCTTTATGCCCTGCAAGCTTTCCTACAGTTGTTTCAAACAAGGCCTTCTTGTTTGTCTGGGATGAAGAGAGTGAGGGGAATGGAGGATATAAGGGTAAAGAGCACCACGATCCAAACAATTGCTACACCACAGGCAGTACAGCTGCTGAGGGAGTTGCGATTGGAAGGGCTGCTACGCAAGGATTGGTCTTTGCATCATCGGAAGTATATGATTCAATTTGTTCAGAACTTTGAACCTCGGACAGGAATTACCCAGGTGAGGGGAGTAGATATAGAAATTACTCCCCAGTACTTGCAGCAATTGTTCGATTTGCCATCGGGTCATGTGGATGTGGATGAGTACAGGGCAAGATTGCAGATAGGGAATCTGTTCCAAGAAGGGAGTTTCTTTAAGACTCAAGGATACACCTGCACCAAGGCCGAGTACCCAGGGCTAAGAGAAGTTGGCCAAGTACTGAACGTTCTGTTTGCCATGAAACAGAACCAACAGTACTTGAGCAGATCATTCACAGAGGATATACTGAAAGCTTTGAGGGGAGAGGATGTAGCTTAGGCAGAGTTAATGTACAATGGTCTGGTGGAAGAGATGAAGAGGTTACAGGGTACTGCTGCTAAGTCTCCGATCATTGTGTCTGGCCCAGTCATTGCCCAAATTATTCTTGACTCTTGCATACTTGATACGCGAGAACGTAAGGTGATGGGCGTATTTGAGACAGTAACCACTGCAATTGAAGAGCAGGGTTCTTCACATAGCGAAGGTGGAATGGCGGGGCAACACTAGTCTAAGAGACAAAAGCGGGATATGATTGTAGTGGCGGATCCACTAGCTTCAAGAAAACCGTAAGATGATGTTTCCATAGCTCTTGTGCAGGATGGGGCACAGCAGCACAGAGGGCTGTTATCACTGGAAGCACGACCTTTGGAAAGGGAAAAAGAAGTCACTTTGGTACCACAGCCATCACAACCAGTTGACTCGGTTGTCTCAGAGGTTCCTCAGTTAGAACATGCTGTTGCACCAGAGCCTATTGCTCTGGAAGGAGAAGGGTTGGACATTCACTACAGAGCAGGTCGTGGCAGAAATTGAAAAGGGTGACCTTCTCTATGAAAACTCTGGCTTGGTCAGGGGATCAGTGGTATCAGAGGTGCAGAGTCTATTCAGGGAAATCCCTGCTGAGCATGTAATACCCAAACCTGTGACGGAGGTGCCAGGGGTAGAATGTAAGGACACTGTAGCACCTGTGGAGAATAAGGTTCTTCAGGAAGAAGATCTTGTGGGAACATGGCCTGAATGGTTGGTGAAACATCACACTGTGGAGGATCAGGGAGAACAGCAGCAAGTTCACCATGACGACCCACAGCAGGCCATGCTTATGAGTTCCATAAGCAGGACACTCAATTTGTTGGGCACTTATGTGAAATCTCATGTTCCATTTACACAATTAGCAGCTTTGAGGGAGGAACTCAAGTAGGAGTTTGAGGCAAGAATTGCCACTGAGTGTGCAAACAAGGTGGATGTGGAGGCCAATCTCCAGTTGCAGAAAGAATTGAAGGACACGAAGGCTGCCCTTCAGTTGGAAAAGATGAATCTAATTGAAGCGGGTCTGGAGCAAGAGAAGTTGCATGAAGCACATAAGCGACAACTTTACCAGTTGCAGATGATGCATGAGAGAAAATTGCAGGAGGTGAAAGTGCTTCATACAGAGTTGGAGGCAGTTCATCAGAAAATGACCATTCAGTGTACTTCACTAACAACTACTTTGGAGAACACTGCGATAGAAATGAATAAACAAGCAAAGAGATGTATAATGGTGGAGACTGAAACAATGACGCAAGGGAATCTCATTGCTGACTTACAGGCTACTATTCGTTGCAATGAGGATACTTTCCAACAGTATAGTCAAGTTGAGGCTGAGTGTCGCGGCTCTTTGCCTTGAGGGCAGGGGGTCGGGACACATGAGGGGCTGCCCCTGTGGTGGGGGCAGCGGCAGCGATAGGTATGGGGGGCTGAAGCACCCTTGAGTGCCCAAGGCACTCAAGGAGGCGGAGGTGCTCACTAGGTGGAGCCCCGCACACCGGGTTGCGGTGGGGGTGGCTCCACAAGGGTGGTGGGTAGCTTAGCGGGACTTAGTGGGGGTGGCATAGGACTCACCATGGGGCGGAGACCTCGTGGTGGGAGTCGTGGGGAGTCTTGGGACTCATCACGGTCCAGAGGGGCCGTGGTGAGTGGGCCAAGACTCACTGCGACTCATCACCGGGAGTCGAGGGTTTTCGTGGTGGTTCGCCATAAAATGGCATGGCTGGTTGTGAAACCCCCACGGACAGCTACAGAAGTATATATAAGGGGAGTAGTGACCCCGAGAACGGTGCAAGCCCGTTGGTGACCAAAAACTAGTGAGTAAGCGAGCGAGCCGGAAAGCGACCAAAGAGTGGGGAGCTGTTCCGGACTGCCATCTACCAAGGGAATTCTCCTAGGCCCAAATAGGTGGAGGGTTTAGTGGGAAGCGAAGGGGGGACCGTTTGTCCCGGTGAGCAGCCGAAGCTCCAAGTTGGCCCGGGCGGCCAGGTTGGGAGTCAGGCGCGCGCATCGGAGCGAGTACTATGACTTGAAGGGGAGCTTACCGAAGTGAGGGTGCGCGACACTTGGTATCAGAGCTTAGAGTTTAGTACGCGATCGTCCTTGGGATTGGCCTCATCATGGGTCGGGCAAGCCAAAGCGAAAGCGGAACGGCCCAAAAGATGATGATCCTGGTGAGCCCGATGGGGGCGACGTGTCACCGAAGCGGCCGTTTGAGGAAGCGACGCAGGTTTCTGAAAGCGAGGCCGCTCAAGAGCGGGAGGAATCCGAGGAGTCGGAGCCCGAGGAATCCGTGAGAGCTCCGACCGACCAACAGATGCCTCCCATGCCGGCCAACGACGCAATGGCGTGAGCGTTGCACGTGAGCGCGCGAGCGTACGCTCACGCAGGAGTGACGTGGCGTGAGCGTACGCTCACGCCAGCTGACGTGGCGTGAGCCTGCACACATGCTGACGTGGCGTGAGCGTCATGTCAGCATGCTGATGTGGCGGTAAATGATGACGTGGCACTGTCCGTCAACTGCCACGTCAGCATTAACATGCGCCGCCTATAACCGTGGATGGTCCTATGACCGTGGAATTAATGCAGGGAATCTTGCCTAAATAGAATCAAGACGAGCGTTGAGGCCTACAATTGCAGCATCCAACATTGTGCAATTACAAATGTTTGTTTCACTTTTACAATTACGAAGACGACAAAATATCCTCACAAAGTGTGCGCCATAAAGGCTGCCACGAGAAGACTTCCTCCCTCCTCAAATAACAATGAGAGTTATGATCATCTTCAAAAGATGATTGTAGTGCATAGCGACAGCAAGACATGTAGACTTCGAACGGTGCAATGACAAATGTGCACTACCTAAAAGTTGTCACTCAGACCTCACTCCGTATAGTTGGAGGCCATATCATTGCACAGCCGACGAATTGATGTGAATTACACATTTCAAATCATGGTCATCCACATACCACATTACATAGTTCATGCTACCCATGTGTTGTATCCCGCTGCAAAAGAGTATCGACCTCGTTGAAACTCATAGTGGCCTGGTGAATGAAGTTGTCACGTTTGGGATCGCAAACCATCCTCCTCAAAAATATGAAATACAAATGTTTGCAGGGTATGAATTTACCTCTCTTGCCCAAACTGGTTGATAGCATATTCACAAAATCAGGACATGTGCAATTGGGGAAATTGGAAACCGTGATGTCGTAGGTCCTGTCATGAACAGCAGATGTGGAAGTGATGATTGTGAATACCCGACCATATCCTGGATCGGGTACTTCCGTGGTGCTTCCAACACGAGCTTGGAGCATTCTTGCGGACTCCACTTTGCCAAAGTGTTCAGCGGTTGGAGGGAAACGCCGAACGAGCTTTCCATCTCGTTTGGTTGGCCACAAGTCAGGATTTGCCGGGGGGACCCGGGAGGACGCAGGAGTAGTAGCACATGCATGGAGTTGGGGTTGTCTCGCAAGGGAAAAACCTGCCTCCTCCAGCATTTCAATCTCCTGAAAGCTGAGATGTGTTCCCACCTTCACGGGCCAAACGGTTGGAGGAGATGGCTTCATCACTACGGAAGGACGCACAGTTCCATGCACACATCTGGCACAATCATCTGCGCAGAACCAGAACTTGTGGTTCTTGGCTTCTGGTTGACCGTATGGACGCATCAAGCCCGTGAAAGTCGGAGCAGGAGTTCGGGCACCACCTCTGGATATAGATGAAGTGCACTTCTCGAAATTAGTTGCCCTGATCGCTGTACATTTCACACGAGACCCGACACTTGTGCGTTCTATGTGCCAAACGTGGTCGGGGCATGCGGACTCAAGCACATCAAGGGGGTTGTTTCTCTCCTGCACCATTTCAGTGGCACGGTTTGATGCTGGAGCTTGCCGTCGTGTTGGAGGTTCCTCCACAATGGAGGTTCCGGACACGGAGCTGTCATGCAGGGGAACACGAGGCTTCGAGAAGTTATCACGGTCTGCCCTGTGGGAATCTGAATCCGAACCAGGTGGAGTGTTCAATTTCCTCTTACAGGAGCCGAATCTCTCCTCCCCTTCAAGATGTGGAACTCTAGAAACAAGTGGCGTTCCCTGGGCATACATGCTCACCGCCCGTGCTATCTTGATTGGATCCCCAGATCTGTTTGCAGCACGCAACATCAACTCCGATTTGTCCGGACCCTTGCCACCAACCCCACCTCGTAAGAAATCACGGTATCGGGTTTGTTGTTGCAAGGCACGTATCAAATCATCTGTTGTTGCCACATACAAATCCCGACCTCTTTTCCCAGACTGCTGCAACCATGCATTGTGCACAGTTTCTGCCAAATTGCAAGATGGCATGTCTGCCATTTCCTCAATGGACATGTTCTGCAAAGAGGATAACCACACTTCAGAACAGTGCACAGGAAACAACATAAAGAAAGCAACAAAAATATGGAAAGCAAATGTATGAATAAAGCATGAAATAGAAGCCTCGTACCATTGTCATGGCTGCTCCCCACTGTCTATACCGGAAGTGCCAAAACGCCAGCCAATCTTCCAATGCTCTCATACTCTCAAGTGATGCAGCTCCAGAAGAGAACCACCAGGCACGAATTGTCTGGAACAAAGTGTCCGCCTCCTTCATTGTTCTAGCATCTTTGTACTCTTTGCACAATTTACGGTGCTGAGTCTGCATCTCTGGTTTGATGTCCGACTTTGTATGTTTTTCCAGAGATTGTGTCCAATGGAATAGACATGTACGCTCTCTTCCTGGCATAGGCACTTTTGGGTCGCCCGATCCGAAGACAATACGAATAGCATTGAAATTTGCTTGAGCACTATCCGCCATGAAACCTGCGAAATTTGGAGATGGCAGCCCATGGCAGCCCATGACACGTATCAGGGAATTCCACATGAGCTTCTGGGATTCCGTATCCTCGGATTGCATGTCACAAACTGCAATTGTCATAACTCGTTGGTACACTGGATCGTAGACATGACAAGCCATTGTCGTCCAATCCTTCACTCGTTTCACATGATCAAACATAAGAAAACAGTTCTGCAAGTCCCCAGTCTTCTGCATCCGCTTCACGAGGCTAACCCCACTGCCCTCCCCAACAGTCGACATTTTGAAAAGAAAAACTTTGATGGCACCTTGACCTGGGAATACATTGTCCTGGATGTAATCGTACTTGCTCAGTCGTTTCAATTCCAAAATATTGTCTATGTAGCCTCTGATCCCAGAGCCCATTCTCAATGCATTGATCTGATGCCGAATGTTAGGTGAACTTAAAGTGGAGAAATGATCCATGACCAGGTCCAATGCTGCACCCGTCAAGTTTAGTCCCCACAGAATCTCCTTCACTCAAAATATGGCTTTCCAAGAAGGACTTGCTTGCGCCAAGAGCAATTGCAGATGTTGTTGCGGATGGGTTTCTCCCGAACTCCTGTTTGATCAACCTCGATACTGTCTCAACACTCTCCCTGTAATCCCCCTTCGAGACAGGATGGTTATGGAATCCAAAATGCACACAAGCTCTCGTCATTGTATTCAAACGGTGGACAACATAGTACATTCTTGCTCCGCAGAGCGCCAAGCAGGATGGCACAAGTTTGCAGAATTTGCAGACGAAAGTGTTTGCCGGTGGAGGGGCAGTCCCAGGCTGAAATGGATTCTCCGCCAGACCCTCCCATTCGCTTTGATTATGAACTCCAGACTGAAGAAAGTGTCTGCAATTCAAATTATCACACCTAAGGTGTCCATTGCAAACTGTCCTCCTGAAAACAAGCTTGTCATCATTCTGAATATTGGATGTTTTTGTTCTGCACCACGGGTGCCCGTCGTGTTTCTTGTCCATTCCATGCATCATGATTGTTACACCTCCAACTCGCGGAGGAGGAGGCAGCTCGAATAGGATATCGCCATCAAAAGTCTCCGGCAAGAACTTCACAGGCACCTGCTTCAAAGATTCCCAATCAATTCCCCGCAACTCACTTTTGAATCCAGCCATTCCTCCCATCGCCCGCAATTTTGGAATGACACTACAAATCTCTTCTTCATCAGCTTCTGCAACCACAGTAGGAAGGACTGGATTTGGAATTTCACTTATGTCATCATCGGAAGAATCCGAAAGCTCAACGATTGGAGTGGAGGACGTCTGTTCTTTTTTCACCACCACCTCCCTCTTGTCTTCAACGACCGAAGCAGCAGTCCCGGGCGTCACATATGACCCAAGGGACTTTCGCCGAGGCTCTCCAAGTACTCTGTATCGACCAGGACGCACTCTCCACTGGCTGATATGAGCCGTCTCATCACGGTTTTGGAAAGAATATTTCACCAACTTCCCTTTCAATCGTAAACCTCTTTCTCCAAAAAGATGGAGCCATTCTGCAGCTGAAAACGGGTAGCCAAGACATGTTCCAGAACAATTGCAAATCCATTGTCAAGGACTTCCTGGGAGAACGGCACTGGTTTGTCGTCTGAGAAGAACTCCGCTTCAGAGGAAGCCATCTTCCTTCCTCGAGTATGTTTGTACCTTGCTATCGCAGATCTAGTGTAAATCGGTTTACTGCTGTCTCCAGAACACAGTTGAAGAATGAGCAGAGCATATGGCGGAGGAAGCTCAGATAACGACTGTGCATATTCTGTTATTCATTCCAGATATGCAGCCGTCCATTTTAATTACTTTTCTTGTGGGCCAGTGGTCAGAGAATCCATAGGGGCAGTGTCGGCAACTGTTAAACCGTTAATCAGAACCTCATCAATAAACCCAATAACAAAGCCGACTTCCTGGAAGCATGCCACAGGATCCGAGAATGGGATTGCAGATTAAGTAAATGTATCTATATACTACTACCAATGATCATGCGCACCTGGAAAGTTCCAAATGTGCAACGAATGTGGGGTTTGGATAACAAGGATGACCGTGTATGATATTCCAAAATTTGTCATCAAACTCTCGTTCATTTATATTTATTTGTTTAAGACTGCGCATCAATTTCTGGGATTCGCTGTTCTTTTTAAATATTGAACCAGTTATAATTTAGAACACGCCGTTTTGTTTTGGGCGGCACACGTCAGACATCCATAACTGAATACGAACAGCTGTACACCAATTGCTGGCATGTGCACTAATATCGAAACGACTATGTGTAACGGTCACGCGGGAGGGAATCCGATGCTTCTAGAGACACGCAAGAACACAGGCAATCCCGCAAGAAATCGGGAGTCACTGCGTTTTTCTACTTTTCGCGCTTAGAGGGAGAGTGGTAGTCAAGCTGGAGAGGGTTCCTTCTAGAATACGAAAGAGAAGAAAGTCTCTTTATTTTACTTCCCTTAGAGAGAGACGCAGAGCAAGAGAGAAAATGACGAGGCGTCGTTTGTTGGAGAACACAGGGCCAAGGCAGCAGGTGAACGCGGAGACTGATTCACAAGAGCAGACGGAGACTGAGGCAGCGGCTGCGACACAGCCGGCGATAAGAGTGCGCCAGCCTGTGGAGGCAGAGATGAATCGCAGGGACACTGAAGAAGGTGGAAGCACGCGGAACGCCGAACCTGAAGAAGGTCAAGAAACCCTTGCGCAGACAGAAACTCCAGCAGATGTGAGAGGGAAGAGGAAAGCTGCAGAAGGGGATCAAAGTTCAAAACCTAAGAAGGTGCCAGTAAGTTTTATCATATAGTCTATGTGATTGCCTTTCAAGGAGTCCTTCCTCTTCCATTCTTTAGCAGGAACTACTGAATCGCGAGCGTCGTTAACGCCATTCGATTCTGCTCATGAGATTTATGTACCTATGTGTTTGAAGAGAGAGTCTGCACTTACTATTCTCCCTAAACTACACTGAATGTCGTTGCCGCCAATCAGTTGCACATATATGTCATTACACAACACCGATCCGGCAGGTTGTTATCTTTTGTGATTGTCGTTAACGCCGTTCGCTATCGCTCTCACTTTTGTTTTGAATACGGCAGTCTCGGCTTTGCATGTGTAGATTGTGCTGAATTCTTTCACACCATTCATGGTGAGTTTCCTTGATACAGAGTGATTGTCGTTACCGCCATTCACTATTTGCAAATCACTTAGTCAGAACTGAATGGCATCGTGCAGAAAACTGTGAGGTCGAAGCCTACAGGATCAGAGGGGAAAGGATCTGGAGATGGGGACGAGTCCGCAAAAAGCTCAGAGAATACAGATGAAGCAGATGAATCCGAAGTGCACTACCTTGACAAGGTGAAAGAACTCATGTCATTCCAGAAGGTAAACTCTCAGGAGGTTATAAGGGACATGCTCGTATCTGGAGGGCGTCTGGACATACCTCTGTGCCGGATGATATCAATGCCTGTTGTGCGTCCACCTCTTTCCCATGACATAACAAAATTGGAGAGTGATTTTGTGCATGGATATAGACTTGGTGCACAAGTTTTTTATGTGTCACTGACGGATATAAATGGGAAAAGCACATTAGTTTCTCCAGAGATCAGTGATAACTGGGATGAGTGCTGGAAAGATGCCAATGAGGAGTTCGAGCTGGGCCTCATGATGGGAAAGAACACCCAGCAATTTGCAACCACATGTTCTACGTCTGGGACGGCAACCACCGATTGCTGGCATGGATGGGATACATTCAGAAACACCATTCGAAAGACAAAGACAAGCATGTTGCTGTGGAGGCAATGGTTTTGGATCCAGGAAACGACATCGCTAGGCTTCTTACAGCTATGCACGACGTGAACAAGTAAGTCATCCAGGAGATTTGATTCCCTCTGTAGTGTCTTGTTGATCCTCAAAAAACAGTGTTAAGGAATGCAATGTTTTCAATGTTTTTGCAGATCGACAGAGAAATCGCATGTGACAACAAGCTTGGTTCACACACTATTCCGAATTCAGAGGATTGGTCTGATGAAGCTGGATGATTTTCGGACAGTACTACCACCCAATATCATCAAGAAGTGCGAAACAGGAAGAGCTGCAGGCACTTGGTATTCTTTGACACGAGAGGCGTTTCTGGAGTACATGTATGCGGTAAGCCCGAGTCTGTAATCTGTTTACTTTTCGAATACATGTTTAGAGTCCCTTCGGAGCTAATCACTACTTGAATGAATGCAGCAAGAACTGGCAGAGGCAGCTGAGAAGGGAAAATCCGAATATTACCGCACTACACCAGAGGAACTAAGGACATCAAAGGGTGTGGAAGCTGCAATAAAGAAGGAGTTTGAGATGCGAAGAACCAAATTGATGTCAGCCTTCGGAAAGCAGCTTAGAATAGTAGATCCTGGACTTGGTCCTGAGTTCCTTCAGCAGATCAAAACACACTATGACAAGCATGTGCATCCGGAGATGCAGCAGGAGAAATTGCACCGGCTGGCCATATCGATGGTCGACCCACAAACAAAAATAAGGTGGCTGGAGATATGGAACTCAGATCAAACAGTAAAGGACTTGAATCAGTTCCCAAAGAGCACCATACAGCCTGGCACAAAGGTGGAAGGAATCAGTGATTTGGTGTTTGATAACTGGCTCCACAAGGCTACATTTTGGAGTCAGGTGTGTATTCGAACATGCTGTTTCTTCTCTTCAAGTATGTGATGTGTTTCTTTTTTGCAATTCTGACAAATATCTATTTGCAGCTCGAAAAGCGCGCCGTCATTGTGCTGGATCAGACTTTGAAGGACCTGAACATTGCGATTGTTTCCCCTCCCCAAATGTCATTGGAGGCATACATAAGGAAGTGGAGAGGTCTCACCTGGAGATACTGTTTTTTCCGGGAGTTCTCCAAAGATGGTAACATTTTACGGTCCAACGACTTTGACAGTCAGGTTGGAGGAGAGTGGGCCATGATGCGAGTTGTGTACAGGTGAAATGTCATACTTGAAACTCTACTGTTTTTTTGGGAAAAATTGTGGCTTCATATGGATTGCAATCTTAGATCCAGATTGAATGTCGTTGACGACATTCACTTCTTTGTCTGAGTCACCTGGTTAGGATCTAAGGGTGCAATTATATTGTCCCTGATTAGAATTGATAATGTCCTTGAATGGCGTTGACGACATTCACATACGGAGTTGTTGTGCGGTCCTCAAGGTTATTTAAATTTTTGTAATGTCCATAGAGGATACAATGAGGGTTGATCACTTCATTTTGCTGAATGTCAATGCAGACATTCAGTTGTTCTGCATTTGTTTTTTCCTCTTGCGATGAATATGGAGGCTTCATAAGCTCTGTTTTAAGAAATCCAAAGTGAATGTCGTTAACGACATTCACAGCTGTGTCTGTATTATTAAAAAACGACAAATTCAATATTCATGGATTGGGGAGCTAAGTAATTGGTTTCTTTTTTGTATTTTTGTGAATGGCGTTGACGCCATTCACATACAGTGATGTTGTGAGGTCCTCAGTGATAGGTTCGTTATGAATGTGCATTGAGTTTTCCTGGATGGTTCCTTACTCAATTTTTTTATTTCCATCCTGTGATTTTGCTTCATTTCAGTAATAATTTGGCTTCATTCTTGAATGTCGTTGACGACATTCACTTCTATGTCTGTGTCATTTCTAATCGCTTATTTGCATTCACCTGGATTAGGATGTATTTACAGTGTCATGCAATGGAATGTTCTGAATGGCGTTGACGACATTCATATCTGGAGCAGTAGTGTGGTCCTGAAAGGTCCTTGGAGCAGTTGTCAGAGCCATTTCAATCCATGTTTTATTCTTTCTGTTCTACTTGCATCTTACTCACTGAGCGCTTTTGTGGGTTGGGATTCATCTCCTTTTTTCAGGTACACGAAATATGTGCTTATGGAAGGAAATCACCTGAGCGGAATTCCCGACTATCTTGACATGTGGTCGGACCCTGCAAACGATCCAACCATGTATACTGCAGGGATATTGAAGGACTGGAGTCCTTCTCACTTCAGAGACTGTGGGTGGTACCTTGACTGCCCACCTGAGCACACGACCTTTCAAGAACAGCATATGAAATACTTGAACAATAACGCTGAGATGCTGGCGCCTTTGACTGACGAAGAGTATCAACGAAACATAGCAACCTTGGCTGCCAAGGAGCCTGATGCTCAGGGAACGCCGCAGAAGGGAAAGAAGGCGGGCCGCAAACCAAAAGACAAAGTTGTTGATGTCATAGCCATCTCACCAGCAAAGCCAAAGGACAAAGACAAGTCCAAAGAGAAGGAAAAGGACAAGGGGAAGGAGAATGAAAAGGAGATGGAGAGTGGGCAGGACTTTACTGCTGGAAGATATACCCGCACTCTTCAGTGCGTGTTCGATGCCAAGCCACACCCTTCCCGTTCTGATTCAGCAGGAGAGATAAATTGTTAATGAGGGTTGGCTTTCGATGATGCAGAGTCGAAAGAGAGGATACACTGGGGTGCCATCCCCTACCTGGGACAATATAATCTCATTCCTCAATCTGGTGAGAATTCCATTTTCTTTCCTTTTTCTCTGAATGTTTCGTTGGCAGTATTTCAGTCTCGTTCTTTGAAAACATTCTTGCCATCGTTCTTATAAAAAACATGTCTGTTGCAGGTGAGCACAGGTCCCACTTTCGTGTGCGGTGTGCAGAAAACTTATGCGGCCGACATTGTCATTCTCGACATCCCGGATGGCCAGGCTGTGCCAGAAGTTCTTCCAAAGGGCAAGACGCCAGGGTGGAACAAATTTGAGGACAACTACTGGAGTTGGGTATTCGGGTTCTGTAACAATTTCCTCTCTGATGCAGGGACACTTCTGCTTTTTCAGTCATGTGACAATGATAGTCGTCGGGCATTGGCATCATACCTCAAGTCTTCAGGGTTTGAAGTTTTGCGCACATGGAATTGTGTGAACAGCCTCTACCTTGTGAAAGGGTTTCCCTGGTCAGCTGGTATGCCGTCGGCCTTCTGCTTATGCTTTGATCATGAGTTTCAATTTTCTCTGCAGCTCCACTCTAGTAGAATGTTTTATGATCGACACCGATCATCAACGATTCATGGTTTTTTGGTGTCAGAGTTCTGAATAGCCGATGTACACACTTCCACTTTAGATTGTGTTTACCACACTAACTGCTATATTTGCCAGACGAGGATGTTCGAGGCGATCTGCCTGCGGAGGATTCGCACATCAAAGACACCATCCTCCATCCGCAGCTTTGAGATTTCTGACCAGGGTTGTTTCGTCAACCCCCCCTATGAGCCCCCATGTCGATGACATTTTGTACAACTTCATGCAGTCCAGTCAGACTCTGAAGAGACCAGATGGCACTCCCTGGAGAGGTGCAAAGGAAAAGTCACCAGCATTCATGCAAATACTGCTGGAGTCATGCAGCCACCGCTCTGCACGGGTGTCGATCTTTCTGTGTCCACAGGTTCGTTTCTCCCTTCCGAATTGGTTTCCTTTCAACAGTTTCATCTGCTTAAATCCCCTCCTCCAAACTGTTTATGTTCTCCTGTCTGGTGCAGGAGCAACTTACCACGCATGCAAGGCAGGCGGAAGAAGCTTTTTTGGTATGGAGGGTGATTCTGACCTCTACAACACAGTGCTCCTCCCCCTTTTGTCTGGCTCCACTTCAGGCACACAGACTGATCGGATTCATATTCGAAATGATGACGATCCCGAAGATAAGCAGGTCGACAACGACTTTTCATGTGAGTAAGTGCTAAACCCTCTTTGGGAGTCATACTCATTTCTCGATAACATCAAAGTTACAGTAATAACTTTTCAGGCTGTCTTTCAGGAAAGCCAGCGGTGGATCTTCAGGAGATACAGTCATTTCTGGCGAGTCTGTTTTCGACAGCCCCCTTTCCAATTTTTCTGCTCCCTGTTTATGCCGAAGCAATGGCACTTCACGCGTCCGAGTCCCTATCCCCTGACTTTTTAGTGGCCAGCCGTAGGTGTATTCCGCGTGGATCCGGTGTTCTAAAATACTTAGACTTAGATGCAGAGGAAGAGGGGATACATTGTACTGACTCTGAGTCAGACTGAACTGTATTCTTTTAATATTCATTTTCATATTATCTGGAAACGTTGAATCCCCTTACTCTACCGTAGTTGTTCCTTTAGAACAAATAATAATCACAGAATCAACTTTCGTTTAAATTGCTATATGTATGAATCCATCTCAAACCTTCCTGACTCTTCTCATATCCATTGTGCATTCATCTACATTGTATTCATGCGTGCTCCATTCATGAAAGCTTCCTTTGTACAACATCCATTGTACATTCATCCTCTGTACTCTTTAATCCACCCCACAAACCTTCCACACTCATTTCATATACTTGTGCATTCGTCAAAAGATTTGGTCATGCATCTTCCTGTCATGAATTTTTGTCATTGCTCAACATCCATTATACATTCATCCATTTTTACTCTTATCCATCCGTCATTCATCCATCTACATAGATTTTTCAAACTCATCCATCTGTTTATCATCCAACTGTACATTCATCCATCTTTATTCAATGCCTTTTATTATGTCGTCCAGCTTGTTTCCGCGGTAAAGGGTGCCAATCCGCGGGAATACACCCTCCACTTCTTCTGGGTGCGTGGTGACTCGGCCTCCACGTGTGTTGACGTGGACTGAGACCCGTGACGTGGCATTTGCGCAAGGTGACGTGGCGTGAGCGCAGTCGCGCTCACGCACTCACGTGACCAGGCTCACGCCGAGGCATCCCTGCATGCCGGCAGCCTTTTAGGAAGGTTGTTGCGCAGTTTGGCGGACGTTGAAAGACGTGTTGAAGGCGGCTAATGCCACTTCCACTAAGGCAAAGTTTAAAGTGAAGCCTAAGGAACCCGACACTTCGAGGGCGTCCGAAATCGGAAGGCACTCAACACCTGGCTCCTGGAGCTAGAGCAGTACTTCCGGGCGGCCAAGTTGAGTGACGAGGATCGGGTGGAAGTGGCTCCCACCTATTTGAGGGGCTATGCTCAACAATGGTGGGTAGAAACGCTTCACGACCGAGGCCCAAGCCCGGAAACCTTGAACTGGAGTGGGTTCAAGGAAGTGATGAAGAGACAGTTTGTGCCCCTCAACACGTCCTGGCTTGCCCAGGACAAGATGAGGAATTTGAAGCAAACAAATGACATTCGGGGGTATGTCCAGGCTTTCAATGTGCTGTTGCTCAAAGTCGCGGACATGGCAGAACCAGAAATGGTCTTCAACTTGTGGCGGGACTGGCCCCATGGGCCAGGCGGAAGTTGGAGGAGAAGCCACCCAAGACTTTGAACGAGGCAATTGAGAGGGCTGAATGTTTCTCGGATGCCCGTAGGGGTGAGAGACAAGGCCGTACGGAGCTGAACCACAAGAAGACCGCGGGAAGGTGACTCCTTCCGACCCGAAAAGAAATGGGATAGGCCACGCGGTGACAATGGCACGTGGAAATCAAAGGGAGGGCCTTCACACGTCAAGGCGGCACCCGGTGCTTCGAAAGGAAAAGCGGGTGGAGCGGCTTATGGCGGACAGAAGGCAACCTTTGATGGAGTGTGTTTCAATTGCGGGGAGCCCGGGCACATGGCCAAGAAGTGCACAAAACCTCGACAATTGAACATGACTCGGGCAACCACGGAGCTGTCGGAAGATACCATCAGTCGCTTGGTGGAAGCGGTGGTCGCCAGAACTTGCAAGGTAGGCAACTATTCTTGTGAGTTGTATCAGGAAACTGGCGCCCTGCGTAAAGGGAGTCAGATATTGTTCGTGGATGGGATAATATCCGGAACTAACGTGTCGTTGTTGGTGGACACAGGAGCGTCGCACTCCTTCATGACGCCGGCGGCGGCGCGAAAGTTGGGACTCCCGACAAGTGACGTGGGGGCCTCTATTGAGGTGCGCTCTGCCAAGGAGAACCTCAGTTGGCGACAAGGTTGGCGTTTGATGTTCCTCTTCAACTGGGGAGTTGGGAGGGACGTGAGAACTTCACCATCTGCGAGATCGATGGAGTGGATCTCATTTTGGGAATGACCTTTTTGAGCAAATCCGGAGCGGTCATAGATGGCCGCAAGAGATTAGTCACGCTGCCATGTGGGAATGGTGGCGAGGTTTTACGAGTGTCGGAAACGCCCAAATCCGTGGGAGGGCGAATAAACCTTCTGTCAGCAAAGGAGTGGGCCGTGGAGGAGGCACACGAGCCCCAATTTTTGCTTTACATTAGAGAAGTGAAAGGAGAAGGCGATGGGGAGCCGAGCCCAGATTGGATCAAGGGGATTTTGGAGAAATACCAGGATGTGATGCCGGAGGATTTACCAAGCGGCTTGCCACCGCGAAGTGGAGTTGACCACAAGATTGAGGTGATACCGGGATCGGAACCGCCTGCCAAGGCGCCCTACCGGTTGAGCCACAGAGAGTTGGTCGAGCTGAAGACTCAGCTCAAGGATCTAATGTCAAAGGGGTACATCCGGCTGAGTAAGTCACCTTACGGAGCCCCGGTGCTATTTGCAGACAAGAAGGATGGGACGCTACGGATGTGTGTCAATTACAGGGCTCTGAATAAGGTGACTATCAAAGACCGGTACCCTTTGCCAAGGATCGATGACCTCTTCGATCGGTTGGCAGGAGCGAAGTATTTCAGCCGGATCGACTTGCGCTCCGGCTATCACCAAATTCGGGTGGCGGAAGGAGATGAGGAGAAGACCGCGTGCAGGACAAGGTATGGTTCATATGAGTTCTTGGAGATGCCTTTTGGGCTCACCAATGCACCAGCAACATTTAGCACGCTGATGAACAGCCTTTTCCAGGAGTGGTTGGATGACTTTGTGATCGTGTACATCGACGACATCTTGGTGTACTCGAAAACAAAGGAGGAGCACCTGGAGCACCTGAAAAGGGTGTTCCAAAAATTGCGGGAAGGGAAGCTATATGCCAAAGCTTCAAAGCGCGAATTCGGGGTCACAAAAGTGGAGTTCCTGGGGCATGTGATTACACAGGATGGGGTCAAAATGGATGACAGAAAGGTGAGGGCGATCTTGGACTGGGAGCCTCCGACTTCGGTCCCGGGAGTGCGATCCTTCCTAGGACTCGTCTCCTATTACCGGAAGTATGTGAGAAATTTTGCCAAGATTGCGGGGCCGCTGTCAGACCTTCTGTGTAAATCTAAAGTCTGGGCATGGAACACCTTTTGTGGCCAAGCTTTTGCTGAATTGAAGCAGCGGATGGCGGAACCTCCAGTCTTGAAAATCCCGGAGTTCGATCGTCCGTTCGAGATACACACAGATGCGTCGGACTTCGCGATTGGGGGTGTACTGATGCAAGATGGACGCCCAGTGGCTTACGAAAGTAAGAAACTGAATGAAGTGGAGCGACGGTGGCCGACGCAGGAGAAAGAGATGAAGGCGGTGGTGCACTGTCTTGAGCTTTGGCGCCACTATGTTGGTTCCAACCCAGTGAAGGTGTTCACGGACAATGTCACGGTGAAGTATTTTGCCACGCAGCCCAAGTTGTCCCCAAAACAACTTAGGTGGCAAGATACTTTGGCGGTGTTCGACGTGGATATCCAGTACAAACCGGGACGAGACAACGTGGTGACCGATGCTTTAAGTAGAAAGCAGCAGCTCTTGTTGGTGTACAAGGGCGAGACGGCGCTCCAAAGGAAGATCCGGAAGGCTTGCCGGAAGGATGAGCTGGCGAAGTCCATGATGTAGGACTTGCGGATGGGGGTTAAATCGCAGTTCCACTTGCAAAATGGACTGCTCCGGTATAAGCAAAAGCGTCTCTACGTGCCGAAGGGAGGGATCAGAGATAGCCTCTTGAGAGAATGCCATGATAGCCCGCTTGCGGGCCACGGCGGAGCCAAGCGCACTGCGGCACTCTTGAAGAAAGAGTATTTCTGGCCCAAACTGAGGGAGGAGGCAGAGGAGTATGTCAAGACATGCACCACATGCCAACAAAACCGGAGCGAGTACAAAAAGCAAGCGGGGCTGTTACAACCCTTGCCGATTCCAGAGGGCACTTGGGAAAGCGTCTCAATGGATTTCATGACTGCTATGCCGCTGTCAAAAGGATTCGATGCAATCATGGTGGTGGGGGATAGGTTCAGTAAAATGGGCCATTTCATCCCCACCAAGGAGACGGCAACGGCGCAGGAGACAGAGCGACTTTACTTCGCCCACGTCTTAAAGAGTAAATTTTGGAGGGCACTTTGGAAGAAGATGGGGACGAGGCTGAAGATGAGCACCGCCTTCCGACCTACGACTGCCGGCAAACAGCAAGGTGCACCCAGTATAACATGTCTCCCTTTTGAAACCTTACTTCAAAGATGAAGCGCGTCCGAATCGGCATCAAGTGTTGCGTCCACCACCTATGCTGTTGGATCATGAAAATGAACCTGAGTATGAGGTGGAGGCAATACTTAAGTCGAGGAGGTTCAAGAACCGAGAAACGGAGTATCTCGTCAAATGGAAGGGCTATCATCATGTGGAGGCATCTTGGGTGCGTGCCTCAGAAATGAGAAACGCATCCGAGGCGGTTGCAGCTTTCGAAGGGCGACCTCAAAAGCGGAAGAAACGTTGATGGGGACATCAACCTTGGAGCGTGGGGGAGGAAATGCATGCTTAGCCCGGCTTAGCTAGCTTAGGAATCCGATTACAAAAACTTGTATTGTACAAAAATTTGTTATAAAGGAAATGGGTTCCAAATGTTGTGCGTCCTATTTTGTTTGGAATGGTGATGCATGGTATGGTTGGCTAGTGTGTAGAATGCATGCTAGCTTATAAAAGTGGGAGAGGTAAATGGGTTAATCGTGTGTTTGCGTAGTGCCGAAATCGGGTGACCCCCATCCAAGGGGCAAGGAAACTTGCGACTTCTTTGGGAGTTCACGTGCTAGTGCGCACCTGGCGCGTGCGCGTACTATAACTGCGCTACCGAGGGGGTTGCCTTGTAGTGCGGGCTAACGCAGAAGCTACGTGCTTCCATTCACGTACTATAATCGTGTAGCCTTGGGACGAAGTCGTAGTGCGGCTTCGGCGTGTTCCCGTACCTCAGGCCAGCATTCCAAGGCGGACCCAATTGTAGTGATTGGGGCGCACGGTTGGTTCAAGGTTATCTTCCTAGTCAAAGAGGGTTCCAGGGAACCCTTGCTCAAGGTGATGCCAAAAGCGGCATCATGAGCGATCGCAAGCAATGTTGTTGCAGTAAGGCGATTCGATCCTCGGGGAGGATCGTTCCTTGGCCTTGAAATAGGCCAATAAGAGTGCACTAGGAGGAGCTGGAGAGGCTCCACCCTTGGCCGGGACTTGGAGGAAGTCGGCCGAACTAGCTAGTGGAGAGTAGAGTCAAGTGTGGGGTTTGGTTCTTTGCCATGGGACGCCATGGTACGGAAACAAACTCCTTGATGTGGGACGCCACAACTTGGATGTTCGTTTCTACAAAATGGACAAGTCGATGAGGACATCGACTCCCTGTTGGTAGGGGTGTGTGTCGCGGCCCTTTGCCTTGAGGGCAGGGGGTCGGGACACATGAGGGGCTGCCCCTATGGTGGGGGCAGCGGCAGCGATAGGTATGGGGGGGCTGAAGCACCCTTGAGTGCCCAAGGCACTCAAGGAGGCGGAGGCGCTCACTAGGTGGAGCCCCGCACACCGGGTTGCGGTGGGGGTGGCTCCACAAGGGGTGGTGGTAGCTTAGCGGGACTTAGTGGGGGTGGCATAGGACTCACCATGGGGGCGGAGACCTCGTGGTGGGAGTCGTGGGGAGTCTTGGGACTCATCACGGTCCAGAGGGGCCGTGGTGAGTGGGCCAAGACTCACCACGACTCATCACCGGGAGTCGAGGGTTTTCGTGGTGGTTCGCCATAAAATGGCATGGCTGGTTGTGAAACCCCCGCGGACAGCTACAGAAGTATATATAAGGGGAGTAGTGACCCCGAGAACGGTGCAAGCCCGTTGGTGACCAAAAACTAGTGAGTAAGCGAGCGAGCCGGAAAGCGACCAAAGAGTGGGGAGCTGTTCCGGACTGCCATCTACCAAAGGGAATTCTCCTAGGCCCAAATAGGTGGAGGGTTTAGTGGGAAGCGAAGGGGGGACCGTTATGTCCCGGTGAGCAGCCGAAGCTCCAAGTTGGCCCGGGCGGCCAGGTTGGGAGTTAGGCGCGCGCATCGGAGCGAGTAACTATGACTTGAAGGGAAGCTTACCGAAGTGAGGTGCGCGACAGTGAGAAAGAAAGGTACATCCTGAAGTTGCAGCAAACACTCATGGCCCACAAGAATGAACTCTCTGTGGCCAACAAGGCTTGGAAGGAAGCCAATAATCTGGCTGCTGCCTATGTGGGCCTGGTTGAACCTCATGCGAAGCGCATAGAGGCTTTACAGCAGCAGTTAGATGTGTATAGACTCAAGGAGGAGCAGACTCTTAGGGGTGTCACACAGGACTTGGTGGATAATCACCTTATGCAAGTGTGGTTAGCACAAGGGCTAGTAGAAGGCAAAGCACCAAGGAAGCTCACCCACGGAGTGATGAATGATCTCAGATTGCAAGTACAAAATATTGCCACAACTACTATAGACAATGTCTATAGTAGAATAGCAGAGTTACAGGATGATGTGGAAGGCCTACAGACTCAAGTAGATGACCTGAGTTCAAATATTGACAAGAGAGTCTTTGTTCCTGAGGAGCAGCTGGTGGCTACTTTTTTGCATGCCAGGACTCTGATTTTTCAATCTTCTTCACAGGAGGTGCAGGAGTTGTCAGTGGTAGAAGGGCCAGTGGTTAATATCACAGCTTCCATAGCAGGTGGCTGTGTAGGTGGCTGACCCTGTTGATACTATGGCAAAGCCACAGCCTGAGGTTTGGGGGGGTGCTGCTTTTCACCTACCTAGGACTCATGCTGCACTGGAGTACAATCGGGCAATGATTATGCCTTTCAACCAAATTCGTAACAGTGTCGAGCGGCTTTTACTCACCCATCCCTTCACTATCCGAGGTGGAAACTCCAAGATAGAAGAGTTGGATATCTCTAAACACTCAGCCCGCTCAGAACAATCAGTCATGACCTACAGCTAGTGAATCATGGTTGTGCTTCCTATTTGTATTTCTTCTTGCCTTCGTACTAGCAAATTACCTTACTGTGTATACTGAAGCATCAGATTGCTTTAGTACCTATCAAGTTCCAATCAATCATTCATTCATTCCACAGCTTCTCTTATGTCTCTCTACACAGTGTGATTGTATCGAATAAGTATCAGATTAAGATTAATCAGGTATCAGGCCAATGCCATGGTGTCCCTAATCTACCCTACTGTATGATTCTACAGCTTGCATATATTAAGCCTCAATCAAGTCATCATCTCCTCTTCACTGTTTCCGCTCTCCGTTTCGTCTCCTCTTTCCCTGTCCAAGTCCTGCTCTCCAAGAAGTGATCCCCTTCCTGTTGCCGCCCTGCCTAATCTACCCGCAAGCTGTTCTAACCACCTAACTAACTAACTGTCACCCCTGAAGTAACACATTCCCTCTGCAGATGTCGTTCCCACACAGTCGTTCCTTGTCAATGATAACCGTTCCCTATGTACGCTGTGACGGGCTGTGCCAAGCTGTGTCGAGCTGTGACTGTGCTGAGCTGTGACTGGCTGTGTAAAACTGTGTCGGGCTGTGTCAGACTGTGTCGCCCCCCCCCCCTAAAGCCTGCGCCTGTCACCCCTAAAACTTCTGCTGGTCTCAGTCCACCATCCGTAAGTCTGCGCAAATTAAGGGTACCCCACAGAACCCGTAAAAGCGTCTAAGTCCCAAACAGCCCTCTAACATTACCCCTCCCCCTCTCAAGAAGCCGTGTCCTTACCGTTTACTGTTTAGGATCAGCAAACCTTTGTGAGCGAGCACCCTTCTAATGGTGAGAGTCTCTTGAAGGACTCCGTGTACGAGCTCGAGCCCTGTCACTGGCTGATGGAGGCGATTGAGCACTACATAGAAATGTCTGACCCTCCTGTGGTTGATAACGAGGTAATCTCTCAGGCATAGGAGATCCTCGTCGTTTCTTCTCTGCCATCTGGAGTGCATAGTCCTCCGCCATGTCAAAAGGTTCCTCTGAAGAACCAGTAGTGTCAGAATCATCGTCCCCCCTCAGGTGTTTTAACGGCCGAACTTTAAGTGGCTTCTCCGGAATCCTGCGTGACATACAATGTTGGCCCACCATGTCGGGAAGCTTAAATTGTAGTACCTGCTGTAAACGCTTGCAAGCAAAATGAGTGAACTCCCTGAACTCCTTAGCCGTATAAGTATTTCCAGGCTTCATGTCCCTTATAGAAAATATCATCAGGGCCCAATTTCTCTGTTGCCAAGTTGTTCCAAGCCAAATTAAACCATGAACGAAGTTGGGAATCCTTCTGCATCATGACTTTTGCATCATACAGATACATATGAGGTAGCACTGAAGGAAAGACCCAATGATCCCCACTAGAATAACTCAGAAATCGTGATTGCATCTTCTGCTGCTCAATGTGATAACGTGCCATGAAACAAGCAGCATAGTATAATCCACAGCCCATGACAATGCTAGATACCTCCTTGGTCTTGGTATAGATGTACCCATGTATAACCTGGAAGGCAATTAATTCCTTCAGCATGGTGCCTGCCTCAGACCAGTACCTTGCAAAGTGATGATCCTCAATGGGTTGATTGTTCGGAAGAACCTTAGTCCGAGTTGCCACTAGCAACCAAATGCGCATGATCTGGTAATAATGTGCCAACGACTGCGGAGGACTAAATTCCTTCCATGCCAAATCCATCACAAGCTTGGAAGAGCAGGGATGGCTGGACAGGCAAGGCGTTTGGTAATATGAATACCTGCACCACATCTATTAGTATATGTATATGTCTATACATATTGACATGGTCTATGTGCATGGAGTAGGACAGTGGAGGCGGCCTGTGAGTTTGTTGCAAAGTGGTGGTACAGTCTTGACTCTGTAAACTTGGAAATGATTTCATGAGCATGGGCTTACTTTTTTTTTTTGTGGCACTTTGTCAAAGAAAGACAGAGCAGGTAGTCCAAGCTTGACTGAGCTGGCACACGCCTCAAAGGTGGACAAGGGATATGGCTCCCAGTCATGTCATGACCTTGAGGTAAATGTCGTGCTCTTACTTTGTCACTACTTAGATTTTTTGTATCAGTAGACAGACCATACAAACTCATTATCTCCATGTTGTTTGGGTCTGTAGGGAGGAGGGAGTGCGATGCAGGCTCGACTGTCGTGTCTTGAGGGGAGTGTGCTTGCCTTGTCAGAAACCCAGATCCCCACAATTGAGGGCACATCGGCCACTATAAAAGCTGAAGTGGCTAAGGCTTTTGAGGATAATGCCAGAAAACTGGATGCATTGATGGCAATGATGGTGGGAATATCGACGCCCGCCCCTCCTCCAATTACTATCCCAACATCTACTTTTATTGCACCACTGCATGATGATGCAGGCTTGGAAGGCAACGACGCAATGGCGTGAGCGTTGCGCGTGAGCGTTGCGCGTGAGCGCGCGAGCGTACGCTCACGCCAACTGACGTGGCGTGAGCCTGCACACACGCTGACGCGGCGTGAGCGTCATGTCAGCATGCTGATGTGGCGGTAAATGATGACATGGCAATGTCCGTCATCTGCCACATCACCATTAACATGCGCCGCCTATAACCGTGGATGGTCCTATGACCGTGGAATTAATGCAGGGAATCTTGCCTAAATAGAATCAAGACGAGCATTGAGGCCTACAATTGCAGCATCCAACATTGTGCAATTACAAATGCTTGTTTCACTTTTACAATTACGAGGACGACAAAATGTCCTCACAAATTGTGCGCCATAAAGGCTGCCACGGGAAGACCTTCCTCCCTCCTCAAATAACAATGAGAGTTAGGATCATCTTCAAAAGATGATTGTAGTGCATAGCGACAGCAAGACATGTAGACTTCGAACGGTGCAATGACAAATGTGCACTACCTAAAAGTTGTCACTCAGAGCTCACTCCGTATAGTTGGAGGCCATATCATTGCACAGCCGACGAATTGATGTGAATTACACATTTCAAATCATGGTCATCCACATACCACATTACATAGTTCATGCTACCCATGTGTTGTATCCCGCTGCAAAAGAGTATCGACCTCGTTGAAACTCATAGTGGCTTGGTGAATGAAGTTGTCACGTTTGGGATCGCAAACCATCCTCCTCAAAAATATGAAATACAAATGTTTGCAGGGTATGAATTTACCTCTCTTGCCCAAACTGGTTGATAGCATATTCACAAAATCAGGACATGTGCAATTGGGGAAATTGGAAACCGTGATGTCGTAGGTCCTGTCATGAACAGCAGATGTGGAAGTGATGATTGTGAATACCCGACCATATCCTGGATCGGGTACTTCCGTGGTGCTTCCAACACGAGCTTGGAGCATTCTTGCGGACTCCACTTTGCCAAAGTGTTCAGCGGTTGGAGGGAAACGCCGAACGAGCTTTCCATCTCGTTTGGTTGGCCACAAGTCAGGATTTGCCGGGGGGACCCGGGAGGACGCAAAAGTAGTAGCACATGCATGGAGTTGGGGTTGTCTCGCAAGGGAAAAACCTGCCTCCTCCAGCATTTCAATCTCCTGAAAGCTGAGATGTGTTCCCACCTTCACGGGCCAAACGGTTGGAGGAGTTGGCTTCATCACTACGGAAGGACGCACAGTTCCATGCACACATCTGGCACAATCATCTGCGCAGAACCAGAACTTGTGGTTCTTGGCTTCTGGTTGACCGTATGGACGCATCAAGCCCGTGAAAGTCGAAGCAGGAGTTCGGGCACCACCTCTGGATATAGATGAAGTGCACTTCTCGAAATTAGTTGCCCTGATCGCTGTACATTTCACACGAGACCCTACACTTGTGCGTTCTATGTGCCAAACGTGGTCGGGGCATGCGGACTCAAGCACATCAAGGGGGTTGTTTCTCTCCTGCACCATTTCAGTGGCACTGTTTGATGCTGGAGCTTGCCATCGTGTTGGAGGTTCCTCCACAATGGAGGTTCCGGACATGGAGCTATCATGCAGGGGAACACGAGGCTTCGAGAAGTTATCACGGTCTGCCCTGTGGGAATCTGAATCCGAACCAGGTGGAGTGTTCAATTTCCTCTTACAGGAGCCGAATCTCTCCTCCCCTTCAAGATGTGGAACTCTAGAAACACACTGTGGCGTTCCCTGGGCATACATGCTCACCGCCCGTGCTATCTTGATTGGATCCCCAGATTTGTTTGCAGCACGCAACATCAACTCCCATTTGTCCGGACCCTTGCCACCAACCCCACCTCGTAAGAAATCACGGTATCGGGTTTGTTGTTGCAAGGCACGTATCAAATCATCTGTTGTTGCCACATACAAATCCCGACCTCGTTTCCCAGACTGCTGCAACCATGCGTTGTGCACAGTTTCTACCAAATTGCAAGATGGCATGTCCGCCATTTCCTCAATGGACATGTTCTGCAAAGAGGATAACCACACTTCAGAACAGTGCACAGGAAACAACATAAAGAAAGCAATGAGTCAAAAATATGGAAAGCAAATGTATGAATAAAGCATGAAATAGAAGCCTCGTACCATTGTCATGGCTGCTCCCCACTGTCTATACCGGAAGTGCCAAAACGCCAGCCAATCTTCCAATGCTCTCATACTCTCAAGTGATGCAGCTCCAGAAGAGAACCACCATGCACGAATTGTCTGGAACAAAGTGTCCGCCTCCTTCATTGTTCTAGCATCTTTGTACTCTTTGCACAATTTACGGTGCTGAGTCTGCATCTCTGGTTTGATGTCCGACTTTATATGTTTTTCCAGAGATTGTGTCCAATGGAATAGACATGTACGCTCTCTTCCTGGCATAGGCACTTTTGGGTCGCCCGATCCGAAGACAATACGAACAGCATTGAAATTTGCTTGAGCACTATCCGCCATGAAACCTGCGAAATTTGGAGATGGCAGCCCATGGCAGCCCATGACACGTATCAGGGAATTCCACATGAGCTTCTGGGATTCCGTATCCTCGGATTGCATGTCACAAACTGCAATTGTCATAACTCGTTGGTACACTGGATCGTAGACATGACAAGCCATTGTCGTCCAATCCTTCACTCGTTTCACATGATCAAACATAAGAAAACAGTTCTGCAAGTCCCCAGTCTTCTGCATCCGCTTCACGAGGCTAACCCCACTGCCCTCCCCAACAGTCGACATTTTGAAAAGAAAAACTTTGATGGCACCTTGACCTGGGAATACATTGTCCTGGATGTAATCGTACTTGCTCACTCGTTTCAATTCCAAAATATTGTCTATGTAGCCTCTGATCCCAGAGCCCATTCTCAATGCATTGATCTAATGCCGAATGTTAGGTGAACTTAAAGTGGAGAAATGATCCATGACCAGGTCCAATGCTGCACCGTCAAGTTTAGTCCCCACAGAATCTCCTTCACTCAAAATATGGCTTTCCAAGAAGGACTTGCTTGCGCCAAGAGCAATTGCAGATGTTGTTGCGGATGGGTTTCTCCCGAACTCCTGTTTGATCAACCTCGATACTGTCTCAACACTCTCCCTGTAATCCCCCTTCGAGACAGGATGGTTATGGAATCCAAAATGCACACAAGCTCTCGTCATTGTATTCAAACGGTGGACAACATATAGTACATTCTTGCTCCGCAGAGCGCCAAACAGGATGGCACAAGTTTGCAGAATTTGCAGACGAAAGTGTTTGCCGGTGGAGGGGCAGTCCCAGGCTGAAATGGATTTTCCGCCAGACCCTCCCATTCGCTTTGATTATGAACCCCAGACTGAAGAAAGTGTCTACAATTCAAATTATCACACCTAAGGTGTCCATTGCAAACTGTCCTCCTGAAAACAAGCTTGTCATCATTCTGAATATTGGATGTTTTTGTTCTGCACCACGGGTGCCCGTCGTGTTTCTTGTCCATTCCATGCATCATGATTGTTACACCTCCAACTCGCGGAGGAGGAGGCAGCTCGAATAGGATATCGCCATCAAAAGTCTCCGGCAAGAACTTCACAGGCACCTGCTTCAAAGATTCCCAATCAATTCCCCGCAACTCACTTTTGAATCCAGCCATTCCTCCCATCGCCCGCAATTTTGGAATGACACTACAAATCTCTTCTTCATCGGCTTCTCCAACCACAGTAGGAAGGACTGGATTTGGAATTTCACTTATGTCATCATCGGAAGAATCCGAAAGCTCAACGATTGGAGTGGAGGACGTCTGTTCTTTTTTCACCACCACCTCCCTCTTGTCTTCAACGACCGAAGCAGCAGTCCCGGGCGTCACATATGACCCAAGGGACTTTCGCCGAGGCTCTCCAAGTACTCTGTATCGACCAGGACGCACTCTCCACTGGCTGATATGAGCCGTCTCATCACGGTTTTGGAAAGAATATTTCACCAACTTCCCTTTAAGATCGTACACCTCTTTCTCCAAAAAGATGGAGCCATTCTGCAGCTGAAAACGGGTAGCCAAGACATGTTCCAGAACAATTGCAAATCCATTGTCAAGGACTTCCTGGGAGAACGGCACTGGTTTGTCGTCAGAGAAGAACTCCGCTTCAGAGGAAGCCATCTTCCTTCCTCGCGTACGTTGATACCTTGCTATCGCAGACCTTCAGTGTAAATCGGTTTACTGATGTCTCCAGAACACAGTTGAAGAATGAGTAGAGAATATGGCAGAGGAAGCTCAGATAACGACTGTGCATATTATGTTATTCTTTCCAGATATGCAGCCGTCCATTTTAATTACTTTTCTTGTGGGCCCAGTTGTCAGAGTATCCCTAGGTGCAGTGTCGGCAGCTGTAAAACCGTTAACCAGAACCTCATCAATAAACCCAAAAACAAAGCCGACTTCCTGGAAGCATGCCACAGGATCTGAGAATGGGATTGCAGATTAAGTAAATGTATCTATATACTACTACCAATGATCATGCGCACCTAGAAAGTTCCAAATGTGAAACGAATGTGGGGTTTGGCTAACAAGGATGACCGTGTATGATATTCCAATTTGTCATCAATCTCTCGTTCATTTACATTTATTTGTGTAAGACTGTGCCAAAATTTCTGGGATTCGCTGTTATTTTTAAATATTGAAACCGTTCTAATAAAGAACATGCCGTTTTTTTTGGGCGACACACGTCAGACATCCATAACTGAATACGAACAGCTGTACACCAATTGCTGGCATGTGCACTAATAAGGGAACGACTATGTGTAACGGTCACACGGGAGGGAATCCGATGCTTCTAGAGACACGCAAGAACGCAGGCAATCCCGCAAGAAATCGGGAGTCACTGCGTTTTTCTACTTTTCGCGCTTAGAGGGAGAGTGGTAGTCAAGCTGGAGAGGGTTCCTTCTAGAATACGAAAGAGAAGAAAGTCTCTTTATTTTACTTCCCTTAGAGAGAGACGCAGAGCAAGAGAGAAAATGACGAGGCGTCGTTTGTTGGAGAACACAGGGCCAAGGCAGCAGGTGAACGCGGAGACTGATTCACAAGAGCAGACGGAGACTGAGGCAGCGGCTGTGACACAGTCGGCGATAAGAGTGCGCTAGCCTGTGGAGGCAGAGATGATTCGCAGGGACACTGAAGGAGGTGGAAGCACACGGAACGCCGAACCGGGAGAAGGTCAAGAAACCCTAGCGCAGACAGAAATTCCAGCAGATGTGAGAGGGAAGAGGAAAGCTGCAGAAGGGGATCAAATTTCAAAACCTAAGAAGGTGCCAGTAAGTTTTATCTAACTTACATTTCATTGTTGAAGATATGCGTAGAGATTGAGTGGAATGTCCCAGACAGGGATTGTCGCTACCGACCATCACAAAGGTGATTTGCTTTCTACTTCTCTGCGAAGGGTTTACAACACAATGAGTTGGTGACTATCGGTACAGTCATTCACTGGTGTTCAGATCATACAGTCTGTCTGATTGCCTTTCAAGGAGTCCTTCCTCTTCCCTTCTTTAGCAGGAACTACTGAATTGCGAGCGTCGTTAACGCCATTCGATTCTCCTCATGAGATTTATGTACCTATGTGTTTGAAGAGAGAGTCTGCACTTACTATCCGCCCTAAACTACACTGAATGTCGTTGCCGCCAATCAGTTAACACGTGTATGTCATTACACAACACCGATCCGGCAGGTCGTTATCTTTTGTGATTGTCGTTAACGCCGTTCGCTATCGCTCTCGCTTTTGTTTTGAATACGGCAGTCTCAGCTTTGCTTGTGTAGATTGTGCTGAATTCTTTCACACCATTCATGGTGAGTTTCTTGAGACAGAGTGATGGTCGTTACCGCCATTCACTATTTGCAAATCACTCAGTCAGAACAGAATGGCATCGTGTAGAAAACTGTGAGGTCGAAGCCTACAGGATCAGAGGGGAAATGATCTGGAGATGGGGACGAGTCCGCAAAAAGCTCAGAGAATACAGATGAAGCAGATGAATCCGAAGTGCACTACCTTGACAAGGTGAAAGAACTCATGTCATTCCAGAAGGTAAACTCTCAGGAGGTTATAAGGGACATGCTCGTATCTGGAGGGCGTCTGGACATACCTCTGTGCCGGATGATATCAATGTCTGTTGTGCGTCCACCTCTTTCCCATGACATAACAAAATTGGAGAGTGATTTTGTGCATGGATATAGACTTGGTGCACAAGTTTTTTATGTGTCACTGACGGATATAAATGGGAAAAGCACATTAGTGTCTCCAGAGATCAGTGATAACTGGGATGAGTGCTGGAAAGATGCCAATGAGGAGTTCGAGCTAGGCCTCATGATGGGAAAGAACACCCAGCAATTCTGCAACCACATTTCTACGTCTGGGACGGCAACCACCGATTGCTGGCATGGATGGGATACATTCAGAAACACCATTCGAAAGACAAAGACAAGCATGTTGTTGTGGAGGCAATGGTTTTGGATCCTGGAAACGACATCGCTAGGCTTCTTACAGCTATGCACGACGTGAACAAGTAAGTCATCCAGGAGATTTCATTCCGTCTGTAGTGTCTTATTAATCCTCAAAAAACAGTGTTAAGGAATGCAATGTTTCCAATGTTTTTGCAGATCGACAGAGAAATCGCATGTGACAACAAGCTTGGTTCACACACTATTCCGAATTCAGAGGATTGGTCTGATGAAGCTGGATGATTTTCGGACAGTACTACCACCCAATATCATCAAGAAGTGCGAAACAGAAAGAGCTGCAGGCACTTGGTATTCTTTGACACGAGAGGCGTTTCTGGAGTACATGTATGCGGTAAGCCCGAGTCTGTACTCTGTTTACTTTTCGAATACATGTTTGTAGTCCCTTCGGAGCTAATCACTACTTGAATCAATGCAGCAAGAACTGGCAGAGGCAGCTGAGAAGGGAAAATCCGAATATTACCGCACTACACCAGAAGAACTAAGGACATCAAAGGGTGTGGAAGCTGCAATAAAGAAGGAGTTTGAAATGCGAAGAACCAAATTGATGTCCGCCTTCGGAAAGCAGCTTAGAATAGTAGATCCTGGACTTGGTCCTGAGTTCCTTCAGCAGATCAAAACACACTATGACAAGCATGTGCATCCGGAGATGCAGCAGGAGAAATTGCACCGGCTGGCCATATCGATGGTCGACCCACAAACAAAAATAAGGTGGCTGGAGATATGGAACTCAGATCAAACAGTAAAGGACTTGAATCAGTTCCCAAAGAGCACCATACAGCCTGGCACAAAGGTGGAAGGAATCAGTGATTTGGTGTTTGATAACTGGCTCCAAAGCTACATTTTGGAGTCAGGTGTGTATTCAAACATGCTGTTTTCTTCTCTTCAAGTATGTGATGAGTATCTTATTTGCAATTCTGACAAATACACTATTTGCAGCTCAAAAAGCGCGCCGTCATTGTGCTGGATCAGACTTTGAAGGACCTGAACATTTCGATTGTTTCCCCTCCCCAAATGTCATTGGAGGCATACATAAGGAAGTGGAGAGGTCTCACCTGGAGATACTGTTTTTTCCGGGAGTTCTCCAAAGATAGTAACATTTTACGGTCCAACGACTTTGACAGTCAGGTTGGAGGAGAGTGGGCCATGATGCGAGTTGTGTACAGGTGCAATGTCATACTTGAAACTCTACTGTTTTTTTGGGAAAAAATGTGGCTTCATATGGATTGCAATCTTAGATCCAGATTGAATGTCGTTGACGACATTCACTTCTTTGTCTGAGTCATTCTTAAGCGAGTATATGAATTCACCTGGTTAGGATCTAAGGGTGCAATTATATTGTCCCTGATTAGAATTGATAATGTCCTTGAATGGCGTTGACGACATTCACATACGGAGTTGTTGAGAGGTCCTCAGAGTTATGTAAATTTTTGTAATGTCCATAGAGGTTACAGTGAGGGTTCCTCACTTCATTTTGCTGAATGTCAATGCAGACATTCAGTTGTTCTGCATTGTTTTTGCCTCTTGCGAGGAATCTGGAGGCTTGATAAGCTCTGTTATGAGAAATCCAAAGTGAATGTCGTTGACGACATTCACTGCTGTGTCTGTATTATTCAACAGCGACAAATTGAATTTACATGGATTGGGAGCTAAGTAATTGGTTTCTTTTTGGTATTTTTCTGAATGGCGTTGACGTCATTCACATACAGTGATGTTGTGAGGTCCTCAGTGATATGTTCGTTATGAATGTGCATTGAGTTTTCCTGGAGGGTTCCTTACTCGACTTTTTGATTTCCATCCCGTGATTTTGCTTCATTTAAGTAATAATTTGGCTTCATTAGTGAATGTCGTTGACGACATTCACTTCTATGTCTGTGTCATTCCTAAACGATAATTTGCATTCACCTGGATTAGGGTGTATTTACAGTATCATTGAATGGAATGTTCTGAATGGCGTTGACGACATTCATATCTGGAGCAGTAGTGTGGTCCTGAAAGGTCCTTGGAGCAGTTCTCAGAGCCATTTCAATCTATGTTTTTTTCATTCTGTTCTACTTGCATCTTACTCACTGAGCGCTTTTGTGGGTTGGGATTTATCTCATTTTTTCAGGTACACGAAATATGTGCTTATGGAAGGAAATCACCTGAGCGGAATTCCCGACTATCTTGACATGTGGTCGGACCCTGCAAACGATCCAACCATGTATACTGCAGGGATATTGAAGGACTGGAGTCCTTCTCACTTCAGAGACTGTGGGTGGTACCTTGACTGCCCACCTGAGCACACGACCTTTCAAGAACAGCATACGAAATACTTGAACAATAACGTTGAGATGCTGGCGCCTTTGACTGACGAAGAGTATCAACGAAACATAGCAACCTTGGCTGCCAAGGAGCCTGATCCTCAGGGAACGCCGCATAAGGGAAAGAAGGCGGGCTGCAAACCAAAAGACAAGGCTGTTGATGTCATAGCCATCTCACCAGCAAAGCCAAAGGACAAAGACAAGTCCAAAGAGAAGGAAAAGGACAAGGGGAAGGAGAATGAAAAGGAGATGGAGAGTGGGCAGGAATTTAGTGCTGGAAGATATACCCGCACTCTTCAGTGCGTGTTCGATGCCAAGCCACACCCTTCCCGTTCTGATTCAGCAGGAGAGATGAAAATTGTTAATGAGGGTTGGCTTTCGATGATGCAGAGTCGAAAGAGAGGATACACTGGGGTGCCATCCCCTACCTGGGACAATATAATCTCATTCCTCAATCTGGTGAGAATTCCAGTTACTTTCCTTTTCTCTGAAAGTTTCGTTGGCAGTATTTCAGTCTCGTTCTTTGAAAACATTCTTGCCATCGTTCTTATAAAAAACATGTCTGTTGCAGGTGAGCACAGGTCCCACCTTCGTGTGCGGTGTGCAGAAAACTTATGCGGCCAACATTGTCATTCTCGACATCCCGGATGGCCAGGCTGTGCCAGAAGTTCTTCCAAAGGGCAAGACGCCAGGCTCGAACAAATTCGAGGACAACTACTGGAGTTGGGTGTTCGGGTTCTGTAACAACTTCCTCTCTGATGCAGGGACACTTCTGCTTTTTCAGTCATGTGACAATGATAGTCGTCGGGCATTGGCATCATACCTCAAGTCTTCAGGGTTTGAAGTTTTGCGCACATGGAATTGTGTGAACAGCCTCTACTTGTGAAAGGGGGTTTCCCTAGTCAGCTGGTATGCCGTCTCCCTTCTGCTTGTGCTTTGATCATGAGTTTCAATTTCTCTGCAGCTCCACTCTAGTAGAATGTGTTATGATCGACACCGATCATCACCGATTCATGATTTTTTGGTGTCTGAGTTCTGAATAGCCGATGTACACACTTCCACTATAGATTGTGTTTACCACACTAACCTGCTATCTTTGGCAGACGAGGATGTTCGAGGCGATCTGCCTGCGGAGGATTCGCACCTCAAAGACACCATCCTCCATCCGCAGCTTTGAGATTTCTGACCAGGGTTGTTTCGTCAACCCCCCCTATGAGCCCCATGTCGATGATTTTTGTACAACTTCATGCAGTCCAGTCAGACTCTGAAGAGACCAGATGGCACTCCCTGGAGAGGTGCAAAGGAAAAGTCACCAGCGTTCATGCAAATACTGCTGGACTCATGCAGCCACCGCTCTGCACGGGTGGTCGATCTTTCTGTGTCCACAGGTTCATTTTTTCCCTTCCGAATTGGTTTCCTTTCAACAGTTTCATCTGCTTAAATCCCCCCCTCCAAACTGTTCATGTTCTCCTGTCTGGTGCAGGAGCAACTGACCATGCATGCAAGGCAGGCGGAAGAAGCCTTTTTGGCATGGAGGGTGATTTTGACCTCTACAACACAGTGCTCCTCCCCCTTTTGTCTGGCTCCACTTCAGGCACACAGACTGATCGGATTCAAATTCGAAATGATGACGATCCCGAAGATAAGCAGGTCGACAACGACTTTTCATGTGAGTAAGTGCTAAACCCTCTTTGGGAGTCATACTCAATTTCTCGATAACATCAAAGTTACAGTAATAACTTTTTCATGCTGTCTTTCAGGAAAGGCAGCGGTGGATCTTCAGGAGATACAGTCATTTCTGGCGAGTCTGTTTTCGACAGCCCCCTTTCCAATTTTCTGCTTCATGTTTATGCCGAAGTAATGGCACTTCACGCGGCCGAGTCCCTATCCCCTGACTTTTTAGTGGCCAGCCGTAGGCGTATCCAGCGTGGATCCGGTGTTCTAAAATACTTAGACTTAGATGCAGAGGAAGCGGGGATACATTGTACTGACTCTGAGTCAGACTGAACTGTATTCTTTTAATATTCATTTTCATATTATCTGGAAAACGTTGAATCCCCTTCCTCCACCGTAGTTGTTCCTTTAGAACAAATAATAATCACAGAATCAACTTTCGTTTAAATTGCAATATGTATGAATCCATCTCACAAACCTCCCTGACTCTTCTCATATCCATTGTGCATTCATCTACACTGTATTCATGCGTGCTCCATTCATGAATTTTTTCCTTTGTACAACATCCATTGTACATTCATCCTCTGTACTCTTTAATCCACCCCACAAACCTTCCACACTCATTTCATATACGTTGTGCATTCGTCAAAAGATTTGGTCATGCATCTTCCTGTCATGAATTTTTGTCATTGCTCAACATCCATTATACATTCATCCATTTTACTCTTATCCATCCCTCATTCATCCATCTACATTCATTTTTCACACTCATCCATCTGTTTATCATCCAACTGTACATTCATCCATCATTTATTCAATGCCTTTTATTATGTCGTCCAGCTTGTTTCCGCGGTAAAGGGTGCCAATCCGCGGGAATACACTCCACTTCTTTCTGGGCGCGTGGTGACGCGGCCTTCACGTGTGATGACGTGGAGTGAGCCCCGTGACGTGGCATTTGCGCAAGGTGACGTGGCGTGAGCGCAGTTGCGCTCACGCGCTCACGTGACCAGGCTCACGCCGAGGCATCCCTGCTTGGCAGGCAACACTTTTGTGCTAGAGGTGGGTTGTTATCCTTCACCCCACATTTTTTCTTGGGCGTGAAGTGTTTCTTGAGTTTGAGATGAGCTGGTGTGGTATGTTTTGCTCAGGTGCAGGAACAAGCTCTTGAAGCTGGGGAAAAACCAGTTTCAGCGGTTGAGGACCTCTAATCAGTATTGTACGGGTGGGGCGCGCAAGGGGGCTCCTGAAAAATTGCCACGCAAGAAGGGAGGCGGAGGTGGGACAACACTGGCTGCTGGTGATGATGTCTGCTCCACTGAGAGTGTTGGTAAGGGTGACAGTATGGTGTTGGAAGACAAGAATGTACCTATTCCTCACCAGGCAACTTCCCCACAGAAAGAGAGAGAGAGAGAGAGAGAAAACTCCGGCCGAAGCCGGCGTAACTAAGAGCCACTTCGCCTTGCGGCTACTACCCCCTTTCGGGGGTGGGCCCTATAAGAAAGGTGTCATGTGGGACACCAAGTGACCGTAGAAAGTAGGGGAGTCTGTGGTACCACTGGGTACCCAGGGGTACCCTGGGGGACCTAGTGTGCGTTTGAAGTGCCGGATTCCAGTTGACGTTTGTTGGTGATAATAGCTGTGAGTGAACGGAGTGTCGTGAGGTGAATTGCTTTGAAGCATTTGTGGATGGGAAGAGTGGGAATTTTGAAGTTATCATGTATGTCATTGATACTGGTGTTATGAATGCCGCCTCGAGTACCGGCGGTGATGACGGTTAATGGGCCAGTTTTCCAGCCATACCGTCGGATTGCAAGGATAAGCGAGGCATGTTTTTGAGGTTAGTTATTTCATGAGCATGAGCGGCATGAGCGGAGTAGTAAGACAATCGGTTTTCATGAACAGAAGAACAAATTCTGGAAATAAAAAACATAAAAAACATTATTTTAATGGAATGTGTCAGAAAAAACCAATATAATATTCATTGTTTGAAGTAGAAATTGTAGTTTTGAGAGCAGTGCTCATGATATTTCGTCTTCCGCTCATGCGAATTCCGAGCGACATCTGCAAAAATGGCGCCGAATTTCGCGGTTATAGGTCCCAACTTGATTGAAGTGTAAGCCCAAAATTTGGAAATGTGGCACCCAATTTCGGTACATGGTGCCGGGCATTGCACAAATGTTGGGCAGTTCTGGGCCATGTAACTGGAAATTCGGCGCCATTTTTCCAGACATCGTTCCCGTACATGTTGGGACTTAGCCAGTTTTCGGCCCAAAATAGGGAAATTCGGCGCCATTTTTCCAAAAATGGCCCCCTCAACTGCAACTGTTGGAACTCAGTTTTCTGGAAGATTTGCAATTTTTTCCTGCCGCCATCTTTGTATTGATTCTGTTTCGACATTGAATTGCCACTGGACGTCAACGGATATCCAGCAGTCCATAGTGTTTAAAAGACATCACTTTAATATTGTTTGTCTCATTCTAGGAGTTTTGGGGTGCAATTCATTACACTGCAAAACAAAGTCTAATGCATCAAAATGCAATTGCAAATATCCATATGGTGGATTCCCTTTGCCCCATCAATGATTTCTGGAATCCTGGCGGAGGAGTTTGTGCAGCTCGTTCACGCTCAACGCTGGTGTATGAATAAAGTCATCAATAGTCAAGTTCATCCTCAATCTCTTCAGGTAAATGTAATACAGATGCTTGCACGGATAATACTTTGACCCCTTCTTTGCTTCCATCAACGAGAAGTCCGTACAATTGCAAGTCGGCTCCACTCCAATCGGAATTGTGTATACATCGTCACGTACAGCTGAGCCGGCCGTTGCCATCCGATAAACACGCCCAAGGCCGGGTGGGGGTACGTCCACGGAGCTCTGAATAGTGCAAGCCATCCCAAGAGCATTGACAATCCGAGTCTCATTCAACTTGTTGGGAGGGTGTCGTCTCTTCACTCTTCCGAATCACATTGTGGGATGTGCAGAATTGTCCAATCCGTCTCTACTGGACCGAGCAGTCTACAATGGCTGGGTTTGAGGAATTGGAAACGAGTGGGCCGGGACGTCTGTGCGTTGCACCATTCAAAATCCTGCTGCAGAAAGAGCATCCGCCTCATTCTGAGAGAGGTTGCAACCTGGTGCAACAGACCAGACGCCCGGAGGCTCCGGCATTCCCTGAATCCCGTACTTGGGCTTGCCAAATACACAGGTCATTATGTCGTGCCTACAGAACCTAAACGTCTGCTTTGTGGCGTGAGAGAATGTGGGAGTAAAAAATCTGCCGCTGAAACAAGGTGCAGGTACAGCACCGTGTGGCTTCCTCCGAATCATCTCACCACAGCGTGCTCTCATATCCACCCGGATGGCGCAGCACTTCCCTCAAAATGCCGGCAATGTCCTTGCAATTCTCCACTGTGACTCCGACACTCTTCTCTCCACAATGGGTATGTTATACTGCGTTACGACAGATGGCTCGTTATGTTCCTCAGGCACGTGCCCTGTGCTCAAAGGAGATGACGATCTTGAACGTGCAGGACTTGCGGTGCTCGACGAGACCTCCTCGGGCAACATCACGGGACAACGAAGGAGCGTGCGAATATTCTTGTCAGCTCGCCATGAATCCTCTTCTCCGCCAGGTGCCTCGTCAAGTCTTTGTCTCACTGGACGGGTATGAACATCTCCTTCCAAGTGTTGGCCTCTTTGAAGCAATGGCGTATCCCGAAGGCCCTTTCGCAAAGCTGCCACCCACTTGCGAGGATTCTTCGATCTGAGGCAGTCCGCATCAGCATTTCCTGCCTGTCCGGCCCCAAGCCCCACAGTTTCCCCTTCAAGAACTCGTTGTACCTGCATTGCTGCATAATTGACCTCACAATGTCCTCCGTTGTGGCAGTGAGGATGTCCACCAGATGCACCGCAGAGGAGGCACACCAGGAAGAATGTACTGATTCGGCCATGTTTGTTGTCGGCATGTCGGTGTCGGAGTCCAGACACATTTCCTGCACATACACATGTTGAGGTTACAAGCAAGTTACAAATAATGACTAGCATAATATTGAACGGGACGTGAATTCGTCCAACTCACCTCCCGCATATAGTCACCGAATTGGAGGAACGATAATGCCACCATGCTAGCCAACTGACCATTGCTCCCTCGTCTGATTTCTTTACAGCACCTGACGTTGTCCACCAAGCCCGTATACATGCAAACTGTGTCTCTGCATCATCCAAGGTGGAAGCACGCTTCCACGCAAGACACATGGAACGGTGCTCCTCTCTGAAATCTGGCGCCACGAGCCGGGTTGTGTACTGTGACAAGTTCTGCAGAAAATGGTACCCACAAGATCTCTCATTGCCTTCCATCGGAACATTGGGGTCTTCCCCGTACACCCTTCGGATGGCAGCCCAATTTGCTTGTGCGTTGTCCACCATGAAACCACGGAAATTAGGAGGGGGCAATCCCGCCCTGGCCATCTGTTCGTTTATTCCCTGCAAAGAAGCATCTCTGATTGTGTGTCCTCTCCTTTCATCTTACAAATAGCAATTGTCATTAGCATCCTGCAATTGGTGTCGTAGACATGTGCAGCCATTGTCACCCACTGGTGATTTGTAATTCGCTTGATATGGTCGAACATGACCCAACTGTTTGACAAGTCCCCACTTGTCATCCGGTGGACCAGTTCGACGCCGCTGCCAGGCCCACACGTGGACATTTTGAATACGAAACAACGATATGCCTCAGTCCCTTGTCCAAGAAACCTACTTCCATGAATGTAGTCATATCCACATCGTCGCTTCACCTCTAGAATGGAGTGCATATCCGAGCCACGCCCAATTTTCTGTTTGCAGGAGACAATGTGGTTTCGGACATTCGGTGAACAGACGTGGGACACTGACTCCAGCAATGCCTCCATTTCCTTCTCATCAAGACGAACTTTGTCGGAGCCATCTTCCGACATAATTCTGGCCAATGCCATCTTATGGGCGGCCTGCAGCTGTATCTGTTTGGGTTTGGCACCATGTCTCAACTTAACCTCCTCCTGAACGAGCTGCTTTGCCTTGTGGGTAGCCTCCCACATAGAACTGCTTGGCATTACAAATAGACATGCAATGTGGTGGTTTTTTGCAATGCGCACACTTAAATGTGGAGTTTGGAACCTTCTCCTGAGCTCGAAATGGTTGATGAGCTGTGCCTGTCCAATCCGTCTCGTTCCTGTGACCTCTGGATTTAAAGTGGAAGCAAGTTGGGGAGAAACAACGCAACGCACCCGCACAAACAATGTAGCGCACCCGCACACCATCGAGCATCTTCATGCTGGTGGTTTTGGTGACGCACCAAGGATGACCGTCATATTTCCTATCCATATCTGTCAACATTCCGGACGCCCTCGAATAGTCCGTTCGAGGAGGGAACTCAAAGAACATATTACCGTCGACGTCTACGGGAAGGCATGTAACGGATTTAATGGCGAACTTGCTGTAGTCCAGCCCAGCCAGCTCCGAGCGGTGTCCCTCCATGTGAAGCCCTCGCGGAATTTCAAGAATGGATCGAACTGCTGTGTTCGTGCTGGGAATATGACTCCCTCGTCCGCTGATGTCCATTGAGGACTTGCCTGATCTCCAGGATGATCTCGGAACTTCCATGACCTCGTCGGAGTCGGACAGGTTGTGAACAACCCGGTTCTTTCTCGTCTTCATTGATGGGTTCGGCTCTGGATTTACTTCGTTGCGGACTTCTCTCTTTGAGGTGCCTACTCTCTGATTCACGGATTGTTTCGTGGAAGGCGCCAGAATAAAAGACGCATTTGGCGGGCAAATGAAGTCTCCAACAGCCCTGTATATGACGCTGTCCGATGGTGGAACTCGCCATTCCCTACCGTCGCCGAAATCATCGTGGAGCACAACAATACTTTCGACTACAACTCCGTTTGAATCCTTCCTTTCTTCCTCCAAAAATACCAACCCCGGTTTCAGGTGGTATCGAACGCAGAGACATTTCTCCATCACCCGGCAGATGTCCCCTCTGCACGGAAATGTAGCTCTATGCTCGTGAGGAGGGCAGTACACTATAACGCTCGGGTTTTCTGCCATGGGAGATTGTCGAACGGCTTTTACTCACCCATCCCTTCGCTATCCGAGGTAGAAACTCCAAGATAGAAGAGTTGGATATTTCTAAGCACTCAGCCCGCTCAGTACAATCAGTCATGACCTACAGCTAGTGAATCATGGTTGTGCTTCCCATTTGTATTCTTTCTTGCCTTCATGCTATCAATTCACTTTATCTGATATTGAAGCATCAGATTGCTTCAGTATCTACTTAATTCCAATTAATCATGCATTCATTTCACAGCTTCACTCATGTCACTCTACACAGTGTGCTTGTATCGAATAAGTATCAGATTATGATTTATCAGGTATCAGGCCAATGCCATGGTGACTCTAATCTGCCATACAGTTTCACTACAGCTTTGCATGTAACAAGCATCTATTGTTCATCTCTCCTCCTTCTCCGTGCTCTCGTTCTTCCTCTCCGCCTGATCTCCTCTCCTACATGACCAAGAAGCGTTCCCCGTGAAGTGTCATCTTTCTGTTGCCGCTCCCTTTACCTGCCTGCAAGCTGTTCTAACCACCTAACTAATTAACCGTCATCCCTGAAGTAACACGTTCCTTCTGCAGATGTCGTTCCCTCACAGTCGTTCCCTGCCAATGATAACTGTTCCCCATGTACTGTGACAGGCTGTGTCAAGCTGTGCCGAGCTGTGACTGGCTGTGTCGGCTGTGTCGGCTGTGCGAAGCTGTGGCTGGCTGTGACGGGCTGTGCCGGGCTGTGACGCGCTGTGTAAAGCTGTGTCGGGCTGTGTAATCCCCCTAAAGCCTGCTGCTGCCACCCCTAAGGCTCTTGTTGGTCTCAGTCTTGCCAAAAATTAAGGGTACCCCACAGAACCTGTAAAAGCGTCTAAGTCCCAAGCAGCCCTCTAACATTTACCCCTCCCCCTCTCAAAAAGCCGTGTCTTCACGGTTTACTGTTTGGGATTAGCAAACCTTTTTGAGCGAGCACCCTTCTGACGTGTGAGAGTCTCGTGAAGGACTCCGTGTGCGAGCCCGAATCTTGTCACTGGTTGATGGAGATGATTGAGCACTACCTGGAAATGTCAAACCCTCCTTTAGCTGATAACGAGGTAACCTCTCAGGCATAGGAGATCCCCGTCGTTTCTTCTCTGCCATCTGAATTGCATAGTCCTCTGCCATGTCAAAAGAGTCCGCTGAAGAAACAGTAGTATCAGAATCCTCGTCGCCCCTCAGGTGTTTTAACGGCCGAACTTTAAGTGGAATCTTGTGTGGCATACAATGTTGTCCAACCATATCTGGAAGTTTAAATTGCACAACTTGTTGTAAGCGCTGGCACGCAAAATTAGTGAACGTCCTGAACTCCTTATCTGTATAGGTAAGAGGTGTGCCAATGACTTGGGAACAGTGCAAGTATTTCCATGCCTCATGTCCCTTAAAGAAAATATCGTCAGGGCCGAATTTCTGTGTTGTCAAATGGTTCCAAGCCGAATGAAACCATGAACGAAGTTGGGAATCCTTCTGCATCATAACTTTTGCATCATATAGGTACATATGAGGTGGCACTAAAGGTAAGACCCAATGATCCCCACTGGAATAACTCAGAAATTGCGATTGCATCTTCTGCTGCTCAATGTGATAACGTGCTAGAAAACAAGCAGCATAGTATAATCCACAGCCCATGACAATACTTGATACCTCCTTGGTTTTGGTATAAATGTACCCATGTACAACTTGGAAGGCAATTAATTCCTTCAACATGGTACCTGCTTCAGACCAGTACCTCGCAAAGTGATGATCCTCAATGGGTCGATTGTTCGGAAGAATCTTAGTTCTAGTCGCCACTGGCAGCCAAATGCGCATGATCTAGTAGTAATGAGCCAACGATTGTGGCGGACTAAATTCCTTCCAAGCCAAATCTAGCACAATGGGAATTTGGTTGAAGGGCATAATCATAGCCCGAGTGTACTCTCGTGCAACAAGAGTCTTAGGTGGGTTAAAAGCAGCATCCCCCCATACCTCAGGATGTGGTGTGGCTGTAGTAACAACAGGGTCAGCTACCTGCACAGTCACTTGTTGTGGTATTGGTACCACTGGCCCTTCTACCACTGGCATCTCCTGCACCCCTTGCGTAGAAGACAGAGTTCTAGCCTGTAAATAAGTAGCCATCAGCTGCTCCTCAGGTACAAAGACTCTCTTGTCAATATTTGAACTCAGGTCATCCACCTGAGTCTGCAGGCCTTCTACATCCTCCTGTAACTCCGCTATTCTACTATAGACATTGTCTATAGTAGTTGTGGCAATGTTCTGCACCTGCAGTCTGAGCTCATTCATCTCGCCCTGGGTGAGCTTCCGTGGTGCTTTGCCTTCCACCGGCCCTTGTGCTAACCAGACCTGCATAAGATGGTTATCCACCAAGTCGTGTGTGGCACCCCTGAGAGTCTGCTCCTCGGTGAGCCTGTACACATCTAACTGCTGCTGTAAAGCCTCCATGCGCTTCGCATGAGGTTCAACGAAACTCGCATAGGCAGCAGCCAGATTATTGGCTTCCTTCCAAGCCTTGTTGGCCACAGAGAGTTCATTTCTATTGACCATGACTGTTTGTTGCAACTCCAGGATGTACCTCTCTTGGTCAGCCTCAACCTGTCTGTATTGCTTGAAAGTATTCTCATTGCGACAGATTGTATTCTTCATATCAACAATGAGTTTCGTCTGCTCGATTATCTCTGCCTCTGCCTTCATACATCTCTCCCCTTGTCTGTTAACTTCTAATGCAGTTTGCTCAAGAGTAGTTGTGAGTGTAGCACATTGTATGGTCATCCTCTCATGTACTGCCTGCAACTCCGTATGTAGTGCATTCACTTCTTGCAACTTGCCCTCCTGCTTCACCTGCATTTGGTATAACTGTTGTTTATGTGCTTCATGCAACTGGTCTTGCTCGAGGCCGGCTTCAATCAGGTGTCTCTTGGCCAACTGCAAAGCAGCCTTTGTGTCCTCTAACTCTTGTTGTAACTTGAGATTGACCTCCTCATCTACCTTGTTAGCACACTCAGTGGCAAGTCGAGCCTCAAACTCCTTCATGAGTTCCTCCTTCAAAGCTGCCAATTGGGTAGATGGAACATGGGATTTCACATAAGTGCCCAACAAATTAAGTGTTCTGCTTATGGAACTCATAAGCATGGCCTGCTGAGGGTCATCATGATGAGCTTGCTGCTGTTCTTCCTGATCCTCGACAGTGTGATGCCTCACCAACCATTCAGGCCATTGCCCCACCAGATTTTCTTCCTGAACCACCTCATCCGCCACAGATGCTGCAGTGTCTTGATATTCTACCCCTGGTACCTCCGTCACAGGTGTGGGTATCACATGCATAGCAGGGTTTTCCCTGTACAACCGCTGCACCTCTGGAATCACTGATTCCCTTACCAAACCAGAGTTTTCATAGAGAAGGTCACCCTTCTCAATTTCAGCCACGACCTGCTCTGTAGTGGGAATGTCCAACCTTTCTCCTTCCAGAGCAATTGGGGGTGATGTCACAGCATGTGCAAACTGTGGAACCTCTAAAACAACTGAGTCAATTGGTTGTGGTGGCTGTGGTATTGAAGTGACTTCATCTTCCCTTTCCGAAGGCTGTGCTTCCAATAATAACAGCTCTGTGTGCGGCTGTGCCCCATCTTGCACAAGAGCTTGGGAAACATTATCGTGCAGTTTCCGTGAAGCCAGTGGATCCGCCACTACAGTCATACCCCGCCTCTGTCTCTTTAGACTGGTGTTGCCCTGCCAGTCCACCCTGGGGGCTGCTATTTCATGAGCGGCATGAGCATGAGCGGGAAAAAAAAAACATGAGTAGACCATTGTGTGTCCACGGAAAATGGGGTTAGGAGGCACGAAAATAGGGTCATGTGAAGTTGGAATGTGGCACCAGTGGACTTGAAATGCAACATTTTATTGCAAATTTTGTGGCAAGCCACGTCTATACAAGTGTGTTCTAACTGTCATAGCCGGAATGGGCACTACTCTCCTACACCCTCCGAGGAACTTGCCCCACCTTCTTCCTCATCCCCCTCATCCCCCTCATCCTCCGAGCTCTGTGATGCATCAGTTCCACTATGCCTCTCAAAAATCCCGTCCTCTTGGGGGACTGTCCACCTCACCTCCTGGGAATCTTCTGCATCTTCTCCCCCACTTTCCTCAGCTGAACCCAAGACAAATCTACGAGCCTGACGGGCTCTAATAGCTGCTGCCTCCTCCCTCATCTTTATTTTCTTGAGGCTTGCCTCGTCTAAAATCTGCTGTACACGACTAGGTTCGGAACACCTCCTAATGGACACCGAAGCAAGCCGGGCAACATAAGTAGGAAGGATGTAGTTCCTTTCTGGACTAGGCACGAAATCCCCCCTGGCAAAAAAATGCACGTTCCTCCTGCCCATGAACTGCGCTGTAGACATCCCTCCTACAGTACTTAGCATCCTACAGTAAGAACAAATCCACTTGAAGAATGTCAATACCAGCAGAAGCAGAAACGGTCTTTCAATGAAATAAAAGAGCGAGGGGAGGTGCCTCACAAAATCAGGAGGCAACTTACAATGCGACCACTCACTCGTAAACCATTTTCGGCACCATTTTCCTAGGTTGGGCCCGAAAATGGCTGAGTCCCAGAACTGACTGGGCGCGGAACTAGAAAAATGGCGCCGAATTTCCGGTTGCGGTTCCAGCCACCCTAGGGACTTAGCCATTTTCGAGGCCCTGAACTGGAAAAATGGCGCCATTTTCCATTTCGGGGCTGAAAATGGCTAAGTCCCAGATCTGACTGGGCCCGGAACTGGAAAAATGGCGCCGAATTTCCGATTTTGCTGCCAACCACCCTAGGGACTTAGCCATTTTTGGGCCCGAACTGGAAAAATGGCGCCATTTTTCCAGTTCGGGCCCAAAAATGGCTAAGTCCCAGATCTGACAGGGCGCGGAACTGGAAAAATGGCGCTGAATTTCCAGTTGCGGTTCCAGCCACCCTAGGGACTTAGCCATTTTCAGGGCCTTGAACTAGAAAAATGGCGCCATTTTTCCATTTCGGGGCCGAAAATGGCTAAGTCTCAGATCTGACTGGGCCCGGAATTGGAAAAATGGCGCCGAATTTCCGATTTTGGTGCCAGTCAGATTTGGGACTTAGCCATTTTCGGGCCCGAACTGGAAAAATGGCGTTTTTTTTTTTTTTTTTTTTTTTTTCCGGCGCCATTTTTCCAGTTCGGGGCCGAAAATGGCTAAGTCCCAGATCTGATTGGGCCCGGAACTGGAAAAATGGCGCCGAATTTCCGATTTTGCTGCCAGCCACCCTAGGGACTTAGCCATTTTCGGCCCCGAATTGGAAAAATGGCGCCATTTTTCCAGTTCGGGGCCGAAAATGGCTAAGTCCCAGATCTGATAGGGCGCAGAACTGGAAAAATGGTGCCGAATTTCCAGTTGCGGTTCCAGCCACCCTAGGGACTTAGCCATTTTCGGAGCCCTGAACTGGAAAAATGGCGCCATTTTTCCATTTCGGGGCTGAAAATGGCTAAGTCCCAGATCTGACTGGGCCCAGAACTGGAAAAATGGCGCCGAATTTCCGATTTTGGTGCCAGTAAGATCTGGGACTTAGCCATTTTCGGCCCCGAATTGGAAAAATGGCGTTTTTTTTTTTTTTTTTTTTTTTTTTTTTTTTTTTTTTTTTTTTTTTTTTTTTTTTTTCCGGCGCCATTTTTCCAGTTCGGGGCCGAAAATGGCTAAGTACCAGATCTTACTGGCACCAAAATCGGAAATTCGGCGCCATTTTTTCTGTCATGCAGGTAATTCGAAGAGCGGATGGATGGAAATCCGGCGTCGGATTTCCATCCTCCAGGTAAGTCGGCGCTGCAAATTTATGTCATACATGCCTTCCCGCAGACGTCGACGGTAATATCTTCTTTGAGTTCCCTCCTCGGGCGGCCTTGCGAGAGGGCCTTCGGGACACGTCATTGCTTCGAAGAGGCCAACATTTGGAATGAGATGTTCATATCCGTCCAGTGAGACGAAGACTAAGGAGGAGTTTGTGCAGCTCGTTCACGCTCAACGCATCGGCGTTGAGCGTGAACGAGCTGCACAAACTCCTCCTTAGGGATTCCAGAAATCATTGATGGGGCAAAGGGAATCCTCCATATGGATGTTTTCAATTGCATTTTCATGTATCAGACTTTTTTTTGCAGTGTAATGAAATGCACCCCAAAACTCCTGGAATGAGGCAATATTCCATTCAAACTGAGATCCAACAAAAGCAGTTGTGGGGCCATTTCTGGAAAAAAGGCGCCGAATTTCTCTATTTTGGGCCGAAAACTGGCTAAGTCCCAACATGCACTGGTCTGGATATGTCTGGAAAAATGGCGCCGAATTTCCCTATTTTGGGCCGAAAACTGGCTAAGTCCGAACATGCACGGGAATGATGTCTGGAAAAATGGCGCCGAATTTCCAGTTACATGATCCAGAACTGCCCAACATCCGTGCGATCCCCGGCACACCATGTACCGAAATTCGGCGCCACATTTCCAAATTTTGGGCTTACACACCTGTCATGAGGGGACCGATAGCCGCGGAATTCGGCACCATTTTTCGCCAGAGAGACCTATTACCGCGAAATACGTCGCGGATTTTTCCGGTTATGGACCCTATTACCGCAAAATTCGGCGCCATTTTTGCACATGTCGCTGGGAATTGGCATGAGCGGAAGACGAAATATCATGAGCACAACTCTCAAAACTACAATTTTCCCTTCAAGGTGCCGAATAATATATTTGTTTTTTCTGACACATTGCATTAAATTAATGTTTTATAATGTTTTTTATTTTCGAAATTTGTACTTCTGCTCATGAAAACCGATTGTCTTGCTACTCCGCTCATGCCGCTCATGCTCATGAAATAGCTAACCTCGTCCACCCTCACTGTGTGAAGAGCCTTGCTCTTCAATTGCAGTGGTTTCTGCCTCAAACACTCCCATCTCCTTACGTTCCCGAGTATCAAGTATGCAAGAATCAAGAATTATTTGGGCAATGACTGGACAGGACACAATGATCGGAGACTTAGCAGCAGTGCCCTGTAACCTCTTCATCTCGTCCACCAATCCATTGTACATTAACTCCGCCCAAGCGACATCCTCTCCCCTCAAAGCCTTCAGGATCTCCTCTGTGAATGACATGCTCAAATACTGTTGGTTCTGTTTCATGGCAAACAGAACGTTCAATATTTGGCCAACTTCCCTAAGCCCTGGGTACTCGGTTGTGGTACAAGCGTAACCTTGAGTTTTAAAGAAACTCCCTTCTTGGAACAAAATCCCTATCTGCAATCTTGCCCTATGCTCATCCACATCCACATGTCCTGATGGCAAATCAAACAATTGCTACAGGTACTGGAGAGTAATTTCTATATCTACTCCCCTCACCTGAGTAACTCCTGTCCGAGGCTCAAAGTTCTGAAGAAATTGTATCATGAACTGCCGATGATGCAAGGACCAGTCCTTGCGTAACAGCCCCTCCAATCGCAACTCCCTTAGCAGCTGTACTGCCTGCGGTGCCGCAATTGTTTGCTTCTACAGTATCGTGGTGCTCTTCACCCTGATATCCTCCATTCCCCTCACTCTCTTGGAATTGCCACGTGGCACAATGGGGGAGGTCTTACAATCATTAACCCGACTACAAGGAAATGAATTTTGAGCACGTGACATCATATCAGTCGTTTAATTTTGAATTGGTATAGTATTTAGGCTCATTTCCATGTCTATGCTAGTAGTGTAGCGTGCAACGTGTTTGCCCACGGAAAATGTACGTGTCACTATGTATTATGAGGTTGTCCAATCATGACTGTGACTAGAAACAAACATTTGGTTTGTACATGTGGCATCACACATGCAGTTTACATTAATCTATTTTATTAATTTGAAACTCATAACTTATCGACAGTTGTCAAGTAATTGCGAGTTTACATTGTATTTTCGAATATGAAGGAGGCGATTATGGCTATTATTTGTGCGTTGTGTGATTTGGATAACGATGTAGTTGTGCAACGATGTATGCGCACGATAGTCGTCAAGCTATTTAAATATTAGTGTGAATATAGCTAAATAATACTTAACTAATTTGATGAATACAAAGCCCCCAATTGAATTTATGACTAATATTTGTGTGTTGTGTGGTTTGGACAACCATGTAGTTGTGTAGCAATATGTATGCACACAGCAAAACTTTAGACTAGTAGGTAAGGGAATATCAAAGGATATTCTCAGCTTAAGGGGGAAATCCTCATGGAGCATTTATGATGGCTAATGTGAGACCCTGGAGGAGACAGAGGCCTATCCTTGAAGAGCAAGGCACAAATAGAGACCTATAATAAGACCTATGTTTTTGGTCAACAGTTGCTTGGGCCTGGTCACTACGACCTCTTCACTTGAACACAAAAGAGGATTGAACTTAAAGAATACTCCCTAGGAATTGGCAATTAGAGGATTTTAGAGGATTTTAGACTGGGTGGTTATGTTGCTCATACATTGTTCATGGAGGGACTGATTTACTTTCATGAGACTGGACTGTGACATCTTGAGTCCATTAATCTGACGGTGCTGACTCTATAAAATTCCTTCACCAAATCCCTCCGCTGATTAATTTGAATGCAAACATGGAGAATAATGCAGACTATACATACCCCTGTACCATGGATGGTGGTTGACATGGGGCTGTTTGTCGGGAGTCCCGGACTTGAGCTTCAGAGTACTCTTGGGGTTCGTGTAATTAATCGTGTTGGACATTGGCATACCACTTGAGATCGGAAAGCAGTCTGGAGCATAGCAACTGCATAACAAATAGTGAAGAGAGCTCCATACAAGTGATGCGAGATCTTTTTATCAGAAAGAGAGAAGGAGATAACCAAGGCTGGGGGAAAGGGGGGGGTGTGCTCCATGTAGATTAAAGGACGTTGAGGAGGCTGGGGACGGAGGTGAAGTCGCCTCTGCTGCCTATGCCGGGGCACCGGGGTGATAAAGTTAGTCAATTTCTTGACCTCGTTTGCTGGGAACAGGGTATACGCTAGGGGCACATTTGAAGCTTCCGGGCTGGTGACCCTTCTGATTTGAGGCCCGATCATTCGGACCTCCCTGGTACCAAACACAGTAGTCTCCAAGCAAGCTGCACCGTGATACGACAAAGTGGTGGCTACAACGATTCGCCAAAAGGGAAACATCCCGTGAAACTGCTTGTGGGTGGAGTCCTTCGAGTAACGCTCCAGCAAGATCAAGGGGAGTTTAGAGGTGAGACCAATGGGGTAGCTGTGCGGGGGAGAACCACCTTGGTCGTTATTGAGCGATGACAGGGGCTGAGAGCCAGAACAGGTTAGCATCGTGAAATGCGCAGCTTCAATGAGTTCATGCACATTAGGACCCAACCTCTCCATTGTCTTCATTGTCTTCATTCTTTTGTACAAAATCTGACAAGTAGTATCTATCTCTTCTTGCCCTGTCAGGAAAGGGAGAGCTTCCCCTTTAGGCTCCTTTAAATGAATGTGCCTCACTGTAAAAAGAGTTGCATCCAAATAGTTTGTCGCAGGCTGTTTCGTGCCAAATTTCTTGACGGGGTAAGTTCGTCCATATATCGCTAAGATAGGGCAACGGGGTAAGTTGGGATTCCGCCCTACGAAGGTTGTATGACCTAGACAAGTCCGAGAGGTTCACATTAGTCAGGGCAGTACATCGGTTCATGAGCCATCCACTCTATTGGTTTGAGCCCCGAGACTACTATAAGATGAAGTAGACCATAGTCTCATAGATATTAGATTTGTGGCCGTACAATTGTTCATTTGTAAAGACAAGAGTCAATTTTGATTGTGCATGTAATAAATAAAGTCCCATTGTAAATACTACATTGCATATGCTCGACCCTTGTACCTGTCATCACAACAGGAATGGTTTGTGTACTGTCTCATTGTTTATATTTGTAATGTTCCAATGTTTCTAATAGGGTACTGAGAAAACGTTGTATGTTAATAAAAATTACAATAGGTCCGGAAGAGTTAGACAACAAACATTTCACATCTCATTCAGATGTGCGACGCTACCATGAGAGGCATGTATCCATGAGTAATAGATGTACATGCAACCTCCGAACGTTCGATACTAGGTCTAGCGAGTGGTTTACTTGAACGTCCGGAGGTCGCATGTACACCTGTTACTTATGGATCCATGTCTTTCATGGTAGCGTCGCACATCTGAAATGAGATGTGAAACACTTGTTGTCTAACTCTTATAGACCCATACCACGTTATCTCAGTACCCTACCAGAAACATTGGAACAGTGGAACATACAAATAGTGACACAGTACACAGGCCGATTTTGTTGAAATGACATCTGTGAGGCTCGAGCGTATGCAATTTATTATTTACATGGAAATAGCAAAAAAAAACCTATAGAAATCAGCTACATGAACATCGGCAGTATCAAACACCTTGCAGTACATATGATTCTTGAGATTGTTTGTACAGATTATTTGTGTTTGATGTTGTGCAGTGTGATCTATCGAACGATGTTACGACAGGTGTTGCAACGACTGACTGCTCAGTTGGAACTTTGAAAATGACATGCAATCTTTTGGATTGGGAACGGTTTGTTCACCATGTTAACAAAATTATCGCGATAGACCCATGAGCGCTCCAACAGACCTGGGTGCATAACGATATCTGTAAGGCTCAAAATTCATTCAAGGGGCGATCAAATCGTTGAAAGGTTCATCATCCAAATGTTTTTGCCTTCTTCTCAAACCGTCACTTGAAGCACTTCTGATTGATCTCGTAGGGGTGGCCTAGGAATCTTATGGCAGCTCTTCATGGGCGAGCTGTCGCCTCGCCACTTTGTGACAGGCGACCGCTGGGAAGCTATAAACAGAGTAGTCGGGTTTGGGAGGAGTTATGGGCTGTTATTTGAAGTGATGTCTGCGGAGCTCGGGCAAGTATATGTGAGGCCATGCTTTGAACCGACGGCTGCTTGCTTGCACATTTACAGTGTGGGAGGAACTTGTAGAAATTTTATCGATAGTATTTAGTTACCTCTGCATGTACATGGATATAATGTTAGCCAAAGATAAAGCAACACTCCTCCATAGAGACTGAGGCAATCGATCGTTGGCAATGTTATCATGTCTTGCACTTCTTGCCACTGATCAAGCAACAAGCATGGAACATACATTATATCCATGTACATGCAGAGGTAACTGTATAATTTCAATAAAATGTCTACAAGTTCCTCCCACACTGTAAATGTGCAGGTGAGCAGCCGTTGGTTCAAAGCATGGCCTCACATATACTTGCCCAAGCTCCGCAGACACCACTTCAAATACAGCCTACAACTCCTCTGTTTATGGCTTCCCAGCGGTCGCCCGTCACAAAGTGGCGAGCCGACTGGTCGTCCATGAAGACTCTCTATAACCTTCATAGGCCACCCCTACGAGATCAATCAGAAGTGTTTTAAGTGACAAACGAATGGTGACTCGTCCAACGATGAACAAATGGTTCCTCATGACGAATGAATGGTTCCTCAAAGGGCGAATGGCCCTATCGCGATAAATTGGTTTCCACAACGAACAAACCGTTCCCCATCCAAATGATTTTATGTTGTTTTCAAACTTTGGTGTTATGTTCTACATATGATATGACAGGTCTTGGACAAGTACGAGATCAATCAGAAATGCTTCAAGTGGCGAACATTACCGCCATAGTGTGGAAGAGGTGCATTGGCCACATTAAACGGTTGATGTGATACATTTTCACAAATGTGATGTGATACATTTGTGAAAATTTGTCATGGAATTTTGTGTTATCTAATACTTGATCATGTAATCTTTATGGTTAAATTACACTGATATTAGCATTGTGATTTTTGCTTGCAGAGTATATAGATGTCCATATGTGGATGTCCATACACCAAAGCCATCAAAATCATTTGGTCAAGATTTGGTCCACTACATTTTTGGAGGCTGCAATATGGACTCATTTTCATTGTACAGACTCATTATCTATCATAATATGTGGGTTAAGGTAATGTTTAAATGACATTCCTGAGCGAATTGATCTTCTATGAGACATTCTTCAAATCATGTTTATAAGTGAGCCAAGGGTCGGGAGGGTGCTACTATGCAAGTCAATTCAATTGTGTAAAGTATGACGCCTCCCGAAGGGAGCGTAACTTATGGTGTCACTTCACCACAAGGGCTACTGCCTTCCAGCTGAAAGGTGGACACCTTCAACAATTGTGTAAATCATATGTTGGGTAATTAAAGGTGTTGTCTTTGGGTCACTATAAGCTAAACCCTGGTGGGTGCCAACCCCGCTTTGGGAGGGTTTGATTCCATGGACTGCACTCCCACAACTCATTTATCTAGACACGAGATCTCTAAATTTCTTTCCACTGAGGCATAGCCTCAGTACAGGTAACCACCTCGTCTCATCTCTATTTTTCTTGCTCGATTCGCCTTCGTGTACATCCCATGACTTCTCATCTATGATGTGGATTCTTGAATTCCCTACATATCCACTGCTTATCAAGCCTGATGCTTTTAACCACACTCGATTGGAAAGGTCTCTTGATTCTGTTAGATCATGCCCACCTCCACCTTATCACACATGGCCTTCTCACATACGAACTCTTTGCTCCAACCTTTTATTTACTATCCCTTCAGTGTTAGACATTGTTTGATTAACTTACACTTCTCCTCTCAATTATATGATACTGCTCCACTTCTTGGTTCTATTCCTAATATACACTTTCCATTAAGTGTTCCTTGTTCTAACCCCCACTTCCTTCTTACAGACTCTCTCCCAAGCGAAGACCATTCAGCATTCTCATGCTCTTTTTCACAAGCTACTCGGATATATTGGCTCTCTTTCATTCAAACAATCTTACACATATGCTACTCTCCCCAATTGATTTTACATAGTGATTTTCAATCTCTGTTTTAATCCAATGACTTTCACAAAATTCATCTATGCTATTTCTCGAACATTTGCCACTCAGTACATTACCAGTCTCTTTTACAAGATACTCGGAACTACTGGCTACCTCGGGAAAATGCTACCTCACTTTTTTTGCTACCCACATCATTTACTATCACTCTAGGATTTATTCATTTAGTATCACTCAGTACACTACCACTTTTTTTACAAGATATTCGAAACTACTGGTTACCGTGGGGAAATGCTACCTCACTTTACTTGAGATGTCCCAAACCGTGGGGCCCCAGCCCTGGTGCTTGGTACCGTTGGAAAGCCCTCGATGAGGAGGGGTGCACCGGCTTGGTCTGATGATTTTTGGACCGGTGGTGTGGGAGATATGGAATTTCAAGTACTTTTGGTCGTTGGAAATTTGTGAAAAATAGCAAAAGGGGCTTTCCTGCAACAATGATTGGAGCCTCGACATTAGATATATCAATAATGATTGGATATATTACCTCTCAATAAATTCATGGAAAACATTTGGGTCTTGACATGGGAGACGTACTTGGATACATAGGATACAATGGGCTTAGATGGGCCTCGACATAGGAGACGCACATGAGAGACGCCCTTGGATACATAGGAGACGCACTTGGATACATAGGAGATTGCACTTGGGCTTAGATGACACTGGGCACTTGGGCCTCTACATGGGAGATGCACTTGGATACATACAAGATTGCATTTGGGCTTAGATAGGCCTCGACATAGGAGACGAACTGGGATACATAGGAAATTCCACTTGGTCTTATCTATTTCAATTGATCTTCATACATGGACCAAACGACACAGGCTACCCTAGAGGTCGCATTTGGGCCTCGACATAGGAGACGCACTTGGATACATATGGGATTGCACTTGGACTTAGATGACACTGGAAACTTGGGCCAACGGCACAGCCTACCCTAGAGGTCGCATGTGGGCCTCGACATATGATACGCACTTGGCTTTCCTAGGACAATGATTGGATATATCAATACATGAAGCTCGATGGGGGATTGCAAAATAACAAACTGGGATTTGCTGGAACAATGAGTGGCCCTTCATGTGGGATATTTGGAACTCCTACACGATAATATATTATATAATAAGGGGGGACAACCAGATGCAGCAGCCCTGGTAATGGGCACGTACCACGTTTGGATGGGGTTGTGTTGGTTCAACCCCAGGTCTCGGTCGATCGTCAGGAATGTGTCCATCTTTCTAGCTGGAATGGCGTAGCCCTTGTGGTGAAGAGACAATAAATCTTCACGCTCCCTTCGGGAGACGTCTATATATATATATATATATATATATAACAGGAGACAGAGGCCCTGAGAACTTTATTTGGAATTATTGTGGGGAAAAAAATAAAACCCCTGATTACACCATGGAGGCACACACACCGATGACAGTGAAAGCAGAACGTGTCCTATAAGGCTCATAAGGCCCAACGACGCCCGAAGCCGAACTTAAGCAATGTGAAGCTACGAGAAGAGCAAAAATGAGGAGCAAGAGGGGCCTATACTCCCGAGGGAATTAGAGAAAGCGCATGGAGACTTAGGAGTAGAGAGAGCAAGGAGAAGTAACTATTGAGAGAGCATAAAACAGTAAACCCTAAGTGAGTAGTGCAGCAAACTGTCTAGCGAAAGTGGAGCTTGGACGACATTATTGTGTTCTTGATATGCTTGATGTGTCTCTCAGTCACACCAAACAACATATCCAAAAATGAACACACTCCACAGTACTCCATCATAAACTGTCCAACCACTTCTGGCACACTAAAGCCGCTTCCGACGCACAAATCAAACAAACACTTAAGTTTTCGCCCAGTATATGGGGCACCAGCGTAATACCTTCTGGCCAACCATTTTTACATCCCCACACTGCCCCATCTGCTCCCATATACATGCAGTACCTAACACTTGGCCACATATCCTCAGTAAATGCCCCCACCCAGTCTTGCATGGCCTTCGTATCGCCAGGCACAATCAAGCTGTATGGCACATCCACAAACTATTACAACGACATAAAGAAACCAGATGGTTCAATGTTGGCACTTACCAAGGTAGACCCCCAGACCATATAATACCATCCTAGCTATTACCCTGTATTTGCCAACCCCATGCTACATGCACATGTCCCGCTAGGCTCTGCCCGGACATCCTCTTAGTTCAGGGACTTCCCACCAACGCCCTTCCACCCTCTACTCCTACCCCACCACTAATCATACACTTCATTGAATTTACGTACTGCCACGACCACTTCCCGCACACCTCCATCCTCGAAAAGCACCAGAAATACACTCCGCTTATCCTTGCTATTGCGCCGACAAGGGTGGGCCACGGGCCCACTCTCCGTCGTCTCCGCAGGCACCAGAGGGGGCATACACAACGACAATATCTCAATACTTCAAGATAATTTTAAAATCTCCACCACCTCCATCCATACATGCTTTAAAGAGATCCACCTTCCGGCACTTCGCTCTTTCACAGCCATCATAACCAATAAGCGAAAACTCAAATCCACCCCATGTCTGGTACCCCAGGGTACCCTCGGGTACTCTAGGTACCCAGAGGTACCTCATACCCCCGATTACTTGGTGTCCCCTGGACACCTGTCATATTAGGGCCCACCCTCAAAAGGGGGCAAGAGCCGCAAGGCGAAGTGGCTCTTAGTTACGCCGGCCTCGGCCAGAGTCTTCTCTCTCTCTGCTTGATGTGTTTTCAATTGACCTCTCTGTCAAACTCGGGGGATGCGGTGGAGAGAGGCGCCGAGGTTTCTCCAGCCTTGAGGGGGGAGAGGGCTCCAGTCACACCGGTCTTGCGCAGGCGTATAATAGATGACCCCATGATAGTCCCATAAGACTTTAAAGGAGGCATAGATTGCCTCAGCTTGACGTGGAGCTTTTTGGATATCTGCACAGCATTTCAACCAAGTTTTTTTTTATTATGTGAGTAGGTCCTGATATATAAGAGATAGCAAGCAAGAGATTGAGCAGGTTTCTCCCGAGAAAGTCTTGTGGCAGCGAGCCCTCCATAGGTGCCATAAGGTGGAGCTTTGGAGGGTTTCAAAAATAGGACATGAGAAGGCTTTCTGCTTAGAGGTACGGTTATAGTTGAGTTATCCAGTGGGAGGATGTCTTGATGGCTCTAGTGACTTTGACCAAAGGCCAGATTTTTGCAGGTGCATAACAAGAAAGCAAGCAGTGTTCCAAGGACTCCATTATTCCTGGTGAACAACAAGTACACAGAACAGCTTCCTGGAACTGTAACCATTCCCCCACTTTAAGGGCCTTGTTTGCGATTTGCCAAAAGAATGCAGAGATCTTCGCTGGTCTAGTCTTCAGCCAGACAGAGGCCCAAATAGCCTTCCAGTTTTCATTATTGAAGCCGTAAGAGTCCCATTTGCTATTCCATTTCTCTTCCATAGTTTGGTTCTATGTAAGCCTTCTTAGCAGTGTATGCAATAAATGGAGTGGGCGAACCTCGGAATGGCTGATGGGGACTGTCTCATTAATTCAAGACGGCTGAAGTGGGGGGAAATAGGATATTAAGGCTTGGTGGCGGCAGTCTGAATGATGTAATGAATGGAAATCGCTGGAAACTGAGAGGAATGAAGGGAAAAGAGTTTCCCTGGAATGCCCGGAAAAAACTCAATAGGCACCAGTGGTTTTCAGTAGATAGAAGAAACCCTACATGAATGAAGGGAAAGCCTCAAGTATCGAAACACCATGCCTGTCTGAGCAACCATCTGGTGAGAGAGACGAAGCGACCGTTGGGAGCTCTCCTCACCGCAAAAGACGGAGCTCAATCCTAAAAGAAAAGATCAATTAGTCTAGAGTTCGTTCGCTGGGGAAAGCACTATACGACTAATACATAATGATGCCAGACTACTATTCTATCTCTCTCTATCCCTTCGTTGAAACAACTTCTACCAACAGTCATCTTCATCTAACACGATCATCATTCTTCCAGATTCATAAATATTCTCTCCATCTTCTATTAACTCTGCTCCATCGGCTGAAACCAAATACCATTGCTCCACTATGTTTTTCCTCCAATAATCTCTCGGGGAATGCCTCGGCGTGAGCCTGGTCACGTGAGCGCGTGAGCACAACTACGCTCACGCCACGTCACCTTACGCCAATGCCACATCACGGGGATCACTCCACGTCATCACACTTGAAGACCGCGTCACCACGCGCCCAGGAAGAAGTGGAGTGTATTCCCGCGGATTGGCACCCTTTACCGCGGAAACAAGCTGGACGACATAATAAAAGGCAGTGGTCATTCCCACCTGAAAGCAACAGATGAATAAATGATGGATGAATGTACAGTTGGATGATAAACAAATGGATGAGTGTGAAAAATGAATGTAGATGGATGAATGAGGATGGAAGAGTCAAATGGATGAATGTATAATGGATGTTGAGCAATGAAAAACATTCATGACAGGAAGATGCATGACTAAAACTTTAGACGAATGCACAACGTATATGACATGAGTGTGGAAGGTTTGTGGGGTGGATTAAAGAGTACAGAGGATGAATGTACAATGGATGTTGAACAAAGGAAAACATTCATGAATGGAGCACGCATGAATACACTGTAGATGAAAGCACAATGGATATGACAAGAGTGAGGGAGGTTTGTGAGATGGATTCATACATATTGCAATTTAAATGGTAGTTGATTCTTTGATTATTTTTTCTTTCCAAAGGAAAACTACGGTGGAGGAAGGGGATTCTACGTTTTCCAAAGAGGATGAAACAGAATATTAAAAGAACATAGTTCAGTCTGACTCAGAGTCAGTACAATGTATCCCCGCTTCCTCTGCATCTAAGTCTAAGTATTTAAGAATTCCGGATCTACGCTGGCTACACCTACGGCCGAGAAGTAAAAATTCAGGGGATAGGACTCGGCCGCATGAAGTGCCATTGCTTTCGGCATAATCAGGAAGCAGAAAATTGGAAAGGGGGCTGTCAAAACAGACTCGCCACAAATATACTGTATCTCCTGAAGATCCACCGCTGCCTTTCCTGAAAGACAGCCTGAAAAAGTTATTACTGTAACTTTGATGTTATTGAGAAATTGAGTATGACTCCCAAAGTGGGTTTAGCACTTACTCACATGAAAGTCGTTGTCGACTTGCTTATCTTCGGGATCGTCATCATTTCAAATTTGAATCCGATCAGTCTGTGTGCCTGAAGTGGAGCCAGACAAAAGGGGGAGGAGCACTGTGTTGTAGAGGTCAGAATCACCCTCCATGCCAAAAAGGCTTTTCCGCCTGCCTGCATGCATGGTAAGTTGCTCCTGCACCAGACAGGAGGACATGAACAGTTCGGTGGGGGGATTTAAGCAGATGGAACTGGTGAAAGAAAATCAATTCAAAAGGGAGAGAACGAACATGTGGACACAGAAAGATCGACCACCCGTGCAGAGTGGTGGCTGCATGACTCCAGCAGTATTTGCATGAACGCTGGGGATTTTCCTTTGCACCTCTCCAAGGAGTGCCATCTGGTCTCTTCAGAGTCTGACTGGACTGCATGAAGTTGTACAAAATGTCATCGACATGCGGCTCATAGGGGGGGTTGACGAAACAACCCTGGTCAGAAAATCTCAAAGCTGCGGATGGAGGATGGTGTCTTTGAGGTGCGAATCCTCCGCAGGCAGATAGCCTCGAACATCCTCGTCTGCCAAAGATAGCAGGTTAGTGTGTAAACACAATCTATAGCGGAAGTGTGTACATCGGCTATTCAGAACTCAGGCACAAAAACAATCATTTTTATCACGAATCGGTGATGATCGGTGTCGATCATGACAGATTCTTCTAGAGTGGAGCTGCAGAGAACATTGAAAATCATCATGAAAGCACAAGCAAAAGGGAGACGGCATACCAGCTGACCAAGGAAACCCCCTTTCACAAAGTAGAGGCTGTTCACACAATTCCATGTGCGCAAAACTTCAAACCCTGAAGACTTCAGGTATGATGTCAATGCCCGACGACTATCTTTGTCACATGACTGAAAAAGCAGAAGTGTCCCTGCATCAGAGAGGAAATTATTACAGAACCCGAACACCCAACTCCAGTAGTTGTCCTCGAATTTGTTCCAGCCTGGCGTTTTGCCCTTTGGAAGAACTTCTGGCATAGCCTGGCCATCTGGGATGTCGAGAATGACAATGTCAGCCGCATATGTTTTCTGCACACCGCGCACGAAGGTGGGACCTGTGCTCACCTGCAACAGACATGTTTTTCTTAAGAACGATGGAAAGAATGTTTTCAAAGAACCAGACTGAAATACTACCAATGAAACTTTCAGAGAAAAAGGAAAGAAACTGGAATTCTCACCGAGTTGAGGAATGAGATTATGTTGTCCCAGGTAGGCGAAGGCACCCCAGTGTATCCTCTTTTTCGACTCTGCATCATCAACAGCCAACCCTCATTGACAATTTTAATCTCTCCTGCCGAATCAGAACGGGAAGGGTGTGGCTTGGCATCGAATACGCACTGAACTGTGCGGGTATATCTTCCAGCAGTGAAGTCCTGCCCACTCTCCATCTCCTTTTCGTTCTCCTTCCCCTTGTCCTTTTCCTTCTCTTTGGACTTGTCTTTGTCCTTTTGGCTTTGCTGGTGAGATGGCTATGACATCAAGAGCCTTGTCTTTTGGTTTGCGGCCCGCTTCTTTCCCTTTGCGGCGTTCCCTGAGCATCAGGCTCCTTGGCAGCCAATGTTGCTATGTTTCTTTGGTACTCTTCGTCAGTCAGAGGCGCCAGCATCTCAGCATTATTGTTCAAATATTTCATATGCTGTTCTTGAAAGGTCGTGTGCTCCGGTGGGCAGTCAAGGTACCAGCCACAGTCTCTGAAGTGAGAAGGACTCTAATCCTTTAATATCCCTGCAGTATACATGGTTGGATCGTTTGCAGGGTCCGACCACATGTCAAGATAGTCTGGAATACCGCTCAGGTGATTTCCTTCCATAGCACATATTTCGTGTACCTTTTAAACATGAGATAAATCCCAACCCACCAAAGCGCGAAGTGAGAAAGATGCAAGGCACAGAATGAAAAAAACATGGAATGAAAATGGCTCTGAGAACTGCTCCAAGGACCTTTCAGGACCACGCGACAGCTCCGGATGTGAATGTCGTAACGCCATTCAAAACATTCCATTCAATGATACTGTGAATACACCCTAATCCACGTGAATGCAAACTCTCGCTTTGGAATGACACAGACATAGAAGTGAATGTCGTCAACGACATTCACTTTGGATTTGTGAATACACTGCTAATCAAGCCTATTGATTTCTCAAAAGAGGCAAAATCATTGGATGGAAATCAAAAACTCGAGTAATGAACCCTCCCCAAAAACTCAATGGACATTCATAACGAACATATAACTGAGGACCTCATAATAACACTGGATGTGAATGGCGTCAACGCCTTTCACAAAATTACGAACAAGGAACCAATTAATACACCTTAGCTCCCAATCCATGTAAATTCAAATTGTCGCTGGTGAATGACACGACATAGAAGTGAATGTCGTCAACGACATTCACTTTGGATCTCTGATAACACAGCTAATCAAGCCTCAAGATTTCTTGCAAGAGGCAAAAGCAATGCAGAACAACTGAATGTCTGCATTGACATTCAGCAAACTGAAGTGAGGAACCCTCCTGTAAACTCTATGGACATTACAAAAACTTACATAACTCTGAGGACCTCTCAACAACTCTGGATGTGAATGTCGTCAACGCCATTCAGGGACATTATTAATTCTAATCAGGGACACTCTAATTACACCCTAAGCTTCTAATCCAGGTGAATTCAAATTCTCGCTTAAGAATGACTCAGACAAAAGTGAATGTCGTCAATGACATTCAATTTGGATCTATGATTACAATCCTTATTAAGCCAATTATTCCCAAAAGTGCAGTAGAGTTTTTAGTATGATATTGCACCTATACACAACTCGCATCATGGCCCACTCTCCTCCAACCTGACTGTCAAAGTCGTTGGACCGTAAAATGTTACCATCTTTGGAGAACTCCCGGAAAAAACAGTATCTCCAGGTGAGACCTCTCCACTTCTTATGTATGCCTCCAATGACATTTGGGGAGGGGAAACAATCAAAATGTTCAAGTCCTTCAATTCTGATCCAGCCACAATGACGACGCGCTTTTCGAGCTGCAAATTGTAATTTGTCAGTATTGCAAGTAAAATACTCATCACATAATTGAAGAAAGAAAACAGGCTTATTTGAATACACACCTGACTCCAAAATGTAGCCTTGTGGAGCCAGTTATCAAACACCAAATCACTGATTCCTTCCACCTTTGTGCCAGGCTGTATGGTGCTCTTTGGGAACTGATTCAAGTCCTTTACTGTCTGATCTGAGTTCCATATCTCCAACCACCTTATTTTTGTTTGTGGGTTGACCATGGATATGGCCAGCCGGTGCAATTTCTCCTGCTGCATCTATCCGGATGCACATGCTTGTCATAGTGAGATTTGATCTGCTGAAGGAACTCAGAACCAAGTCCAGGATCTACTATTCTAAGCTTCTTTCCGAAGGCGGACATCAATTTGGTTCTTCGCATTTCAAACTCCTTTTTTATTGCTGCTTCCACACCCTTTGATGTCCTCAGTTCCTCTGGTGTAGTGCGGTAATATTCGGATTTTCCCTTCTCAGCTGCCTCTGCCAGTTCTTGCTGCATTGATTCAAATAGGACTACAAACATGTATTCGAAAAGTAAACTGAGTACAGACTCGGGCTTACCGCATACATGTACTCCAGAAACGCCTCTCGAGTCAAAGAATACCAAGTGCCTGCAGCTCTTCCTGTTTCGCACTTCTTGATTATATTGGGGGGGAGTACTGTCCGAAAATCATCCAGCTTCATCAGACCAATCCTCTGAATTCGGAATAGTGTGTGGACCAAGCTTGTTGTCACATGCGATTTCTCTGTCGATTTGCAAAAACATTGGAAACATTGCATTCCTTAACACTGTTTTTTTGGGATTAACAAGACACTACAGAGGGAATGAAATCTCTAGGATGACTTACTTGTTCACGTCATGCATAGCTGTAAGAAGCCTAGCGATGTCGTTTCCTGGATCCAAAACCATTGCCTCCACAGCAACATGCTTGTCTTTGTCTTTCGCATGGTGTTTCTGGATGTATCCCATCCATGCCAGCAATCGGTGGTTGCCGTCCCAGACGTAGAACATGTGGTTGCAGAATTGCTGGGTGTTCTTTCCCATCATGAGGCCCAGCTCGAACTCCTCATTGGCATCTTTCCAGCTTTCATCCCAGGTATCACTGATCTTTGGAGACACTAATGTGTTTTTCCCATTTATATCCGTCAGTGACACATAAAAAACTTGTGCACCAAGTCTGTATCCATGCACGAAATCACTCTCCAATTTTGTTATGTCATGGGAAAGAGGTGGACGCACAACAGGCATAGATATCATCTAGCACAGAGGGATGTCTAGACGCCCTCCAGATACGAGCATGTCCCTTATAACCTCCTGAGAGTTTACCTTCTGGAATGACATGAGTTCTTTCACCTTGTCAAGGTAGTGCACTTCAGATTCATCTGCTTCATTGTTATTCTCTGAGCTTTTTCCAGACTCGTCCCCATCTCCAGATCCTTTCCCCTCTGATCCTGTAGGCTTGGACCTCAAAGTATTCTGCACGATGCCATTCAAATCTGACTGAGTAATGTGCAAATAGTGAACGGCGGTAACGACCATCACTCTGTCTCAACAAAACTCACAATGAATGGTGTGAAACAAATTCAGAACCATCTACACAAGCAAAGCTTATCCTGCCAAATTCAAAACAAAAGCGAGAGCGAGAGCGAACTGCGTTAACGACAATCACAAAAGACAAGGACCTGCCGGATCGGTGTTGTGTAATGACATATATGTGTAAGTGATTGGCGGCAACGACATTCAGTATAGTTTAGGGCGGACAGTAAGTGCAGATTATTCAGATTGACTCCATTGTGATTACCGTCGCAAGCATTCACGGTTTCTTGTCTATGTCGAGAGTACTTTCCAATCGATACTTTACCTGAATCTACAGTATGGTCTTCAAATCTTTGATTGGCGGTACCGCCTTTCCACTTCTCTATCTGTTCAACCTCATACAAAGAAAATGCATTGCAATACATTATGACTGAATATGCCGACCCTCACTCTCTCTTCAAACACATAGGTACATAAATCTCATGAGGAGAATCGAATGGCATTAACGACGCTCGCAATTCAGTAGACTTCAATCACATGTTCTTGCTAAAGAAGGGAAGAGGAAGGACTGCTTGAAAGACAATCAGACAGACTGTATGATCTGAACAACAGTGAATGACGGTACCGTCAGTCACCCACTCATTATGCTGTAAACCCTTAACAGAGGAGTAGAAAGCAAATCACCGTTGTTTCATGGTGATGGTCGGTAGCGACAATCCCTTTCTGGGACATTCCACTCAATCTCTACGCAGATCTTCAACAATGAAATGTAAGTTAGAGAAAACTTACTGGCGCCTTCTTAGGTTTTGAAATTGGATCCCCTTCTGCAGCTTTCCTCTTCCCTCTCACATCTGCTGGAATTTCTGTCTACTCTAGGGTTTCTGGACCTTTTCCCGGTTCAGCGTTCCTCGTACTTCCACCTCCTTCAGTTTCCTTGCGAGTCATCTTTGCATCCACAGGCTGGTTTCCAACGCGCACTGTTATTGCCGACTGTGTCACAGCCGCTGCCTCAGTCTTGGTCTACTCTTATGAATCAATCTCCGCGTTCACCTGCTGCCTTGGCCCTGTGTTCTCCAACAAACGACGCCTCGTCATTTGCTCTCTTGCTCTGCGTCTCTCTCTAAGGGAAGTAAAATAAAGAGACTTTCTTCTCTTTCGTATTGTAGAAGGAACCCTCTCCAGCTTGACTACCACTCTCCCTCTAAGCGCGAAAAGTAGAAAAACGAAGTGACTCCCGATTTCTTGCGGGATTGCGTGCGTTGTTGCTTGTCTCTAGAAGCATCGGATTCCCTCTCGCGTGACCATTACACATAGTCGTTCCCTTATTAGTGCACATGCCAGCAATTAGAGTACAGCTGTTCGTATTCAGTTATCGATGTCTGACGTGTGTCGCCCAAAATAAACGGCGTGTTCTTTATTAGAACGGTTTCAATATTTAAAAATAACAGCGAATCCCAGAAATCTTGGCGCACAGTCTTAGACAAATATATGTAAATGAACGAGAGTTTGATGACAAATTTTGGGATATTATACACGGTCATCCTTGTTAGCCAACCCCATGTTCGTTTCTCATTTTGAACTTTCCAGGTGCGCATGATCATTGGTAGTAGTATAAAGATACATTTACTTAGTCTGCAATCCCACCCTCAGATCCTGTGGCATGCTTCCAGGAAGTCGGCTTGTTATTGTGTTTATTGATGAGGTTCTGATTAACGGTTTAACAGCTGCCGACATTGCTCCTAGGGATACTCTGACCACTGGGCCCACAAGAAAAGTAATTACGACAAACCAGTGCCGTTCTCCCCGGAAGTCCTTGACAATGGATTTGCAATTGTTCTGGAACATGTCTTGGCTACCCGTTTTCAACTTCAGAATGGCTCCATCTTTTTGGAGAAAGAGGTATACGATTTGAAAGGGAAGTTGTTGAAATACTCTTTCCAAAACCGTGATGAGACGGCTCATGTCAGCCAGTGGAGAGTGCGCCCTGGTCGATACAGAGTACTTGGAGAGCCTCGGCGAAAGTCCCTTGGGTCATATGTGATGCCCGGGACTGCTGCTTCGGTCGTTGAAGACAATAGGGAGGTGGTGGTGAAAAAAGAACAGACGTCCTCCACTCCAATCGTTGAGCTTTCGGATTCGTCCGATGATGACATAAGTGAAATTCCAAATCCAATCCTTCCTACTGTGGTTGGAGAAGCTGATGAAGAAGAGATTTGTAGTGTCATTCCAAAATTATGGGCGATGGGAGGAATGGCTGGATTCAAAAGTGAGTTGCGAGGAATTGATTGGGAATCTTTGAAGCAGGTGCCTGTGAAGTTCTTGCCAGAGACTTTTGATGGTGATATCCTATTCAAGCTGCCTCCTCCTCCGCGAGTTGCAGGTGTAACAATCATGATGCATGGAATGGACAAGAAACACGACGGGCACCCGTGGTGCAGAACAAAAACATCCAATATTCAGAATGATGACAAGCTTGTTTTCAAGAGAACAGTTTGCAATGGACACCTTAGGTGTGATAATTTGAATTGCAGACACTTTCTTCAGTCTGGGGTTCATAATCAAAGAGAATGGGAGGGTCTGGCGGAAAATCCATTTCAGCCTGGGACTGCCCCACCACCGGCAAACACTTTCGTCTGCAAATTTTGCAAACTTGTGCCATCCTGCTTAGCGCTCTGCGGAGCAAGAATGTATTATGTTTTCCACTGTTTGGAAACAATGACAAGAGCTTGTGTGCATTTCGGATTCCATAACCATCCTGTCTCGAAGGGGGATTACAGGGACAGTGTTGAGACAGTATCGAGGTTGATTAAACAGGAGTTCGGAGAAACCCATCCGCAACAACATCTGCAATTGCTCTTGGCACAAGCAAGTCCTTCTTGGAAAGCCATATTTTGAGTGAAGGGGATTCTGTGGGGACTAAACTTGACGATGCAACATTGGACCTGGTCATGGATCATTTCTCCACTTTGAGTTCACCTAATATTCGGCATCAGATCAATGCATTAAGAATGGGCTCTGGTATCAGAGGCTACATAGACAACATTTTGGAGTTGAAACAAGTAAACAAGTACGATTACATCCAGGACAATGTATTCCCAGGTCAATGTGCCATCAAAGTTTTTCTTTTCAAAATGTCGACTGTTGGGGAGGGCAGTGGGGTTAGCCTCGTGAAGCGGATGCAGAAGACTGGGGACTTGCAAAACTGTTTTCTTATGTTTGATCATGTGAAATGAGTGAAGGATTGGACGACAATGGCTTGTCATGTCTACGATCTAGTGTACCAACGAGTTATGACAATTGCAGTTTGTGACATGCAATCCGAGGATACGGAATCCCATAAGCTCATGTGGAATTCCCTGATACGTGTCATGGGCTGCCATCTCCAAATTTCGCAGGTTTCATGGCGGATAGTGCTCAAGCAAATTTCAATGCTGTTCGTATTGTCTTCGGATCGGGCGACCCAAAAGTGCCAATGCGAGGAAGAGAGCGTACATGTCTATTCCATTGGACACAATCTCTAGAAAAACATACAAAGTCGGACATCAAACCAGAGATGCAGACTCAGCACTGTAAATTGTTCAAAGAGTACAAAGATGCTAGAATAATGAAGGAGGCGGACACTTTGTTCCAGACAATTCGTGCCTGGTGGTTCTCTTCTGGAGCTGCATCACTTGAGAGTATGAGAGCATTGGAAGATTGGCTGGCGTTTTGGCACTTCCGGTATAGACAGTGGGGAGCAGCCATGGCAGTGGTACGAGGCTTATATTTCTTGCTTTATTCATACATTTACTTTCCATTTTATTGTGTCCTCGCTTTCTTTATGTTGTTTTCTGTTCACTGTTTTGAAGTGTGGTTCTCCACTTTGCAAAACATGTCCATTGAGGAAATGGCAGACATGTCATCTTGCAATTTGGCATAAACTGTGCACAACGCATGGTTGCAGCAGTCTGGGAAACGAGGTCGGGATTTGTATGTGGCAACAACAGATGATTTGATACGTGCCTTGCGACAACAAACCCGATACCGTGATTTCTTACGAGGTGGGGTTGGTGGCAAGGGTCCGGACAAATGGGAGTTGATGTTGCGTGCTGCAAACAGATCTGGGGATCCAATCAAGATAGCACGGGTGGTGAGCATGTATGCCCAGGGAATGCCACTTGTTTCTAGAGTTCCACATCTTGAAGGAAAGGAGAGATTCGGCTCCTGTAAGAGGAAATTGAACACTCCACCTGGTTCGGATTCCGATTCGCACTGGGGAGACCTTGATAACTTCTCGAAGCCTCGTGTTCCCCTGCATGACAGCTCCATGTCCGGAACCTCCATTGTGGAGGAACCTCCAACACGACGGCAAGCTCCATCATCAAACAGTGCCACTGAAATGGTGCAGGAGAGAAACAACCCCCTTGATGTGCTTGAGTCCGCATGCCCCGACCACGTTTGGCACATAGAACGCACAAGTGTAGGGTCTTGTGTGAAATGTACAGCGATCAGGGCAACTAATTTCGAGAAGTGCACTTTATCTATATCCAGAGGTGGTGCCCAAATTCCTGCTCCGACTTTCACGGGTTTGATGCGTCCATACGGTCAATCAGAAGCCAAGAACCACAAGTTCTGGTTCTGCACAGATGATTGTGCCAGATGTGTGCATGGAACTGTACGTCCTTCCGTAGTGATGAAGCCATCTCCTCCAACTGTTTGGCCCGTGAAGGTGGGAACACATCTCAGATTTCAGGAGATTGAAATGCTGGAGGAGGCAGGCTTTTCCCTTGCGAGACAACCCCAACTCCATGCATGTGCTACTACTTCTGCGTCCTCCCGGGTCTCCCCGGCAAATCCTGACTTGTGGCCAACCAAACGAGATGGAAAGCTCGTTCGGCGTTTCCCTCCAACCGCTGAACACTTTGGCAAAGTGGAGTCCGCAAGAATGCTCCAAGCTCGTGTTGGAAGCACCACGGAAGTACCTGATCCAGGATATGGTCGGGTATTCACAATCATCACTTCCACGTCTGCTGTTCATGACAGGACCTACGACATCACGGTTTCCAATTTCCCCAATTGCACATGTTCTGATTTTGTGAATATGCAATCAACCAGTTTGGGCAAGAGAGGTAAATTCATACCCTGCAAACATTTGTATTTCATATTTTTTAAGAGGATGGTTTGCGATCCCAAACGTGATAACTTCATTCACAGGCCACTATGAGTTTCAACGAGGTCGATACTCTATTGCAGCGGGATACAACACACGGGTAGCATCAACTATGCAATGTGGTATGTGGACGACCATGATTTGAAATGTGTAATTCACATCAATTCGTCGGCGGTGCAATGATATGGCCTCCAACTATACGGAGTGAGCTCTGAGTGACAACTTTTAAAAGCACATTTGTCATTGCACCGTTCGAAGTCTACATGTCTTGCTGTCGCTATGCACTACAATCATCTTTTGAAGATGATCCTAACTCTCATTGTTATTTGAGGGAGGAAGGTCTTCCCATGGCAGCCTCTATGGCACACACTTTGTGAGGATATTTTCTCGTCCTCGTAATTGTAAAAGTGAAACAAGCATTTGTAATTGCACAATGTTGGATGCTATAATTGTAGGCCTCATGGTAGTCTTGATTCTATTTAGGCAAGATTCCCTGCATTAATTCCACGGTCATAGGACCATCCTCGGTTATAGGCGGCGCATGTTAATGCTGACGTGGCAGATGACGGATAGTGCCACGTCATCATTTGCCGCCACATCAGCATGCTGACATGACGCTCACGCCACGTCAGCTGGCGTGAGCGTACGCTCGCGCGCTCACGCCATTGCATCGTTGTAATCTCTCTGATACAAAGTCAACAGCTCTCAATACCATTCTTTATTAACTAACCATAGATTGATTATCTCTTTGTCGCTACATTGTAATCTCTTAAAGATATCTAGAGACAAACTATTAGGCAGTTCGGTAATTAGTTCTACAGGATATGCTATCTGTTCTCCTTCACACATCGCAAGTGATCCTTCTTCACCACCAATTCTGTTTCTCCAGTCGCTCTAGGGATTTTCCCTCACCAAAATTATAATTCCATTCTCTCATAAGTTCAGGATAGCCTTTAAATGGTCTATACCACTTTTGCAACCAACTATGCTTCCAATAACAACTCCGGTATAGGATGGATATCTCCCTACACCATCCTTTATTGACCAATTGCAATAAGAATACTTCTTTATCACTACAACAAAGCTTCTGAAAGATATCGATAAATGGTCTGGTAATCCAGTGATCAACTCTGACACTTCCTTTATTCCCTCACCATGGCTCTCTGCCATGCAAATGATTTTAATTCACTGTTATACTCCTACCCTGAATCCAATTGAAGACTCTTTCTATCTTTGTTTCCTTAATCTGCTCCTTCTTGAGCTTTGAATATCTCCCTATCGATATTTCTCTTGATAGACCAGAAACTAATTCTCACATCAAATTCTTATCTGTTTCATTTATGCTCATTCTCACCATCTCATATAGTTATGGTTCTTCAGTTCTTACACACAGAAACAACTTCTCATTCCATCACTCCATTCTTCACACATATACAAAGTGAATTGCACTTCCTTTTTCTACTTCTTCTCATTCATAAATCACAACACTGCAAGAACGCAAACCTAAATCTACCATTGCAGAATAACTCTATAGTCTATCTTCTACTCACTCTACTCTCCCTATTCCCGGTCACGGCTCTCTGGCTCAATTGACACATTCTGCTTCTCAGGAACGCATTATATAGCAGGGCGCTTCAATAACTGTAATAACCGCTCAAACTCCTTCATCCATCCTTTACAATTATTCATCCATCTCTTCTATCATTCAGTCCAAAATAGACTATCGACTGTATACAAGATATCGAAGAACATTGCCCTATCGCAGCAATATCGAAGGTATCGCAGGCTATATCGATGAGAAAGATATTAAAAAGTTCTGAAAATTGTCATTAAGTCAGAAATTCCTATTATTCTACATAGCCCCACTCCTAATTGTGTAGCGCCCTCGCAAACACTATATCTTCTGCAACTAATTTCTTGGCCGCTTACTCCCGCCTCCCCTCTGACTCATGCGATCGACAATGGTCACGCTCATCACCTTCCTTCTGGAACTGCTTGAACGCCATATAGGGGTGGTATCGCGAAGGCCCCCAATCATCATACATAGCAGAATTTGCACACTGAAGAAATCCAGTCAAGCACATCAATTCTAACACCCTCATTTCCCTTGCCGGGTGATGCAATAACTTGGCTACTATCCCGAATTCATGTCCTCCCAACATAGGCCTGTTAACATCAACAACAACATGGTAGTAGTGACACCACTTAGCCAAAACCCCGCAAAAGACGGCTGCCATAAAACACAAAGGATCAAAATGATTCGCATGCAGCCCCTGAAAGGCTTTGTACGCTGTCTCACAATAGTCCGCACTGCTGAACTCTCCCGGAATTAATGGCCAATTGTAAGGTAAGGACGTCAAGTGCTCATTCTCGTGCCATTGACCACGACGCGCACACATACATACACCAAATCGGCATGTAATATTCCGTGGCCACGGTCCACCGATTGGTGTCAATCGAGTGCCCATCTTCAAAATCAATTCTCCTGTTGCAGTGTGGCCATAGTCCTGCCCCATCCATAACAACACTTCCCAACATGGCAACACCTTATCGTCAGAATCCGCATAGACCTTCTCCGTCCTGCCCAAAAACTCTGAGTACTCCCAGTTAGTAGGAAAATGACATCGTTCGAATATCGCAAACCCCACCTGTGTGACTTGTGTAGCACTGGGTTGATTGATGTACAAGTCCTCCATCCATCTGGCCGTCAATAACTTTGGCCAAGTTTTTGCTTCCATCCACTTGCTTACCCTTTGCTGAATTGCAGTCTGCGTCCAAACATAGGCAGATCCATGTAAACACTCCAGGACCAGCCGATACCTGCAATGAGCTCTCTCCAACATCGTATGGAACCGGGTCTCGTCCAACACTTGAGCCACCAGAGGTTGCACCATATCCAGGTACCTCGGCAACAGTTGTCGAGCGGCTTTTATTCACCCATCCCTTCGCTATCCGAGGTGGAAACTCCAAGATAGAAGAGTTGGATATCTCTAAGCACTCAGCCCGCTCAGACCAATCAGTCATGACCTACAGCTAGTGTATCATGGTTGTGCTTCCTATTTGTATTTCTTCTTGCCCTCATGTTAGCAAATTACCTTACTGTGTATATTGAAGCATCAGATTACTTCAGTAACTACCAGATTCCATTTATTCATCCATTCATTCCACAACTTCACTCATGTCTCTCTACACAGTGTGTTTGCATCGATTAAGTATCAGATTAAGATTTATCAGGTATCAGGCCAATGCCATGGTGTCCCTAATCTGCTCTACTGTATGATTCTGCAGCTTGCATGAATTAAGCATCGACCAAGCCATCTTCCCATCTTCGCTGTTTCCCGCTCTTCGCTTCATCTCCTCCCCCTCTGACCAAGTCGCTCTCCCAAGAACTGATCCCCCATTCGTTGCTGCTCTGCCTCATCTACATGCAAGCTGTTCTAACCACCTAACTAACTAACTGTCACCCCAAGAAGTAACACGTTTCCCCTGCAGATGTCGTTCTCACATAGTCATTCCCTGCCAATGATAACCGTTCCCTATGTACACTGTGACTGGCTGTGTCGGGCTGTGACTGTGCCAAACTGTGACTGGCTGTGTCGGACTGCATCGGGCTGTGATTGGCTGTGTAAAACTGTGTGAAGTTGTGTCGGGCTATGTCGTGCTGTGTCTGACTGTGCAAAGCTGTGTCGAGCTGTGATAGACTGTGATAGACTGTGATAGACTGTGATGGGCTGTGACTGGCTGTGTAAGCCTGTCAACCCCCGCCCCCCCCCCCCCCCCCCCCCCCCCCTAAAGCCTGCGCCTGTCACCCCTAAGGCCTCTGTTGGTCTAAGTCTACCATCCGTAAGTCTGTGCAAAAATTAAGGGTACCCCACAAAACCCATAAAAATGTCTAAGTCCCAGACAGCCCTCTAACATTACCCCTCCCCCTCTCAAAAAGCCATGTCCTCACGGTTTATTGTTTAGGATCAGCAAACCGTTGTGAGCGAGCACCCTTTTGACGGTGAGAATCCTTTGGAGGGCTCTGTGTGCGAGCCCGAGCCCTGTCACTGGCTGATGGAGAGGATTGAGTACCAAACGGAAATGTCTGACCTTCTTGTGGTTGATAATGAGCTAACCTCTCAGGCATAGGAGATCCCTGCCGTTTCTTCTCTGCCATTTATAGTGCGTAGTCCTCCGCCATGTCAAAAGGTTCCTCTATAGAACCAGTAGTATCAGAATCATCGTCCCCCCTGAGGTGTTTCGGCGGCCGAACCTTAAGTGGTTCCTCAGGAATCCTGCATGACATGCAGTGTTGGCCCACCATGTCTGGAAGCTTGAACTGGACTACTTGCTTTAATCGCTTGCAAGCAAAATGAGTGAATTCCATGAACTCTTTGGCCGTATAGGTGAGAGGTGTTCCAATGACCTTGGAACAGTGTAAGTATTTCCAGGCTTCATGTCCATTATAAAAAATATCATCAGGGCCCAATTTTTCTTTGGCCAAGCTGTTCCAAGCCAAATTAAACCATGAACGAAGCTGGGAATCCTTCTGTATCATGATCTTTGCATCATATAGATACATATGAGGTGGAACCGAAGGTAAAACCCAATGATCTCCACTGGAATAACTCAGAAATCCTGACTGCATCTTCTGCTGCTCAATGTGATAATGTGCAAGGAAACAAGTAGCATAGTACAATCCACAACCCATGACAATACTAGATACCTCCTTGGTCTTGGTGTAGATGTACCCATGAACAACCTGGAAGACAATTAATTCTTTCAGCATGGTGCCTGCCTCAGACCAGTACCTTGCAAAATGATGATCCTCAATGGGTTGATTGTTCGGAAGAACCTTAGTCCGAGTTGCCACTAGCAACCAAATGCGCATGATCTGGTAATAATGTGCCAAAGATTGTGGAGGACTGAATTCCTTCCAAGCCAAATCCATCACAATGGGAATTTGGTTGAAGGGCATAATCATAGCCCGATTGTACTCCCGCGCAGCAGGAGTCCTAGGTGGGTTGAAAGCAGCATCCCCCCAAACCTCAGACTATGGCTGCGCCATGGTATCGACAACATCAGCCACCTGCACAGCCACCTGCTGTAGAGATTGTGATATTGCCACCGCTGTCCCTCCTACTGCTGACAACTCTTGCACCTCCTGTGATGAAGACTGGAAAATCAGAGTCCTGGCATGCAAATAAGTAGCCACCAGCTGCTCCTCAGGAACAAAGACTCTTTTGTCAATATTGGAACTCAGGTCATCCACTTGAGTTTGCAGGCCTTCCACATCATCCTGTAACTCCGCAATCCTACTATAGACATTGTCTATAGTAGTTGTGGCAATGTTCTGGACTTGCAATCTGAGATCATTCATCGTCCCCCTGAGTGAGCTTTTGTGGTGCTTTCCCTTCCACCGGCCCTTGTGTTAACCATACTTGCATAAGATGATTATCCATCAAGTCCTGTGTAGCACCCCTGAGAGCCTGCTCCTCCTTAAGTCTGTACACATCTAACTGTTGTTGTAAAGCCTCCATGCACTTTGCATGAGGGTCAACCAAGGCCGCATAGGCAACAGCCAAATTATTGGCTTCCTTCCAAGCCTTGTTAGCCACAGAGAGTTCATTCTTGTGGCCCGTGAGTGATTGCTGCAACTGCAGGATGAACCTTTCTTTTTCAGCCTCAACTTGACTGTACTGTTGAAAAGTATCCTCATTGCGATGGAGAGTAGCCTTCAGATCAGCACTAAGTTTCCCCTGCTCTACTGTCTCAACCTCGGCCATCATACATCTCTTTGCTTGTCTGTTAACTTCTAACGCAGTCTGCTGCAGAGCAGTTGTTAGTGTGGCACATTGTATGGTCATTCTCTGATGAACTGTCTCCAACTCAGTATGAAGCACCTTCACTTCCTGCAATTTTCCCTCATGCTGCACCTGCAATTGGTATAGCTGCTGCTTATGTGCTTCATGCAATTTCCCCTGCTCCAGACCTGCTTCAATCATATTCCCCTTGGCTAGCTGCAGGGCAGCCTTGGTGTCCACCAATTCTTTCTGCAACTTGAGGTTGGCCTCCATATCCACCTTGTTTGCACACTCGGTGGCAATTCTAGCCTCAAACTCCTGCTTGAGTTCCTCCCTCAAAGCTGCCAATTGTGTAGATGGAACATAGGATTTCACATAAGTGCCCAACAAATTGAGTGTCCTGCTTATAGAACTCATAAGCATGGCCTGCTGTGGATCTTCCTGGTGAACTTGTTGCTGTTCTCCCTAATCCTCCATAGTGTGATGTTTCACCAACCATTCAGGCCATGTTCCCACAAGATCCTCTTCCTGAACGACCTCATTCTCCACAGGCGCAGCAGTGCCCTTACATTCTACCTCTGGAACCTCCGCCAAAGGTTTGGGTATTACATGCACAGCAGGGATTTCCTTAGACAAACTTTACACCTCTGGTACCACTGGTTCCTTGACCAAGCCAGAGTTTTCATAGAGAAGGTCACCCTTCTCAATTTCTGCCACGACCTGCTCTGTAGTGGGAATGTCCAACCCTTCTCCTTCCAGAGCAATAGGCTTTGGTGCAACAACATGTACTAATTGAGGGACCTCTAAGACAACCGAGTCAACTGGCTGTGATGGCTATGGTACCGATTTGACTTCTTCTTCCCTCTCCAAGGGTCGTGCTTCCAGTAATAACAGCCCTCGGTGTTGTTGTTCCCCATCTTGCACAAGAGCTATGGAAACATCATCATTTCGTGGTTTCCTTGAAGCTAGTGGATCTGCCACTATAGTCGTGTCCCTCTTTTGTCTCTTGGATTGGTGCCGCCCCTCCAATCCATCTTCACCCTGTGAAGAGCCTTGCTCCTCAATTGCAGTAGTTGCTGCCTCAAACACTCCTATCTCCTTACGTTCTCGCGCATCAAGTATGCAAAAATCAAGAATAATTTGCGCTATCACTAGGCCAGACACAACGATTGGAGACTTAGCAGCGGTGCCTTGTAACCGCTTCATCTCTTCCACCAAACCATTGTACATTAAGTCCGCCCAAGCCACATCTTCCCCCCTCAAGGCTTTCAGTATCTCCTCCGTGAATGATCTGCTAAGGTATTGTTGGTTCTGTTTCATGGCAAACAGAACGTTCAGAACCTGACCATCTTCTTTTAACCCTAGGTGCCTTGGTGCAAGTGTATCCCTGAGTCTTAAATAAACTCCCTTCTTGGAACAAATCGCCTATCTGCAATCTTGCTCTGTGCTCATCCACATTTACACGGCCTGATGGCAATTCAAACAATTGCTGCAAGTATTGGGGAGTAATCTCTATATCTACTCCCCTCACTTGTGTAACTCCCGTCTGAGGTTCAAAGTTCTGAATGAATTGTATCATGAATGCCCTATGATGGACCATTCCTTGCGTAGCAGTCCCTCCAATCGCAACTCCTTCCACAGCTGCACTGCCTGAGGTGTAGCAATTGTCTGCTTCTGCATAATCGTGGTGCTCTTCACCCTGACATCCTCCATTCCCCAAATTCTCTTCATTCCAGACAAACAAGATGGCCTTGTTTGAAATAGCTCTAAGAAAGCTTGCAAGGCGTAGAGCATAAAAGCATAGTTGGCACAGAATGGAACGGGTAAGTGCGTGTAAGCCTCTGGGGCTTGCAAGTATCGAGTGAGAAAGAATGTACTCTCAACCCATCCGTCCTTGCGCCACTGCGTAAGAAGTAAAGCGAGCGTATAATATATAATATGTGCCATAGCTACAAAGCTATAGCTTTGATTGCCCCTCCCGTCGAGACATTGGTTATTCGGAGTCACCCCGACTCTTCCGCTCATAACTCTTCTAATTTCTTGTTCCTGTTTCTTGGAGGGAACCACCTACATGACATTCTCGCTCCTGATTGGCTGTTGCCTGCTTGGGTAACTTCTTAATTTTACCCCAGTGGACATTCCCACCTTGAATGTCCACTAGGACAGCACATGTGGCAAAAGTCCCCCTTTTCTGTACTCGTGAAGGGTTCCGTTACTTTTGCCTTGAATGCATTAATGGGCCCACAAATAGTTTTGGCTGCTGTACCGATTAGGTACTTTGACGGCCCAGTTTGTCCTCTTGCATGATGACACCCACTTTTGCAATATATGCACCGCGGTGTGCTTCGCCCTAGTGGTCATGTGTTTGTTTTTAGACATGCCTCCGTCTTCCCCTGTCCGCGTGGCACATTCTCCGAGTTTGACTTCCAAACTGTCCTTTCACCCACCGGCCACTTTTCTGACGTTAACCCGCATCCACCTATCACTAACCCTATGGACTGTGCAACCTGCGTGGGCTGTGTTAGGCTATGATAGGCTGTGTCAGACTGTGACGAGCTGTGATAGGCTGTGTGATGCTGTGGTGGGCTGTGATAATGGTGTGAACATCCGTGTTCTCCGCTCAGGTCATACACATTCGGTTCTACAACAAGTGTCTCATGCTCCGTTGGTATCACCGGTGTAGCCCGTGACTGTTTCTGTGTTTCAACATGCAAATCATGCTGCAATGGTTTGTCATGGATACCACTGTATCCCTTCAACTTATTGGCATTGACTCTTCCCAGCATCTCTTTGTTAATGGTTTGTAACATGGCTGTGTTGTTATCATACATCTTCTGTATGACATAAGGTCCCTTCCATGGTGATTTAAGCTTAGAAGCTTTAATCTTTCCCTTCTTCTGCAACCACAGTACCAAATCTCCCGTCTTAAAAGTCTTTAATTTACCTTCATCAAACCGATCCTTCCTCTTCATCTGAATTCTGGTCATGTTATCTGCTGCATCAGCACGTACTTCTTCCACATGGTATAATTCATGTTTCCTGACCTTAATTGAATCTTCCAAGTCCATTCTTTTTCCCCATTCAGTTCTCATGGTAGGTAATAAGAATTCCACTGGAAGTAAAGCTTCCATACCATAAACTAATTGGAATGGTGTATACTTAGTGGTGACTTTATATGAAGTCCTGTATGACCACAAAGCTGTCAGCAGCTTTGTATCCCAATCTGTTTTGTTTGCATTGACTATCTTAGCCAAGATAGTACATAGTATTTTGTTGGTGGCCTCTGCCTGCCCATTACCCTGTGGGTAATAGGTTGTACTCTTCCTATGCACAATCATGAACTCTTTAGTCAATAGTTCTATGGTCTCATTAATGAAGTGACTTCCCTGGTCACTGATAAATTCCAGGGGACAACCAAATCTTGTAAGTGTGTTCTCATACATGAACCTTGCTGTAGACTTAGCTGTGTTGTCTCTCAGAGCTTTAGCTTCCACCCACTTTGTAGTATAATCAGTGGCTATGATTATATACTTGTTCTGTGTATTTCTAGCTGGTGGGTTAATTGGTCCAACAAAGTCTAGTCCCCATTTCTGAAATGGTTCAGTAGGCATCGTAGGATGCAAAGCCATCTTCCCAGATCTCTGCAATGGTCCTAGCCTCTGACACTCATCACAACTCTTGCAATATTTGTGTACATCCTTGAACAAAGTAGGCCACCAGTAACCTGCAAGTAGTATCTTTCTACTGGTAGTCTCTTCTCCAAAATGACCTTCCGCCACTCCTTTATGAACTTCCTCCAAGACTTTATTTACTTCATGGTGGTACAAGCATCGTTTAAGAACTCCATCAGGTCCTAGCTTATACATTCTGCCTCCTATCATAGTGTAAGGTAAAGCCTTGATAGCTATTCTCTTCCTCTGCTCCTTCCCATAACTAGGTGGGCACTGACCATGAGTAAGGTAGTATCTGATTGGCCACTGCCAATCTAACCAATCATCTGCACTTCCCTGCACCTCGACTGCAAATAAGCTCGCATCAGGTAGTTGGTCGTCTACTCCCGTGGCGGGCTCTCCTGTTGCTAGGCGTGACAAGTGATCTGCCACAAGATGCAAACGGCCAGGCTTGTAAACAACTTCGAACTCAAACTCGTGCAAGATTATTAACCATCTTGCTATCATGCCACTTATCAAAGGCTTGTTCACCAGATAAATCAAAGCCTGATGATCCACATAAAACATAAACTTCCTTCCCAATAGGTAATGCCTGAATTTCTTGACTGCATATATCATTGCCAATGCTTCTCTTTCAGTTGTGCTATAGTTCCTTTCAGCACTGTTCATCAACCTGCTAGCATAGTACACAGGTGAATCTATGTTTCCTGTAACATTTTGGGCTAACACTGCTCCCAATTCTTCTCCTGAGGCATCACAGTGAACATGAAATACTACATGCCAGTGAGGGTCAATCAGCACAGGTGTAGTTGTCACTGACAATGTAAGTTCCTCAAAAGCCTGTTGACATTCAGCTGTCCATGCAAACACTGCATCTTTCTTCAAAAGCTTGCTCAATGGTGCTACTATCTGTGCATACCGTCTAACAAATCTTCTGTAATAACTGGTTTGTCCAAGGAATCTCCTTAGACTCTTAACATTTCCCGGTGGTGGTGATGCTTCAATGGCCTCCGTCTTTCTGGGGTCCACAAGTAATCCCTTCTTACACACAATGTGTCCCAGAAGTACCCCTGAGTTCACACAGAAAATACATTTTTCTGGATTCAGACCCAGACCTCTCATCCTGCATCTGGCCAAACATAACTCCAATTTATGCAAGTGCTCATTCTTAGAACTGTACACACTGAAATCATCTAAGAACACTTGCATGAAATCATCCAGATACTCATGGAAGGATTTGCTTATCACTCTCTGAAATGTTGCTGGTGCATTACAAAGTCCAAAGGGCATGACTTTGTATGCATAAGCACCCCAGTCTGTGATGAAAGCTGTCTTTCCCTGGTCTTCTTCTGCCACTTGTACTTGGTTATATTCACTGAAGCCATCCATGAATGAGTACATTTCATGGCCCGCCACAGTGTCCAGTACCGCTCCTGTGAATGGCAATAGGAATGGATCTTTCTTTGTACAAGCATTCAACTTTTTATAGTTCACACAAACTCTCAGTTTACCATTCTTCTTGGGAACTATCACAATGGGTGACAACCAAGTTGTATACTCTATCGGGTATATGAACTTAGCCTCAGCCAACTTCTTGATTTCTTCCCCAACCTTCTGTGCATAGTTGGGATTCATTCTGTACCTTGCTTGTTTGATTGGTACTAACCCTGGTTCTAGTTCAATCTTATGCTGACAGATCTCAGGTGGTATCCCTTTCAGATCGTCATAGCTCCAAGCAAATACATCTCTTTATTTGATGAATAGACTCTTAGCTTCCTCAAAGAATTCTGGCTCCAAGTCAGCCCCTACTTTCACCATTCTCGGTTCCTCCTCAGTTTCCACATTCACTTCTCTCACCTGCTCATCAGCTGTGATTGTCCAACCAGTCACTACTTCATCATGTAAACTCACAGTGGCTGGTTCTTCTAGGATTTCCATTTCTCCCTCTCTTTCTTCATAGAATTTTGGTGGGTAACTGCTTGTTTCACCCTCAAATGGTGTTGCTGTTACTACACCACAGCAGATACCTTGTAAACAACTTAGGCCTCCCAGTTGCATTTTTGCAACTTGCTCCCACTTTGGGTGTGCAGCAAACAGGGTAGCTTCCTGCTCCTCATCAAGTCTTCCCCTCCAGTCATACTCTCTGACTCCACGAGGTCTTCTGGTAGCAGGTAGCCTACTAGATTTCTTAGTGGTGACCTGTATCTTGTGCTTCCCATCATGCACAGTCAGTAACTGGGAATTCCAGTCATGGAATACCCTGGCCTGTTTCAGCCATGGTCGACCCAGCAATAAGGAGTAAGCTTCCATGACATCATCCATTTTCAACACAGTCACTGTGATCTTAAAAATCATCTTTTGAATTTGTATCTTAACTCCTCTTATCAAGCCTAATGGTTGAATACTTCTTTGATCTGCCATCGTTACTGTGAATGGGGCTGGTTTCATACTATTCAGACCAAGCTTCTGCCTTAATTGGTCTATCATAATATTCACTCCCGAGCCCCCATCTATCAGTACATCAGTCAGGTTTGTGCTTCCAATTCTCAATTGGATTACTGGCATAGAATCATCAAAGTCCATGACTGTTTCTCACCCTTTTGGCTTCACAGTATAGCTTGCCACCTTGCTGTTCAGGTCTATGTTCCCTGTCATATGGGCAATCTGATTGATTGCTTGATACAGCCTGTGCCTACAATGAGGTGCCACAGCCAATAGCTGTCCAATGGTAATCTCCGCCTTGGACTGGCATATTATTTCAGCCAAAGTCCCTTCATTACCCTGCACTTGTGCAGCTTCTTTCTTCACTTCATCTTCACTCTCTTCATCTTCTTTTCCAGAATCAGAGGAATCTGCCATAGGGATATCAGTACTCTTCTGCATTTCCCTTATGGTATCAGCCACTTCCTTGTGCAGTTCCTTCTCATCTCTCCAAGCCTCATCATCTTCAGACACATCACTGCCATCTTCATTATCATCATCTTCCTCATCTACTGGAGGTATAAATTTCTTTTGCTTCTGGTTACTATCATTGTACTTACTTCTGGTACAAAGCATGGCCTAACCATGTGGGCTGCCACCACAGGGTCCTCATTCACAGGAGCTCTCATCTCATTCTGGTGCCTAATCCAAAATGAACAAGCTGCCTTGCGATGTCCTGCCTGATTACAATAGGGTCCTCGCCCTTGATCTGCTCTGGGATTATTTCTATAATCTTGATTCCCTGGCTGGTAATTCCCCCTTGGATTACCCTGATAGTTGCCCCAAGGATTGCTTTGGTAATTCCCTTCTGGATAACCTCTCCCTTCCATACCATTGTTATAACCACCAGGCCTTCCATAGTGGTCCTGATCATTGTTTCTTCTTGGCTGGGGCTGCACTTGATGCACCCTTACTTGCCTAGGTTCTCTTGCAGCTGTTCTTCTGTTGTAGTAACAATTCTGAGTAGAATGGTTATCCATTTTACAGATAGTACAGTGTTTCTCCTTCATGTGGCATTCAGCTGTGGTATGGCCTTCATTTTGGCATTTTGCACACCAAACACCCTTCCTCCAATGTGTTGCAGCCTCTGTGGCATACTTCTTCAAGATCTCCTCCAGCCTTTTCTCATAGTTTTCCCTCTTCAACTTTTCCTTCTTCTTACTCTTCCTTTTGAGCTCTTGCTCTTCTTCCTCATCCGACTCCTCTTCAGAGTCCTCATCATCCCTTTTCTCTCTTCTGAGCATCCCCAATTGCTCAATTCTGTTGGTTGTTTCAAATGCCTCTTCCACTGTATTATGGGGTAGCATATCCACTTTCTTTTGTAATTCAGGTCTTAATCCACTCACAAACCAGGTCTTCTATAACCCTGGTGCTGGCACAGCAGCCAACTTTTTTATCATTAATTCCATCTTTTCCATGTACTCCTCAACAGTTTCATGCTTCTTTTGCTTTAACTGTTGTAAAATTCCATACACTTCATCCTCAGTTTTGCTTGTCCTAAACCTATTTCGGAATGTTGTACTAAGGCCATTCCAGGTTAGAAAATGATTATTAGGGAATCTTGCATACCATTCACTTGCTTTCTTAATAAGTGAACATGGGAACAGTCTCATCTTGGCATCATCGCCATTTTCATTGTTCACAATACACATGTGGTCAAATTGGCTGATGTGTACATCAGGATCCCCTTAACCTGCATATATTGGAAAAGGTGGTTTTGCCCATGTTGGTTGTACCGCTATCTGTGGCCCTACATCCTGCCCGCTGACAGGTATGGTCCCCCTGCTGGTGCTGGTCCTTGAGGACCTGTTGTAGTAGTGGTGGAACTCCCACCAGGTACTGGCCCCACTATATTCACAGTATTCTCAGCTCCAGTTGCACTACTTCCCACACTCCCTGTCCTCCCAAAGCCAGATCCAGGCTGCCCGCTTGATCCCCCTGAGCCGACACCTTCGTTGGCCTGTGATCCAAGTGCTCCACTTGATCCAGGTCCAACAGGTTGGGATGTCCTGGTTGTAGTCTCAACCTCAACTGTTGGGTCTACTTCTTCATACTCTTCATCTTCCAATTTCTTCTCTCTGTTTTCATCTTCCAAGTTCTGCTCTTGTGTTTCTTCCTCTTCACTCATGTAACTCAATTGCAATGGCGTCGGAGAGTCTGAACTCTCCGTTGGCTCTGCCACATCCTCCCCTCCTTCTTTGTCTTCCATTTCAGAAACTGGAGTTCCTGCTTTTGGTGTTCCATGCCAACTCTTATCAAAGATTTATGTCAAATCTTTTATCCAGGGATGTACCTCAGATCTCCCCCCTCGTGGCTGATCTTCTTCCCGTACCAAATCCCTTAATCTTTCTTGTAAAGAATAAGAAGGAGTGGCATCCAACTCTAGTTCTTCCGGTATGGGTGATGTACTCTCTGATCTTAATGGTGTGAGAGGTCCAGATGATTCCCCTATGTCTATTCCTCTTTCCCAAAGATATGGATAATTAGCTTTCAGATAGCTTTCTCTTTTTGCTGAATATCTCTGGAGTCTAGCTTCTCTTTCATCACTCATGTCCCATGTCTTTCATATCTTTAATGAGGCAATAACCAAAACTCTCTCCTGTAGTATCTCTCGTATATGCCCGGATTTCTTTCAAGCTTCAATGCACCCTTGGCTATACTAGAGGTCTATGTTACCATATATCCATATGGCAAGCACGTCTGAAAAGCTATTCTTGGTGTCAGTTTGATCCACAGAATATCCTTAGGAATCCAATTCTTTACCAGTACAAGCTCTTCATGTATATGAGTGTAAACATTCACTTTCCTTTCCTCCCGACCTTCGAACTCTACTCGCTTAATGGATAGCAATGCTATCACATAAACCAGTGTTGGTAACCAACGTGCTCTCCCTCTACAGGCCACCTAATAAATCTTTATCACTCCTTTCTCCAGACCCCACTCAGGATCTGCATCATGCACTCTCTTAAGAATGTTTTCTTTGCAACCGTCTGGCAAATTCCAAGAATCTCTGAAAGAATTGCTTGGACAACCTTTCTTTCTCAATTCCGCATGGAATTTGATTCACATCAAATTCTTTAATTCTCCAACCACCATGATCCCACTAGATACATATTACATCTGGTTGTTCTTGACCCAGTTCCCCAGTATGGTCGCCAAATGTCGAGCGGCTTTTACTCATCCATCCCTTCGCTATCCGAGGTGGAAACTCCAAGATAGAAGAGTTGGATATCTCTAAGCACTCAGCCCGCTCAGAACAATCAGTCATGACCTACAGCTAGTGTATCATGGTTGTGCTTCCTATTTGTATTTCTTCTTGCCCTCATGTTAGCAAATTACCTTACTGTGTATACTGAAGCATCAATTTACTTCAGTAACTACCAGATTCCATTTACTCATCTATTCATTCCACAGCTTCACTCATGTCTCTCTACACAGTGTGTTTGTATCGATTAAGTATCAGATTAAGATTTATCAGGTATCAGGCCAATGCCATGGTGTCCCTAATCTGCTCTACTGTATGATTCTGCAGCTTGCATGAATTAAGCATCGACCAAGCCATCTTCCCATCTTCGCTGTTTCATGCTCTTCGCTTCATCTCCTCCCCCTCTGACCAAGTCGCTCTCCCAAGAACTGATCCCCCATTCGTTGCTGCTCTGCCTCATCTACATGCAAGCTGTTCTAACCACCTAACTAACTAATTGTCACCCCAAGAAGTAACACGTTTCCCCTGCAGATGTCGTTCCCACACAGTCATTCCCTGCCAATGATAACCGTTCCCTATGTACGCTGTGACTGGCTATGCCAAACTGTGTCGGGCTGTGACTGTACCATGCTGTGACTGGCCGTGTCGGGCTGTGACTGGTTGTGTCGGACTGTGTCGGGTTGTGATTGGTTGTGTGAAACTGTGTGAAGCTGTGTCGGGTTGTGTCGTGCTGTGTCTGACTGTGCAAAGTTGTGTCGAGCTGTGATAGACTATGACGGGCTGTGACTGGCTGTGTGAGGCTGTGTCGGGTTATGACTGGCTGTGACTGGCTGTGTAAGCCTGTCTACCCCTCCCTTCTAAAGCCTGCACCTGTCACCCCTAAGGCCTCTGTTGGTCTAAGTCTACCATCCGTAAGTCTGCGCAAAAATTAAGGGTACCCCACAAAACCCATAAAAGTGTCTAAGTCCCAGACAGCCCTCTAACAACAGTTTGTCATCTAGCCTTGGAATAGCAGAGAGAAAACCACAAGCATGTACTCGATTCCAGTGCCTATCCCGGAGATGAGATTGTTGAAACGCCTCCAGTGTATCTTCCAACTGTTTATAATACAAAAAACAACGACTGGCAGGATCTCCAACAGGAAACAAAAACTGTTCTGCGTGGGCGACTGCCACGTCTCCCCTAACCACCATCTCCACGGCCAGATTCTCTATGCGATAGTTACACAGGTCTTCCCACTCTGCCTCCAAATCAATCGGCTCCTCTCCGCCATTGAAAAGCAATTGCAAAATAGTACTATTATACAAGTATCCTTGACTAAGGCTCTGAGCATAGCACACCTCATGCCATCCCTGCAAAACACAGAGTCCAACAATTTTTGCAGGTCTTATCGTCTCTCTGAACTGTTGTAACTCAGGCATTTGTGCCTTCATGGTCTGTTCCATCACATCCATCTCCCCTTGCTGCTCAGCGCGATAAGAAACAAAATCCTACTACAAAGCTACATATCGTTCCTCAGGATTGACTATGGTGGCAGATTGTTTCCCCATCTCTGCTACTTGCTTGGTAATCTCCGCCAACTGCCTCTCCAATTCACTGACACGAGCCTCTTTTGACCTTATCTGCTCTGCCTGTATAGCAATGACTGCATCCTTTTCAACAATAGCCTGTTGCTGATGAGCCTCTTTCATCTTCCACTGATCCTGGAATTTGTGGAGTTCCTTTAAATCTGCTTCTATTCTCTTCTTCGCATCATCCCACGCAAGCTGCAACTGTTGATTCCGTGATAAGGTGGCAGTATGCACACTCCTCAAATCAGCCAATTCTTTCTGCAAATCCTCGTGATCCAGGGCTTCTGCTGCTACCAATTGCAATCCCTCAACCAAATCACGGAGCTTTGTCGCAAAAGACGATTGACTGCCTACATTTTTGCCTCCCGACTCTATCAATGCAACAGTGGTAGTATCAGTCACTAAATATTGAGGCCCTTTCATTCGCCCTGCTTGACTCCGGTTTGTCTCCGTAACATTCGTATTGACAGAAGGTGGCACCTTCAACTGATGCTGCAAAATCATAGACAAATAAGTTGCACAAAACAAAGTATCGGTCTTACCAGCCTTCCTCTTTACTATTATCTCCTCATGGATCTTTCCACACACAAATCCTGCCCAATCAATTTGCACACCCATGAATGTCGCTACCACTGCATTGAGTTGCGATGACGCGACATAAGTAGCAGCCTTCTTCAGGGCTAACCGGCTCACTGCAAATTTCATCCACTCCATCATTTCAGGATTTGCTGCTTTAGCAACTGCCCAACCCCCCGTTCGATTGAAAGCACCCTCCTTAAAATGGCTTGCAGGAACAAAAGATTCATCTTTACAGCCATCAACTTCAATCCCTGCTGAGGGTAATAGCAAGACCTCTGTTACAGTGCGGGCATCAACAACTATCGGCGAGCCCTTCACTATTCCACTCTTTGAGCTAGGATTATAAGAATTGTAAAACTGCATCACTAATGACATGCTAGGCTTTGGCAGCCCCTTCAAACAAAGAATCAAAAACTCCATCATCTGCGCCTGTCTCCACAACGCTTTCTGCTCTCGTTCACCCAAAATCATAGAAATGTCACAACTCCTTAATTTTTCTGCCATCATAGAAACCGGCGGTGGCAATGGTTGCTGCACAGCTTTCTTCACCATCGTGACGGATTGGCTTGGAACACTAATTTTCTCCCCAACACTCAATACACTCAATACTCTCTGTCACTCAATACTCTCACTTCTCACTGTGACATACTTTGCGAATTGCAAAAACACTGGCAGAGAACAAGAAGGATAACCAGAAGAATGGTAAGAAGAGCCCCACTCCTATCTATCGCTCAGGGTAACCTGTCTTAACAGCTGGCAAATACGGAGTCAATGATTAAAACCTAACCGCCACCCCAACATTGTAACAGATTGTACAGCCGACGGCGCAAATATACTCATAATGACAATGCTGACAGACACATACATATTGACACCCCCTCCCACTTAACCTAAATTCTGCCCACGAAACATTAGGTCAAGTACAACTTAAGACGATCGCCGTTGATGAAGCTTCCACCACCCGATAGGGCCCGAGCCACCTCATCTTCAATTTACCAGGAAATGTTTGAAAACGGCTATCATAAAGAAGGACCAAATCTTGAGCTTTAAAGATCTTGGGCTTAAGGCGGCTATCATAATAATCCTTCCGCCGCAATTGGGTGACTTCAATGTTCTGTAACGCCTGCCGACGAAGTTCATCCATCTTAACCAATTGCCGATAGGGATGGAACATCGCCCAACCGTTCCTCGATAGCTATGCGTAGGGAAGCAATTTCAAGCTCGATAGGCAATATTGCCTCTTGTCCATAAACCAACTGGAAGGGAGTAAATCCGGTAGTAACTTTAAATGCAGTCCGATAGGCCCATAATGCAGAAAATAATTTAGTATCCCAATCGCTGCCAGTACCAGAAATTGTCTTTGTTAGAATACCACAGAGCAACCCATTGGTCTTCTCCGTCTGACCATTAGCCCATGGGTGATAAGGAGTAGTCTTCTGATGTTTAATGATATATTTGGCAGTCATCTGCTCAATAATAGAATTTTAAAAATGGGTACCACGGTCGCCCACAAGCTCTCGAGGACAACCAAATCGAGTAATGATATTCTCATAAAGAAACTGCGCCACAACCTTGGCCGTATCGGTGCGAGAGGCCATAGCTTCAGCCCACTTAGTGACATATTCAGTTACAACAATAATATATCGTTTCTAACCATTGCAAGAAGCAGAGGCGATAGGTCCAACAAAATCGATACCCCACTTCTCGAAAGGTGCCTGTGCAAGGATGGGAACCAGGAGCATAGAACTCGATCGCGCAGGTCTGCCAATATGTTGGCAGGCATCACAACGACGCACATAAGCAAAAGCATCTTTAAATAGGGTAGGCCACCAATAACCTGCCAATAATACCTTCCGTCTGGTGGCATCCCCTGCAAAATGACCACCACAAGAATCGGTATGACACCCCTCAAGTATCGTTGGAACCTCAGCTTCCAAGATGCAACGGCGCAATACACCATCATTCCCTAGCTTGTATAATGTGTCGCCAATAATTGTATAAGGCGCAGTCTTCTCTACCAGCCGACGCTTCTGCTTTTCAGTATAACCCTCTGGAAATTGTTGTAACGATAGGTAATTAAAAATGAGAGCATACTCTCCTGTCAGCACATCAACCACAAAAAAGGCAGCATCTGGGAGAGAATCATCTATCGGCTCTTCGCCGACTTCCTTCGATAGACAACTTAAATGATCAGCATTGGCATGCTTGCGCCCAGGGCGAACCACAATTTTAAAAGTAAACTCTTGCAATAAAATAACCCACCGGGCCACTCTGCCACTGAGCTGAGGTTTATTAATGAGATATTTTAGTGCATCATGATCAACATGAAAAACAAATGGATAACCCAATAAATAATGGCGATACTTCTGAACCAAATAAATCATGCCCAAACCTTCTCGTTCAGTGGTAGTATAATTTTTCTCCGCCGCAGCTGTTAGAGGGTTGTTTGGGACTTTAACGCTTTTATAGGTTCTGTGGGGTACCCTTAATTTTTACACAGACTGAGACCAACAGGAGCCTTAGGGGTGACAGCAGCAGGCTTTAGGGGGGGGGGGGGGGGGGGGGGGGGGGGGGGGGGGGGTTACACAGCCCGACACAGCCCGTCACAGTCAGACACAGCTGACACAGCCCGCCACAGCTTTACACAGCCGTCACAGCCAACACAGCCCGACACAGCCAGTCACAGCCCGATACAGCCCGACACAGCCGACACAGCCGTCACAGTCGTCACAGTCCATCACAGTCCATCACAGCCAATCACAGCCAATCACAGCTCGTCACAGCTTCACACAGCCCAACGCAATTTTGCACAGTTGTCACAGTACAGGGGGAACGGTTAACATGGATAGGGAACGACTATGTGGGAACAACATCTGCAGAGGGAATATGTTACTTCAAGGGTGACGGTTAGTTAGCAAGGCGGTTAGAACAGCTTGGAGGTAGATAAAGCGAAGAGAGGGGACTTCTGGGGGATCACTTCTTGGATCACTTCTTAGACATCAAGGGAAAGGTCAGAGAGATTCTGATGGAGAAGAAGAAGTGAGTGAGGATGAAAGGAAGAAAGAAGCTGCAGACATGCAGAGTAATGAAGGGACTTTGGCTGAAGTAATATGCCAGACCAAAGCAGAGATTACCATTGGACAGCTATTGGCTGTGGCACCTTATTGTAGACACAGGCTGTATCAAGCAATCAATCGAATTGCCCATGTGACAGGAAACACAGACCTGAACAGTAAGGTGACCAGTTATAATGTGAAGCCGGAAGGGCGAGAAACAGTCATGGACTTTGATGATTCTATGCCAGTAATCCAATTGAGAATTGGAAGCACAGAACTAACTGATGTACCGATAGATGGAGGCTCTAGAGTGAATATCATGACAGACCAATTAAGGCAGAAGCTTGGTCTAAGTAACATGAAACCAGCCCCATTTACAGTAACAATGGCAGATCAAAGAAGTGTACAGCCATTGGGATTGATAAGAAGAGTTAAGATACAGATTCAAAAGATGATCTTTATGATCACAGTAACTGTGTTAAAAATGGATGAAGTCATGGAAGCTTACTCCTTATTGTTGGGACGTCCGTGGCTGAAACAGGCCAGGGTATTCCATGACTGGAATTCCCAATTACTAACTGTGCATAGTGGGATGCACAAGATACAAATTACCACTAAGAAATCTAGTAGATTACCTGCTACGAGAAGACCTCGAGGGGTCAGGGAGTATGACTGGAGGGGAGGACTGGATGAGGAGCAGGAAGCTACCCCGTTCGCTGCACACCCAGAGTGGGAGCAGGTTGCAAAGATGCAGCTGGAAGGCCTAAGTTGTTTAAAAGGTATTTGTTGTGGTGTAGTGACAGCAACACCAATTGAAGGTGAAATAAGCAGTCACCCACCACATTTTTATGAAGAAAGAGAAGGAGAAATGGAAATCCTAGAGGAACTAGCCACTGTGAGTTTACAGGATGAAGTGGTGTCTGGTTGGACAATCAGTTTCTTTCTTGTTTGTTGCTTCATGAATTTCGGAGTTAAGGTCCCTTCATTGGCCCATGTGTTTGCTGGGAAACGGGCATTAAGCTGGCGTGAACGTGGCACTGTGGGTAGCATACACCTCAGTCTGTTTGAACAATGGTAGATGGAAGTGGAGCCATGAAGAAAAAATTTAACTCATTGAAGAAAGAGGAGCCATTAAGAAAGATTGAACTCATTGAAGCAAGAGGAGCCATTAAGAAAGATTGAACTCATTCAAGATAGTGGAGCCATTAACAAAGATTGATGTCATTCAACAAAGTGGAGCCATTGACAAAATTGATGTCATTCAACAAAGTGGATCCATTAAGAATGATTGATGTCATTGAAGACAATGGATCAATTAAAAAAGATTGGTGCACTCACGAAAGTGGAGCCATTACGAAATATTGAACTCATTCAACAAAGTGGAGTCATTGACAAAGATTGAACTCCTTCAGAACACCTCAGATTTCACCTGTCCTATCTCGCTGCAGAAGTGTCTGAACCTCACTGGGACCCATTGTACATTGGTGAATGCACGTGTCTCGTTGAGGATCACAAAACATCATTTGAATGTAGATGTAGTAAAGATGTTTGCACAGGACAAATTTGCCTCTCTTTCCAATGGAGCTTGATAGCGTGTTCTGGAAGTCCGGGCATGTGCAATTTGGAAAATTCCCAACAGTAATCTCATAACTCCTGTCATGAACAACAGATCCCGATGTCACCATACTCTACACCCGCTCACAGCCTGGAGGGGGGACATTGACAATTTGGGTCACCCGACACTGCAGGGTTCTAGCAGACTCAATTTTGCATTGATGATCAGCACCTGCCTCAACACGACGGACCTATTTTCCATTTCTTTTCGTAGGCCAGTCGTTCCCATGTGGTGGACATGCAGGGAATGCGGATGGCAAACCCCGTGATGGAATTGGTATTACGACAGTTGGGCCTCTTGGAAGTCGAAACCCAGCATCCTCCAGCATGTCAATTTCTTGTTTGGAGAGAGATGTTCCCACCTTCACTGGCCACACGACAGCAATTTGAGGCTTACTGATGATTGAATCCCGACAAGTCCCCATCACACAACACTCAATGTCATTAGGGCAGAACCAGATCTTGTGAGGCCTAGACTCTCGTGCAGTGTAATGTTTGAACAAACCTGTGAAAGTCGGGGCAAGAGTCCCATGAGCGCCTCTACAAATCTTACTGGTGCACTTCACCAAGGACATTGCCCTGATAGCAGAACACCCAACTTTTGATCCTTGGGGAGTCCGTTCAATGTGCCACATTGCATCACCACAATCGGACTCTTCGACCGGCATCATCGTCTCTCCTTCTCCCCGCACTAGAGCGGTGGGATATCTTGCATTGAAATTTGCAGAAGAACATGCACCCACATAGGGAGTGCCAGATTCAAAATTGGGTGGCACAGGCACACGAGGTATGGAGAAATTATCTCTATCATGCCGATGGGAGTCACCAGCGGATCCTGGAGGGGTGTCCAATTTGTGCTTGCATGAACCGAATCTCTCCTCACCTTCTAGAGTGGGAGCTTGGACTGCAAAGGTGTTCCAGTTGTGTAGTCGTTAACAGCCCTGGCCATTTTTGCTGGATGCTTGGATCTATTTGTAGCCCTGAGCAGCAACTTTGCCATGTCTGGCCCTTTACCAGCACCCCGTCCCCTCAGGAAGTCTCGGTACTTTGTTTGTTGAGAAAGCGCGCCGCGGACCATGTCATCTGCAGTTGCAACGTAAAGGTTCCGACCGTTCTTACCGGATTGCACCATCCATATACTAAGCACAGTCGCCACCAGATTGCAGGAGGGCATATCCGCAATGTCCTCCAGTGACATATTCTGCATGAAATTAAACACAAGCCATGATTATGTGGAGCAACAATTGAACTGGACTGGATGGCATGTTCGGTCATGGACATATCCCCTTATGACAATGAAGAAAGAAGAATCATGGTAGTATGCTCGTCATGAAGGCACCCCACTGTTTGTATCTGAAGTGCTAGAAGCCCAACCAACTTCTTCCAGCTCTTTGATTCCATCCAGACTTGCTGCATCAAAGGAGTACCACCATGCTCGGATAGTCTGGAACATGGAGTTTGCTTCTTGCTCGGTTGTGGCATCTTTATACAAACGACATAGTCTCAGATGCTCCTCCTGCAACTCCAGTTTTATTGAACTCTTTGTGTGTCGTCAAAGGGACTAGGTCCAATGAAAGAGGCAAGTGTGTTCCCGGCCTTGCATTGGTATTTTGGGGTCACCAGAACCAAAAACAGTCCGGACATCATTCCAATTTGCTTGTGCGCTATCAGCCATGAACCCAGTGAAGTTTGGATCTGGCACATCATTCGCTCTCATGACGTTAACAAGGGACTTCCATATAAGAATTTGGGACTCTGTGTCCTCCGACTACATGTCACAAACAACAATAGTCATAACTCTCTGGTATGCAGGATTGTACACATGATAGGCCATGGTCGTCCAATCCTTCACACGTTTACGTGATCAAACATAATCCATGATTTGTGAAAATCACCACCGGCCTGCATTCTACGCACCAGGCTAACTCCCAAACCCTCCCCAACTGTGGACATCTTGAATAAGTACACTTTCCTGGACCCCTGCCCCGGGAAAACACTGTCATGGATGAAGTCATATCGGCTTCTACGCTTCATTTCCAGGATACTATCCAAGTAGCCTGTGTTGCCTGCCCCAGTCCTAGAAGGACGTTGATTTGATTTCGAACATTGGGCGAAGTCAATGTTGAGAAATGGTCCATAACAGTGTCAAGTGATGTACATAGTGTCAAACTTTGTCATGGACTCCTCTGATTCTCCCAGCACATGTTTTTGCAGGAAGCCTTTGCTTGCTGCAAGAGCAATGGCGGATGGTGATGCAGTGGGAGCATTATGAAATTCATGTTGAAGCAGTGAACGGACTGTATCAATACTCTCCTTGCACTCTCCTTGCGACACAGGATGTGCATGACTGCCGAAATGGATACAAGCCCGTGTGAGGTTGTTGCAACGGTGAAGCACGTAGTACATTCGTCCCAATGCACAGATGAATTTACAGATATTGCAAACAAGCATACTGCTGCTTGGAGGAGCACACCCTCCTTTGAATGGGTTGTCGCAGACACCCTCCCACTCCGTCTCATTTGCGGAAGTGCTAATAAGCAGCATTTGCACAATGGAGGTGTCTAATGCAAATGGATCTCAGGAACTTCAAGCCATGCAGATTGCATATATTGGAAGTTTTTGTCCGGCACCTTGGGTGTCCATCGACGTGCTTCTTATCCATGCCCGCCATGAGTCTTGCCAAACCTCCACAGGACGTCGGAGGCGGCAATTTAAAAACAATATCACCATCAAATTCAGTGGGAAGGAATTTTGTTCTTTCGATCCGCTGTGTTTCCCAGGAAATGCCTCTCACATCACTCTTGCATCCTGGCAACCCTCTTAATGACTGCAACTTCAGAATGACACTGGTGATCTCTTGGACATCCGGGTCCACCAGAACAGGAGGGTTCGGAGGAGTGGGGAGCTCCGAGATTTCGTCTTCTGAACTATCGGAGAGCTCCACAAATGTGGTGGAGGTGGTTTCTTCTGTTTTGATGGCCACAACTTTAATTGGGACCTGAGCCACCGAAGCAGCTGTTCCGGGCGTGACTATCAAACCCGCTCACAGACGTCTTTGATCTCCATGAATGCGATACTTGGCAGTTGGAACTCTCCATTCGCGCCAACTATCGCATATATGCGGCTTATGAACCAATGTGCCCTCGACCTTCCCAATATCATCATATATCTCTCTCACCACATGGACAGTCCCTGGCTCAAAGCGGAAGGTTATGCAAAGCGAGTCCTCCTCAACAACGGCCAGCCCATTGTCGTCGGCGAGGGCGCTGAGGTACTCTGCTTGTGCATTGCAGTAGAATATTACCACATCCGAGGTGGGAGACATTGCATGCACGAATAGGGATTAGGGGCAGTGGACAATACGAGGTAGCAGGTCACGCGGATGCCTGAAGTGTGGATAGTACTTCCCTCACTGAGGCTATTTCTTCTGTTGCATGCTTGTCATTTACTGGCCGCCTTTCAGCCTGACAGAAAGAGCAGTATATTATTTTGTTGTTGGCAGAATACAGACTGTTCGCACAATTTTGTGGCAGACACAGAATTCCGGCGGATAATGCCGCAGCCCCTTCCATACGGACTCCAATGTGGGCCGAACGGCTGCTGACAGCCATGGGTGCGTGGCATGCTAGGAGAGGAACGTCCTGCATGGGCCATCAAGAAAATGATGGTCGGGATAGCTGTCCATTTCTCGGCAACGCAGCTAGCAAACCCCCCCCCCCCCCCGCAAGAACAAAAACCCATTTACGAGCCGTTACTCTATTTTTGGATCTTATCATCCGTTGATGTCTGTGATGAAACCCTAACCGCCATCCATCTATGTCATCTACCTAAGGGATGTCTTGGAAGATGAGAGTCCCGCCTTCGTCATTTCACACTCGTCACACTGGAGCCTCCCAACAACGAGAGCGTTTCTATAAAGAATAGAGCGCGGCGTAAGTCTCTTTACTTCACGTCGGCGAGACAGAGGTTGAAAGCGAGAGAGAGGATGAAGAAAACTCGTAGGGCGTTAAATCTTTCTGAGGGAGAAAGTGACCGTGAGGGGGAGGGATCTATGGGCGAAGGTATGGAGACTCGGGAAGGTCAAGAGCCCTTTCTGGACAAGCAGCTCAAGGAGCTCTTAGAGCGGCCCCTTTTGAGTGAGTCTCGCAGCGAGAGAATGCAAGCTATACAGGAGGAGGAAGGCGGAAGGACCTCAGGCGTTAGTCATGTGGAGGAGGTGGCTATGGAGCAGAGTCCGCAAAGGGTCGTGGCTACAGGGGAGTGGCCACCAAACATTCAATTGTCTTTGTGGGCGTTGAAGGAGAAGGCTCAAGAGGAAGGCAACATGTGAGTAGGAGATGTGGACACTTGCAGCGGAGGGCAGACTTTGATTCAGGTGAGTGGATGAGCATTTGTGTTTCATAGTGTCTTTGTTTTTGCATTCGTAGAGATGAAGAGAGGATTCATAGAGATGAAGAGAGGATTCATAGAGATGAAGAGAGGAGGAGGAATAGAAGATTGGGTGCCATTTTAAGCTGGCGTTGACGACAGCTTAATCTGGCGTCTCATCATCCCCACCATTACATGGTTCAGGGTTTCTTACATGTTCAGAAGAACTGGAAGATTAAGGTGGCGTCAACGCCAGCTTAATGAGGCACCTCTGGGAGCCATCATTTTGTGCTACAGAGACTGAAAGAGACCTAATAGTAAGCATCCGTCAACGCAATATTTATGTGGCTGGCCATCAGCCCATCGGATCGTTCCATGTTTGCACAATGAAATATGCTTGTTCAGGACGTATAAATATGCTGGAAGTTGTGGAGGATTAAGCTGGCGTTGACGCCACCTTAATCTGGGCCTGAATTTGCTGTCCAACCACATGGTATTTTGCAGAGAAAATGGAAGAAGGCGTGGGAGAGTCAGCGTGAGTTTCCCACTGAGGAAGAGGGAGCTGAGAGGATGCAAACCATGCAAGACGAGGATGACGTCGTGACTGAGGAGGACGTGCCAAGCGAGCAGTCTCGGTAGCGGGTTGTGGCTACAGTGGAGCAGCCACTCGACACACAAGTGCGTTTGCAAACTTTGAAGGAGAAGACTCAAGTGCAAGGCACCATGTGAGGAGGAGATGTGGGGTCTTCCAGTAGTGTACAGAAGCCGTTAAAGGTTAGTTTCTCTCTTACAATTCATGTTTTATGCATTCCAAGTGATGAGGAGGAGAGAAAGAAGCCAAGCAGGGGAGGCATACTAAGCTGGCCTCAACGCTACCTTAATCTGGCATCTCATTGCCATTGTGAGGGTTTATTTGAAGCACAGAGGAGGAGGCAGATTAAGGTATCATTGATGCCAGCTTAATCTGGCAACTCTTGGAGTCATGGTTTACGAATACTAGGGTCCCAACCGTCCATTATATCTTCGCCTAGCAATTTCTCTGATCCCTGGATGTCAGTCACTTACACGTAAACGGCTGCGGAACCCTTCAAGTACTCGTGGATAATATCACCCTGTAGCTTCTTGATATCGTGATGTAGGGCAGGCCGAACTGTAGGCATGGAATTCATCCCGCACAAAGGTAGGAGAAGAGTACCATCGCGAACTTCCATGGAGTTGATGACCTTTCTGGAGTTCACCTTGGATGTGTACATAAGAGAATGCACTTTATCTTCATAGTTCTCCTCCACGTTTTTCTCCCTCTCTTGAGGAACAACTGTTTCCTGTGGAGGCTGGCTTTCCCCTGCCTTCTTCCTTTTTCTCTGTAAAATTCCATGTGTCTGGGCATCAGTTCTAGGGCCACATTAAGCTGTCGTCAACGCCACCTTAATCTTCCTGTAATTCCACCCTTCTTTTTGCGATTTGCAACATCCTTCTCAGGGAATTATGGCGAGCCACATTAAGATGGCATTGGCGACAGCTTTTAATATGAAGCCTCCTTGGGTCGACCTTACTTGTTGAACATAGTGGCAAAGTTTGAAAACAAACAAAAATCATTTGGATGGTCAACCATTCGATCGCCCATAGAGAAGTAACACGGAGTTTGAGGCAGAGCTTGCTCAGAACCCAGCACACCGGCAGTATATGGGAAAGATGTTTTTTGACTGGGATGGTAATCACCGTTTGGTTGCCTGGATGGAATATATCACCAGAATGCATGCGGACATCAAAGACTGGCACCATCAAGTTGTGTCAATGGTTTTGGATCCACAAGGCAATATTACGCAACTTTTGACGGCAATGCACGATATAAACAAATAATGATCATTTTCATTCCTTGCCTTGGGTTACATGGATGTCTCAATCTTGAAGCATCAATTGTCAACTAACATGTGCAGGGGCACGGAGACATCACACGTCACCATGAACATAGTGCATACACTGTTTCGGATGCAAAGCATCGGGGTGATGCCATTGGAAACGTTTTCAGTGTCTTGTCTGCGGAGACACTGAAGAAATGCGAAACAATCAAGAAGACTGAAACTTGGTACAACCTGACAAGGGAAGCGCTCCTCGACTACTTGTACGCGGTAAGAATACGTTCTGATCAGACATCCATGTTGCTTCAATTATGGATCACATTTGTTCTTACCTGGGTTGCACGATGTAATACGAAGCTACTGTTCTTGTGTCACAGCAAGAAATTGCAGATGCGGGAGAACGAGCCAAGCTGGAGTATTATGCCACTGCTCCAGATGATGAGAGAACAACAAACGGGGTGGAGGTGAAAATGAAGGAGGAGATGGATCTGGCGAGGAAGAACCTGAAGAGTGCGTTCGACAAACACATAAGAATTGCTGACCCTGGACTGGGAAAGGGGTTTTTGGAGCAGGTTCGGATCCACTGGAACAAGCCCACCAAACCTGAGATGACACAGGAAAAGCTCCACCGTCTATCAATTTCCATGGTTGACCCTGCTCAAAAAGTGAGGTGGCTGGAAATCTGGAACTCGGATCCAATCATCCGGGACACAAACAATTTCCCCAAACCAATGAAGGACCCTTCCACTGGAATGGTGACACCTACGAGCGACCGCGCTTTTGACACTTGGTTGCACAAAGCAACCTTCTGGAGCCAGGTAAGACTGTCCCTACATTCAAAGTAGTTGGGAATGAGTACATGTTTGTTGTTACTCAAGCACTCAGAATATGGTGACTGTTTTTGCAGCTAGAGAAGCGGGCCATTGACACATTTGAGAAGTCACTGCTAGACTAATGGCCTAAAGCGTAATTTTTTAGTGTCTCTTTTAAAAATTATGGATTGAACGCACAACCTCCTAAAGTCTAAAATGAACTATCTATTTCAAATCCAAACTATTTAGCTTTAAGGTAGTTCTACTCTAGGTACTTAAGTTCTATAATCATCTAATCTTAAGGTCTAAGCTACTTTTAGCCTTAAGGTACTTGTAGATCCAAGCAAATGCGAAGCCCTTGCCCTTGCCCCACAAATAACTAGTTGCAGATAAATCAAACATCCGGATTTACTCGGCGAGTAAATCTAGATAAGGATAAATGATTTACCCGGATTGGCCCATTTCACTTACAGTTACACTTATCCTTAAGACGGATAAATAATCTGAGATACCCTTATCCTTACCTTTCTGAAGGGTAAATAATCTCCATATACCCTTTATCCGCGGATAAATAGAAATTTCTGGAGGGTAAGTAGCAAAAGGATAAATAAAAAACTCTTCATCCCTAAGTATGAGGGCCTTCACTCAAGGGCCCTTGTGCACGCATCTCCCTCTCTCACCATCTCCAAGGGCGTACCATTATCGGCGTACCATTGTCCTACGTAATATATAAGGGCTTTGTCTCTATCAAAAGCGTTGGGTTTGTCTCAAGAGTCACTTTGCTTAGAGTGCACAAGCGAGCAGTTTCCAATGCTACTAACTACCTGGATCTTGGAGGCACTAGTTTCGTGGACGAGGCACTTGTACATGGTCTTATTTGGCTTTGTTTGACTATTATCTTTGGCTCATGATCATCCCTCATATTATAGGCCACATATGATACAATCAGCCTCATACTAAGCCAAAAAATAGACCAAAAAATGATTACCTTAATTAATTCGTTATATTTTTTGAGTTGAGCATAACAAAAAAAAACTGCACAACAGGTGGTAGCTCAGCTGGTAAGTGCACAGTGTGTTGCCCTGGTGGTTCGGGGTTCAAACCCGCTGCCCTGACTGGTGTGTGGATCGTTCGTGACCGGTTGGTCTGGTAGTGACGTTTCCACCTGTGTGCCTAATGGCTTCTCTGAAAGGGGGTTAATTTTTCCCCCTCCTCAAGGGCCTGAATTGTGAGCAGTCGCTCCCAGGTTTCTTAAAAAAAAATTAAAAAAAAAAATCCTTCAATATATCCTTTATTTACCCGGCGGGAATTGAAAGGGTAAATCTTTATCCTTACCCATATTTATCCTTATCCGATGAAAAATATTGGCTTTTACCCTGTGTCCGTAGGATAAATAAATGGACATATAAATAATTTACCCTTACTAGGAGGATAAGCAATCCTCTGATTTCTACTTACCCTTATCCGGAGGTTAGCAAAAATCTATTTACCCGCACAACCCTGGTTACAACTTACAACATGGTTAATAACCCGAATCCCCCTGACGAGTGAAGAACTGGGTTGCTTATTACAATGCAAGTGTCCAACATACACTAAGCATCCTTCAAGACACGTAGGACCAATAGTCACAAGCCAATCTGAACAACACTAGGACAACACTGGACATTGCTCACGTAAAGGATCGATAAGAAAGGCCATTGCGGCTGTTCGAGGCGTCCCTCACTTCACTGTTACAATCTACAACAGCACTGAGCTGTTTGCTGCAACTTCTGCCAAGCCTAGTCTGAGCCTTTTGGAGATCAGTGCTCACCGCCTCTCTTTCTCTTTTGTCGGATCAGAAGAGCGAGCTGCGAGACAGCAGCACGGACCGCGCCCGCGGTCGCGGCACCGGCTGCGCGGTCGGTAGTACAAGTATAGTACTGTAGTACAGTAGCTCAGAGATGGATGAAGGATGAATGTTGTGGGGACGTCGGACTACTCCGCCATTGAACGGGTTCATCCACGAAGAGAGGAGCTTCTCCGAGTAAGCGTTGACCAAGCGCATGGAGGAAAGGCAATGGCGGTCTGCTCAGCGCCCCCCGCGTACTTTCTTCTCTGATCACGTGGCCCCCGTTCTCCTTGACTGCTCAATGTAGTCTAGGGTATGTTGGTTCTTCTCCTTGGATGTTTCGGAATGGAGGAAGGTATTGACCATTCAGTGCGGTGTGAGATGGGAGGGGCAGGAGATCGGAGGAGGTGGATGCTGTTTTCGTTGTTGAAATCCAGGTTGTGATTTGTGGAAGTGATCGACAGCTGGGGTTTTGGGGTTGATCTGGGTTTCTGAACATCTGGGTGTTGAGTTGGGCTTTCAAAATTGGCAGAATTTATTGAGGTTTTGGTTTCTGCTTCGGTTCTCACCCAGTCGCGTGGAGCTCCGGATATGAAGGCCGGTCGTCGCTCATCCTTGGGTTGGGGTTGAGGGGTGGGGTGGGATTCCGTACCGGTTAAAGATTGAAATTGAAGGTTTTTCGGCAATTTTGATTTCAAGCTGGAGCGATCATTTCGTCAGTCTCTTCTCTTAAGACTCTCCCCTTTGTCTCTTCTCTGTGAAGAATCACCTTTTTATGACAATAAACTTTTCCAGTTGATTAAGGCCGTCTGGCTGCTACTGCAAAGCACAGAGGATCCAGAAAAGAGGCAGTGCAAGGGTGTTGTGATCGAATCACGTACTTCTGTTCATCAGGTCACAAAATTCAGCCTCGAATGTGACTGTCCAAACGGAAAATGGCGCCTTACAAGGACCTGCAGCTAGCTAGTCTGGGGCCTCTCTCCATGGTCATGTCAGGGGTGACAGATTTAGAAGCTCAACAATCTCTAGGAGGACGTGAATTGGAGACTTGGCCCCTTCTGTCATCAACAGATGACAGAGCAGGGGAGGCTAGGGGTTTGGCAGAGAAGGATGTACAGAAAGTGGTCACATTCAGAGAGAAAGTTGAGGTCAAGGTCACAGGTATGACGTGTGTGGCATGTTCGAATTCGGTGGAGAAAGCCCTTTCGCGGTTGCCAGGGGTGGTGTCTGCTTCGGTTGCATTGCTGCAGAACAAGGCCGATGTCACTTACGATCCATCCCTGCTGAAGGTTTGATGTCCACTGTCTTGTCAACTTGAGCCCTATAACTGTTACTTTTGACTTTTAATTGCTGGGGTTTCAGTGGCATGTCTGTCCGGGGCCTCAATCAGACTCCACAAATCCTAGAAAGGTGGATACTCGAAAAAGTTACCAACGATCATTAAGCCAGGTCATGCATTCTTCTTTCCCTCTCTCCGTTTGTCTCTTGGGTGTACAAACAAACCCCACACAGCAACTGCCTTTGCAAGTCTTCAACCACTCTCTCTATTCTCTATTACTGTCTCTCTAATGGTAGTTGAGGCTACGGCAAACAACGTCTTATGAGTACATTCTCTAATGGTAGTTGGTAACGGTAATGCCCACTCTCGACACTAGACTGAAATTTAAACTCAGGGCGGGAAGCCGACCTTTGAACAGCAAACAGAAGCAGAGAGGAAAGGGAGAGTGCAATTGCCCGTTGTGTGGGCAACCTGAAGACAATTTCCATTTTCTGATTCATTGTCCGGGGTTCTTTCACCAGAGAGACCCTCTCTTCAAATCTATCAAGGGAATTGTGCCTGTACCTCCGTTTACCAATTTTGCAAGTCTCGAGTCTGAGCCAAAAGCCCAGGCCCTTCTGGGGCCTAGTTATTGGGCAAACCACACACAGCAGGTTGATGCTTGTGTAAAGGATTTCTAGAGGATATCTGGCAAACCCGGATCAATTGTTTATTCCAAGGTAAGTCTTACTACCAGCATCAGCCCCTGACAAAGGTGGGTTCTGTCCCTTTGTGTTCCGCTCAAACTGGGCGCGGGGTCAATGGCCACAAGGCTACGGCAAATGCATAAGTTTATACCTGCAGGGGATAAGCTAAACCCTGGTGGGTGCGAACCCCACAAAAGGCTTTGGGAGGGTTTGTTTCCCGCGAGGTCAATGGCCATAAGGCTATGGCACCAACGCTCAGGGGGAATGGCATGAGTACATTCTCTATTCTCTCAAGCAGCCTGGAGCAACGAGTATCTCTTTAAAATCAAGTTACTATAGCTTATTGTTGGGCAAAATGATGGTTTAGTGCTTGCATTGTCCACATGTGGCATAATCTGGACACAGTTAGTGGAATTGATGTCACAATGTATAGTTACCTCCAATTTCTCTGTAATTGTTTTTGGTCAAGGATGCAGTTGCAAGCTGGGCGTATTCCTACTTCCCTGCATGGCTTTCGTAGAAGATTCAAAGACAATTTCTGGTTGAAATATGCATAGATTCTTGTCCATGCATAGTTTAATAACTCTTTGAATCCTTCTAGCAAGTCCGGCAGATTCATTGTATGGTGGATTCATCTGCAACAGTGAGCTTGGAAGCAGCTACATGTTTTACCGCTCTGTGGGAAAAATGGCCTGTTTCAGTTTTTGGACCTCATATCAGCATGCTTGCTTGCAGGAAGAGGATATCCAAGAGGCTATCGAGGATACTGGATTTGATGCAGAGATCCTTTCCAAAGGAATTGTTTCCAACTTCGGTGCTCATGGAGCCACCAGAACGGCCACAATGGTTGGGCAGTTTCGAGTAAGAGGAATGACTTGCGCTGCTTGTGTAAACTCAGTAGAAAGCGTGTTGAAGAAGCTGCCAGGGATATCCAGTGCATCTGTTGCCTTGGCCACAGAGATGGGGGACGTAGAATTTGATCCAAAGGTGATAGATCGACTAGCAATTATCGATGCCATTGAGGATGCGGGGTTTGACGCCGAATTAGTAGAGAGTGGTCAACGGGATCAACTGAGCTTTACAGTGGAGGGGATGTACACTGACGCTGATGGTAAAAATGTGGAGGGGCTGCTGAATCTCCTGAAAGGGGTGAGACAACTCACTGTGGATTCAGCTATAGAGAAGGTAGATTTATTAATTGACCCAGAACTAATTGGGCTGAGGGCCATAGTTGATGCGATAGAAAGCAAAGGAGCTGGCCGCTACAAAGTGGTTGTACCAAATGCTTACACGACCCATTCACCAAATCGCTCTCAGGAGGTTAGGCAGATGCGTCATCTGCTTCTGTGGAGCTGTGCTTTCAGTGTGAGTTCCTTACTTCCAGGGTTTAGCTTCACCTGGCATCATTGTTGTTAAGTGTTACACAGAAGGCATGAGGTTGCTTTGCTGGGTCTATCCAGGAAACTTCCAACCAATCAGGGTTTGTTCTTACCTATGCTTCAACTAATTCGATTGTTTTTGGCGGTGCTTGTGTGATGCAGATTCCGGTGATTTTTGTGTCGGTCGTGTGTCCCTCTCTGTTATCCCCCGTGTTACAATGTGGGCCCTTCCTGATGTCCGATTGGCTCAAGTGGGTACTTGTGACACCTGTCCAGTTTGTGATTGGTCGTCGGTTCTACATTGCAGCATACCACTCTCTGCGAAGACGGTCTGCAAACATGGATGTCCTGGTAGCTTTGGGAACAACAGCATCATTTTTGTACTCTGTATGTGCTGTCTTGTATGGGACAATTGTAGGCTATAAGGCGATGACGTATTTCGAGACTAGTGCCATGCTTATTTCATTTGTTCTCCTTGGTAAATACCTGGAGGTCCTGGCTAAAGGAAAGACATCAGAGGCTATTGGGAAGCTTCTGGAGCTGGCTCCCACCACTGCACTTCTGCTGACAGTGGACGATGGTAGGTTAACTAACCTTACATTTCTTCTTCCCTTTCTTTGTTATACCAATGAGCATGGGGTGTTAGATGCTGTTGCATGCTTTTATTTACATGTTTAGTAGCTGAAGATTTGTAGGCAGTCTTTGTTGCATTTCAGTGTTTACTAGGTAACGTTATGGGATTAATTTTCAAAGATTCAGGTGTGGAACCAAGCTCCTTTATACATCTGGTCTATGATGGAAGCCATAGTGAGGGTTCCAAGAGATCGAGGAGCCCTTGCCAACTTTTGCACTTTTCAATGTTCCAGGGGGCAAGGTGACCACAGAGCGAGAAATTGATGCACAGCTAGTACAGAGGGGTGACATCTTGAAAGTGCAGCCTGGAGCAAAGGTTCCAGCCGATGGAATCACTGTCTGGGGGGCTAGCCATGTGAATGAGAGCATGATCACTGGAGAGGCTTCACCGGTTGCAAAAGAAACGGGCGACTCCGTGATCGGTGGTACCATCAACATGAATGGAGTCATGCACATTCGTGCCACACGGATTGGCCGCGACACAGCACTTGCACAGATAGTTAATCTGGTGGAGACTGCTCAGATGGCAAAGGCCCCAATCCAAAAGTTTGCTGATCATGTATGTTTTGGGCTGCATGAGTGGCTGCCGTGATACTTCCTCCCATTCTCCGTGTCTCTCTCTATGTACTCATTAACGTTTCCCACTATTGCTCTGGTCGGCTTTGAAAGTTTCACAAATCCTCCAGGAAACGTATCCTTAAACAAATAAAGCTGAGCAGGATGTCTTGTACTTTTGGTGGAAGAACACAGAATGGAATCATTTGACTGTGCAGCTGTGTCCCATACTATATTTGTGGCTATTTAATTAAGCTGACTCTGAGCACTGATGTTTTTTGTAGGTGGCTAGTGTTTTCGTTCCCATTGTGGTCTCCTTGGCTGTTGCCACCTGGCTGGTCTGGTACGTCTAGTCCACTACTCTCTCTGGGTGTGCAGTCTTGTTGAAGTTGGTGGAAGTTCCAGAGATGAGTTACTTGCTGAACCAGACTGGAAAGAGATTGGGTGGAAGCGCGAGAGCCAGTGAATAACAAATGTCTGAGCAAGAGATAACGAGTTGTGTTTGTCATGGCATTTCCTCAGGGCATGGTCTATTCCAGTCTTCAGTGGTCCTACAGAGCAATACAATCAAAGCACAAGTCTTGTGCAGTGTCTCGTCTGATCTGGAATTCGGTGGCCCTCTTGACAGGTATCTGGCTGGGAAACTAGGGGCCTACCCTGATTCCTGGCTCCCCACTGGCACCAACTACTTCGTATTTGCGCTCATGTTTTCTATATCGGTACTTGTTATTGCCTGCCCCTGTGCTCTGGGACTTGCAACGCCAACTGCTGTGATGGTTGCTACGGGTATTGGGGCCACCAATGGGATCTTGATCAAGGGTGGGGATGCCCTGGAACGTGCGCATAAAGTGCAATGTGTGGTTTTTGACAAGACAGGCACTCTAACCAAAGGCAAACCCTCTGTGACACACACCAAGGTTTACTGCGAGACTCCATTGGCTGAGTTTCTCGCTTTAGTCGCTGCTGCCGAGGTTAGTGCCTGGCATCCTATCTTACATTCCGCTTTAGTTTAATTCCTCTCTCCTGGAGCTTTTACCCTAATCTGGAGTTTCCAATTATTGTGAGACCTTATTTCCTATACCTTCTGTGTTTCCTTTTTCCCGTGATTGCTTGGTTGGTGAGCTACTGACATCAGAGATATGAACAGGCCGGCAGTGAGCATCCATTAGCTAGAGCAATAGTGGACTATGCACACCACTTTTTGGTTTTTGGGGGGGCCCCTACCCCAAAGTCTCCCCGGAGTACAAAATCCAGGGATATGAGCTGGCTGAAGAAGGCCTCAATGTTCAAAGCTATCCCAGGCCATGGTGTTCACTGTGAAGTAGACAACATCTACATCCTGGTGAGTGTTCACATTTGTTGTTTGTTGGGTTACAGGGTCCTATATCTACCACTCACACATGGAATTCTCTTGATTACATCAATGTTCTAGGAAGTTGAAATTAGTGGGCATGAACCTCCATCTTTTCTCTGTAGTACTTCTCAACCTTGCTTACATTTGGCCAGGTTGGCAACCGCAAGCTGATGCATGACTCAGGAGTTGAGATTCCACAAGACATTGAAGAGCATTTACAAGACATCGAGCAACGTGCTAGGACGGTCATTCTTGTAGCCTTTGATGGAGCACTAGCAGGTGTTGTTTCTGTCTCAGATCCTTTGAAACAGGAGGCAGCAGTGGTTGTTGAAGGCCTAAAACGTATGGGCATTCGGTGCATCATGATGACTGGTGACAATTGGCAGACAGCCAAATCGGTTGCAGCTGAGGTTTGTCAATTTTGGCTTTCAGAATCTCTTTGGTGTGTGCTATTTGGACTCTGGATCTCTCTCTCTCTTCCTGCCCCTTCCCCCCAACAGAAGTCGAGAATAATCTTTAAAAAAAAATTGACTTTCCTTTCTTTCAAACTTTGGAGCCTATCTCAGCAAGCTGTGCTGTTCCAGTTGGGTTGACTCCACGATGTAGATAGCATGCACCTAATATCGCCCTATTACTGACCTGCAAACTCTTGTTCATGGTTGTTTCTTGTGGCAGGCAGGGATTGAGGAGATTATGGCAGAGGTGTTGCCAGCTGGCAAGGCAGAGGCAATCCACTCACTTCAAGCCAATGGAACGGTGGTGGCCATGGTGGGGGATGGTGTCAATGACTCCCCTGCCCTTGCCGCTGCTGATATTGGCATGGCTATCGGTTCAGGTACGGATATAGCGATTGAAGCGGCTGATTATGTTCTGATGCGCAACAGCTTGGAAGACGTGATAACGGCAATTGATCTATCCCGGAAAACCTTTGCCCGTATTAAATTAAATTATGTATTTGCAATGGGATATAACATTCTAGCTATCCCTATTGCCGCTGGAGTTTTCTTTCCACTCTTGGCACTCCGACTGCCCCCTTGGATGGCCGGTGGGGCAATGGCATTTTCATCAGTGTCTGTTGTCTGCTCATCATTGTTATTGAAGAGATACAGGCGGCCCCGGCTGACAGAGTTGTTGCAAGTTCAAACACAATGACAACTCTCAAATCTCTTCACCCTTCTGTTCACCCCCTCCCTATTTCTTGGTCTGTAAATTATTGGTGTGCATTTTACCCTTTATTCTGTAAGTTGAAATCTAGAGTCAACTCTTAAACACGCGAGGCTTAAGTCCAGGCTTTCGTGTACGGTTGGCCACTTCACCTCTTTTCCAATTTTCAGGCTTCGGTGTTTGGAGGTCAAAGTTCTTTGCAGCACTGTCACATCTCCTTCATCTACCTCGCACTGTTTGCAGAAGCTTCCTGAGAGCAAATAGGGAAGAGCAGACAGACTCTGGCTAAAATCCGCAGTTGTCTGAATCAATGAAGAATCTATTGCATCAATAGTGGTGCTTGAAAAGCAACACCTGTAAACTCTCTTACAGCTCAGACGGCTATCTCATCTGCATTTCAACCATTTGCCCACCATGTCCACTTTGTGGGGACACTGAAAAAATGAGCAGTGTATGAAACCTCAAACGATGCTGCTGAGAGCAGTGTAACAAGTAAGGACCTGATCTTACTCTAATCAGATATCCACCTCACCCTAAAACTCTTTCCACTTCTGAAGGGTGAGTAATGAGCTTCAACTCCACATTATTCTCAAGATTTCACATTCTTGCTGTGGGGCACCAGGACAACAAGCAGTACCCCATAACCCTCAACTCCTCAACACTACCAAAGACTTGTTTCTGAGAGAATGAAAACTAATTTGGAAAGATAACATGTTGGTGGAGGAGCGTAGTGGTAAGAAGATTTGCTATCTACTTGGGTGTGAAGCTCAAATTCAGCTCCAGCTGATCCATTTCATCATGCTTGAGGAAGCTGCTGGGCAGATGACAAGCCCCACCTTAGACTAGAAGGTGAACAAAGCGGCAGATTCTGTAAGAACCGGCCGGGCCGGCTAAATAGAAGCTACCAACATCTAGGTTGCGTGTCCACGGTCGGATAGCTATCCTGGGGAATCGAATCTTGTTCGTCCGTTGCGAGGCTCGCGGAGCGATGGTGAAGAAGCCCAGAATTTGAAACACATGAGATAATTTGCAGGCACACAGAACTTGCGAGCTTGTTCCTGGGTTTAAGATTTCAGTTCGTGGGTCTTTCGAGAGGGAGGTTATCTTTCAGTCAGAGTGTAGAGTATCGGCGGGGATCTGTGAGTGAGAGGTTTATGTGGGTTGGAGATTACAAAGTGGGTTTGTGAGGTTTTGTCGGAGAGAGAGAGAGAGAGAGAGAGAGAGAGAGAGAGAGGGCACTCCCTTGTTTGCAGGGAAGTGTAGGCAGAGGATATGGCAGCCGCGGTTGGCAGCATTGCTGCGGCTAGTGCGTCAGCATCGTCTCTCAAGTGTTGCAGTGTAGAGAGAGCGGCATCTTCGTCTTCGTTGAGTGGGAGGGGCGCCCGGCCCTTGTCTTCACGTTCGTCATTCGGTCGCTTTTCGTTCCAGGATGTGTGTTTGCGGCAGGGTCCCCGGCCCAACTCCAGGACACGGGTCATGCGCACTAATGCTATGGCTAAAGAGATCTACTTCAACAAGGACGGTTCAGCCACAAAGAAGTTGCAGGCATCTCTCTCTCTCTCTCTCTGTCTCTCCTTTCAACGTAGAAGGGCTTTTGCACTGCCTGCATGCATGCTTGTATGGTGGTCTCCCATCCAAAGACGGTCCAAGGGGCTCTCCCGTTGTCACCATTTCCTGTGAAGAAGTTTAAACTTGCCATTTGCTTTGCTCCATGGGCTCACGGGTTGTCTCCACCGCCATTTTAATTTTACTAAATAAACTTCCATGGCGAACGGAACCACCGGAACGTCGGATGGGTATTGTTGGTCAAGTTGAGAGCATGGTTTGAGAGGGTGTGTGTGGTTATTGTAATCACCTTAAGATGACGGCAATGACTGGATTCCATAAGATCTTTGAATGTGAGGCAGGAAACTTTAGGGCATACCAGCAATTATTCTCATCTTACTCTTCCCCTGTTCAAGTTTGGAGAGGACATTCTTGGATTTCTGAATTGCAGCATCTTTTTACACGGGAATGTGATTGACATGTCGCTGTACTTGTCTGTGGGGAAATGAGAGGAAATGGCTGCTTTTTGGGTACCTAATTAGTTCATGAGATCTGCATGTGTATCTGGAGAGAGAGGCACTGGCTGTAGAGCTGTGAAAGAGGTTCCCCCAGCAGGCAGTTGGTCTAGCAGTTTTAACTGTCTGGCATGATGTAGTCACCCAGAGTTTGGACCTTTTGACAACCCTAATTATCTTTTTGGGTGACTGTGCTTGTCTTGCTAGGAAATACTTTTCTCCCTTGGTCTCAAACTGGACGCTTTCATAGATTTGCATAGACTTGTGATCATTGTTGCCTAGAGCAGGGTTGGCTAGTTGCCAGAGGTTCTTGCTGTGGCAGCTCTAATCAATATTTAGCTAAAAGCTTAATTCTCAACCCTTTACACTGTTGATGTAAGTTTCTGATCCGATCTTTCAGATATGCTCATGAGCCTAATAGGTAGTGTTTTCAAAGGCAATCATGGAAGTTTTTTCCTGCTTGGGTTTTTCAGTGAGGGTGTGCAATCATACCGTACCTGGTGCCTATGAACCTCTTTGTTTCCTATGGTGCACTTCTAATGGATACCATAGAAGTGCACTTTGTTTCTGATGCTGCTGTATCTTCAAGTCCATGGCTTACAGAAGCTTTGGTTGTATTATTGCTGCAGGCTGGAGTCAACAAGCTGGCAGATTTGGTTGGTGTGACCCTTGGGCCCAAGGGAAGGAATGTAGTCCTTGAGAGCAAGTATGGGTCTCCCAAGATTGTGAATGATGGTGTTACAGTGGCAAAGGAGGCAAGTTCCTTTTGTTGATCTTGAGATTTGAGTCCAATGCATCTATTCAAATAGGTGGGAAAAGTGATACTTTGGACTCCATGGGTAATAAGATGTCAATGCTTCAGCTCCTCGCTTTGAATGTGGTCAATCATCTGATGCACAGAGGGTGCCTGCAGGTTGAGTTAGAGGATCCTGTGGAAAACATAGGTGCCAAACTAGTGAGGCAGGCAGCAGCCAAGACCAATGACCTTGCTGGTGATGGCACTACCACATCTGTGGTCCTTGCACAAGGGCTGATTGCTGAGGGTGTGAAGGTAATGTCTTGTTTGGACTATGCTGCACAGATCTGTTCCATGTAATGTCAGATCTGCCAGTTAGAAACTTGAACTTCTGTCTCTGTTTTTATTTTTATTACATGTGCAACTTCACCATCAAGAAGTCCATCGTTCTATAATATGAAGACGTTTTGGTAAACATATCGTCAAGAGTACTGACTGAGTGGGTCTGTTAATGCAGGTGGTGGCTGCAGGTGCAAATCCGATCCAGATCACCAGGGGAATCGACAGGACAGTAGTTGCTCTTGTTCAAGAGCTGAAGGCTATGGCAAAGGATGTGAGTCCTCCTGAAAATTTTCATTCTGATTTGTACCTAGTTACTTTCCTAGATGTACAGTAGATGGTTTTGAGTTGTCAATGCCTGTAGTTGGAGTCTGAGAGGAAAGGAGGGCATTGTAGGTGGAGGACAGTGAGCTGGCAGATGTCGCTGCTGTCAGTGCTGGCAACAATTACGAGGTTGGGCAGATGATTGCTGAGGCCATGAGCAAAGTGGGTCGGAAGGGTGTTGTCACACTGGAGGAAGGCAAGAGTGCTGAGAATAGCTTGTATGTGGTGGAGGGTATGCAATTTGACCGTGGTTACATCTCACCGTACTTTGTGACCGACCCTGAGAAGATGACCGTTGAGTATGACAACTGCAAGGTGTGTTTCATATCGTAACTTCTGCCCCAACCGCATTTTCCTTTCTCCAAAGAAAATGGAAAAGGAATAGTTATGGGTGGGGTGCTGATAAAACATGTAACTTGCTAACGCAATAGAGTCGGTGCTACTTGTTGTATATACTGTTTCAATTCCTTGGTTTGATCAACTAACTCAACCATGCTGACAAGAAGCACAAAGCGATGTGAAGCACCTTCCTCCTAAAACAATGATTCTTGCCGAAGCAAGTGTGAATTATGGTGTCACTTCACCCGAAGGGCTACTGCCGTCTGTTTGGAAGGTGGACACTTTCTAATGGCCATAACCAGGGCAACGCAGTTGCCAAACCTCCCCAAGGACTTGAAAGTCCCCATGTACCCACACATTAGGTGACCGGTTGGATGTCACCCATCATATCGAAACCAACTATAAAATGGGGTTGCTGTTGATTCTCAGAAGCTGAAACAATGGGCATGGATATTGAACTATCCAAGTTTCTTGGACATGACTAGATGAAAAACTACATATGAATTAAATGTACACCATCTGGCTTTGAACCCATGACCGCTTGTAAGACAGCCCTGTGCCCTACCCACTGGGCCATGTGTTATATGCTTGCACCTTCCTCATCTTAGATGTCCTCTTGTTATTCTCCTGTGAACATATCAGCCAAATCTTCATTTGAGTAGACGTTGGGCATATGCTGGAAAAGAAAAGGCGACCTTTTCTTGTAAGCTTGAGAAAGAGGAAAAACTTTCGAACCAAGGAAAAAGTATCCAAGAGTGAGAGAAGTGCAAGAGTGTGAGCAAGAGAGAAGATGTGTGGTGCTGATGAAAAGGATGATTTTTCCATCTGTGCCAGCTACTCCTTGTGGACAAGAAGATAGGAACAGCACGCGACATGATTGGCATACTGGAAGATGCAATCCGGGGTGCATACCCACTGGTGATTGTTGCTGAGGACATTGAACAAGAGGCACTGGCCACATTGGTGGTGAATAAACTGCGTGGCTCTTTGAAGGTGGCAGCACTCAAGGCTCCTGGCTTTGGGGAGCGGAAAAGCCAATACTTGGATGACATTGCCATTTTGACTGGAGGTCAGATGCTTATCAAAATCTTAGTCTGTCATTCAGTTTGGGGTTGGGTTCTTGTTGGAAAGTAAAAATCGTAGCAGGGAGTTTCGGTCTTCCAATCTGAAATCTTACCTGGGATTTGAGAGTGTTTAGCAGTTAGAACAGTACTTGTTCAGAAATTGCCAACCACTTTGAGGGGACCATCTGTTTGTAATGTTTTCTTTGGGTGGAAATTGAATATGGCAGGCACGGTGGTGAGGGATGAGATCGGTTTGTCATTGGACAAGGTTGGTCGGGAAGTGCTTGGCAATGCGGCCAAAGTAGAGCTTACCAAGGACTCAACCACAATAGTGGGAGATGGCACCACTCAGGATGTTGTGAGCAAACGTGTTACTCAGATTCGGAACTTGATTGAGGTAATTTACAATGTTGCATCCATCTCGAGCTGTAATGTCTGTTATATTTGAGGATTCCTCTTCAACCCTGTAGGTAACACACCTCTCATAGGTTTGAATAAATAATGTACTCATAAGACGTTGTTTGCCGTAGCCTTGTGGCCATTGACCCCGCGCTCAGTTTGAGAGGAACACAAAGGGACAGAACCTACCTCTGTCAGGGGCTGACGTTGGTTGTAAGACTTACCTTGGTATAAAGTATTGATCCGGGTTTTCCAGATATCCTCTAGAAATCCCTTCACACAAGCATCAATCTGCAGTGTGTGGTTTGCCCAGTAACTAACCCCCAGAAGGGCCTGGGCTTTTGGTTCAGCCTCGAGACTTTCAAAGTTGGTAAACAGAGGAACAGGCACAATTCCCTTGATAGATTTGAGGAGAACGTCTCTCTGGTGAGAGAACCCTGGACAATGAATCAGGAAATGAATATTGTCTTCGGGTTGCCCACACAACGGGCAATTGCACTCTCTCTTTCCTCTCTGCTTCTGTTTGAATAAATATTACTTCGGCAGTTGTTTCATATTGCAGAAACAACATGTGCAGCCTGGGACAGAAATGCAGAGGGAAAAATATCTTCTGTTTCCTCCTGCCACTCACTAGTCTGAATCAAGCTAGAAGTATTCAGTTAAGGTACTACCGGAATGGACATGTAATTTGCGTAGGGCACCCCCAAATTTACTACAGGAAGCAATGTAGGAGCTCAATAGTGGGATGAGTCGCTTGAAATGTAGAAGGAACCTGTCAATGACAACATTCAATCATATTACCCTTGTCCAACAGGTGAACATAGTTGGTATGTGAGAAGCTTACATATGCGAACTCTATTTAAGTCCTGTGGTTTTAGCTCTAATGGCTTTATAAGCTGCATGTTATCTTCTGCTAGTGGAGTATCCTCCTTGTCAAGGTGTCAAAAATTCTAGAACATGATGGTTGGGGTCATGGTGAATGCACACAGGTTGCAGAACAGGAATACGAGAAGGAGAAATTGAATGAGAGAATTGCAAAGCTGTCTGGAGGGGTCGCCATCATCCAGGTTGGCTGCTGGTTTAGCAGTTGTTTGCACCTGGACATACATCTCAGTTGTCAAGTTCATCAGTTTCAAATTTTCAATTTGGATGTTGAAAGAAACCCTTAAGAAACCTTTTTAGGGCAACGTACACTTGTGTGTTGGATCAAATCCATTGGAATCAAATTGTTTCGGTCGCTTATGGTTGCTAATTATTTTAACAGGTGGGAGCTCAAACTGAGACAGAATTGAAGGAGAAGAAGTTGCGGGTTGAGGACGCCTTAAATGCAACCAAGGTGTGCCTACTCTGCACCAGCTTCGCTTGTATGCCATGCTGATCTAGCTCACATGCTTTTGCCATGTATCTTCTGAAGAGCTTCTTGTACTCAACTATTGTTTGTGCCACGGAGGCCAGGCTGCAGTGGAGGAGGGCATTGTTGTTGGAGGAGGATGTGCGCTCTTGAGACTTTGCACCAAAGTGGATGCTATCAAGGAAACCCTTGACAACTATGAACAGAAGGTTGGCATAACAAATTTCCCTGTTACTACTGCATATGGCTGATTTGTGTTCGTTGGAAGAGGACAGGGGCTCTTGTGGCTCATGTCATTGGAGGACCAAAGAACATTCTTTCAATATGCAGTTGTAATCTCCTGTTTAAGTTCTCCCTCTATATGAGTGCCATTTGGTATGGCACTGGAGACAGGAGTTGGACTTCTTTGCTCATGAAGAGCATGTTTCTTATGTGGACATTATAAGTTGTTCAGTCATTCAGTATTGAGTTCGCGGCTAATGCAGTTTAATCATCTCGAGTCTTTGATAATGGGCTAAACGGGGCAAAGACGGAGGGAGACTAACCAATGGCACTCTATTCTTGTATTGTGTGGTTTGAAGTTCTGCCGTAGAAAGTGTTGTGTGCAATGGCAATTGGTGCTGGCAGCTGGATTACTTGCCGCTGATACATTGCAAAAGCAAGTAGCCAGTCAGATGTGGCTTTTAATGACTCACTAATAACTTAGGGGCTTTCTTATGTGTGGCAGGTTGGGGCAGACATTGTGAAGCGTGCATTAAGCTATCCAATCAAATTGATAGCTAAGAATGCTGGTGTAAATGGGAGTGTGGTTGTTGAGAAGGTTAGTAGTCTCTGCCGTAGTATGTGTGGACTTCATCGGCACACCTTCAAAGATTCTCCTATTTTTGAGGTTACTGACCCAACCGTCGGTGTTCTTCCTGTTCCTTCTCTGATAGGCGTTTAGTTGCTGGGGCGTCATTTCAGCTTATGCATTGGAGCACCCTAAGTATGAGAGCCAATTATTTCTTTTGAAATTGGCTCTTGGAACTTAAAGTGAACCAGGCTGCTAACCACGCAATTCTCTTTTAATTGGGTGAATATGTTGGTACCATTATTAATAAATGGGTGGTTATATTGTGTGCAATTCAGGTCCTATCAAATGACAACCCAAGCTTCGGGTATAACGCCGCAACAGGAGAGTATGAGGATTTGATGGCAGCTGGCATCATTGACCCTGCCAAGGCAGGCCCCCCCATCTGTCAATTCTTTTCTTCTTTCTGTTCCTGCCCACTCTGCTTTCAGTGCAGGAGCTGTTTGTATGTCGTTCTGCATTTATGTTGATTAACCAGCAACAGTAAACAATTTTCACACATAGTGGGCTTGTCTGAGATCAGTGGGATACTCTCCTTAGGATTATGACCCAGCGATTTGGATTGTAGAAGGTGTCTGTGATCTTGTACTATTTAGGAATCAGGCGGACATCATGTGGTTTCTCACAGTTGTTTCCCTGGTATTTTCAGGTGGTGAGGTGCTGTCTGGAACATGCAGCCTCTGTGGCCAAGACTTTCCTTACTTCGGATGTTGTGGTGGTGGATATTAAGGAAGCCGAGCCAGCCAATGCAGGCTCCCCAATGGATAACTCAGGTCCTTCATCCTACCTGTTATTCCCTTCCTGTCCTCAGATTCCGTGGGGATACCGCATGTTATTCCCTTCCTGTTTTCTAGTGGGTTCAGATTTCAAGCAGCATGCTGGGTAAGTGTTGACCATTTGCTGGGTGTGCTGCCATGGAAAGTCTTCATGCCGAATTATGGCAGATGTGGATTACCAACACTCAAATTAGCCCTTAAGTATTGTGCTGTTTAATGCTGGCTCCTGTAAATGTGGGAGCAATCATAAGTTTTAGTACTAACCAGTTGATGACCTGGTATTGTTATGTACTAGTTACATTTTTCTTCGTCTCGTCTTCTGGACCCCACGCTTAGCATTGGTAGAGTAGAAAGCGTGAGGAGTGTTTGGTGCTTGTGAAGAATTATATCATGTTGGCTTGAAAGAAAATAGGGAGGAGAACAGAGATTGACAAGCTTCTCTGTGTTTGATGCAGGATACGGATACTAAGCATGCAACCAAGCAAAAGTAGTTTTAGTTTCTATTTCATTCTCAAATTTTGCTAAAGTTTCAGAGTCCGGGATGTGTAACACTGGAAGATTGACAAGTATGGGCGAATTGCCGCGGTAGGCAGGCCTTGCTACTCGTCCCTCTGGAGTAAGACTTAGGTTGCATTTACTTTATTTGTCTTCAACACTTAACACTGATATATGCTGTGCTCTGGAATTACTGGCACAATCAATACAACTTGATATAGCAAAGATCTGTCATATTGCATATTCCAACATGTGTCCCAGTCCTTTGAGATCAATCCAGTTCTACATTGTACTACTACAAAACCTTGGTCTTCAGAAGACTTTCTGAAACTGTAGGTCACAACATCTGCATCAGATCATTCAATGCATGGGTTAATCATGAGAATGGCAGTTCACTGTAGAGACTAGAGACTGTTGCATGGAACCAATTAATTGCATGCGGTATCCCCACAGAATCTGAGTGTAGAGATGCTCCTAGCCCAGTGTGACCCGATCTGTGCGAAAGCTTTGACTGATGTAGTGCTCTGTATGCGTTGGGTTCTCCATAGCCTGTGAAAGTGCTTGTCTCTTTGATGGTTCCTGCATTCCACACAAAGACTCTGCTGCGGTCCAGCATTGCAGACAAGCAAGAGAAACTCGCTGAGCGCTGATATATAGTGAGATACAGAAGAGAGATCCGCACTGTATGAGAAGGATGATGAACAACTAGACTGCACTGACTGCCGGGAGACGCCGGCGCCGCAGCGGCCGACCCCGTCGAGGCTCATTAGTGTTGGCACGCAAGAAGAGAATTTATGGGTGACCAGCGGACGCTGCACGTTGTGGAGGAGACGGGTGCCGCAGGTGTCTTGACGACGGGTGTGACACTTGGGCTGCGAAGGAGGGAGAGAGGAGAGAACAGGGGTTGCCGTGCAATTTGAGGTGGGGTGGGGTCAGAGGAAGGGAGATGAAAGGGAGTGGGACAGTAGCAGGGAGTGAGGGGAAAAGTGGGGTGGTGGAGGCGGGGGTTGCACTTTGCGAGCATGTGCAGCGGCAGGGGTTGCAGGGGCATCTGTTTTCGGACATAACCTTGAATTTTATGGGGAAGGACTACCCGCTCCATCGGATTATACTCTCGCAGTCTTCGTACTTCCATTCGCTTCTCTCGGGCCCCTGGAAAGAGTACGGAAAGCCGCGAATCGAACTGCAGATTGATGACCCTAATGTGAGCGCGGAGGGCCTGGAGATTGCCTTCTCCTACATGTATGGGATGAGCCCAGTTTTCACTGGAGATAATGTGATGGCAGCACTGGCCGCAGGGTGTTTTTTGTGCATGGAGAATTTCTGTGACAAGTGTGTGCAGTTCATTGTAGCCAACTTGAGGGTGGAGACCTTTGTCGCTTACCAGCAGCTGTCCGAGCGGCATTGCTATGGCCGGTTTGCAGACTTGATAAGAAATGCTTGTTGGACATTTCTTTGCACGCATGCATCGCGTGAGCTCGTTCATCTCCTTCCAAAGCTTTCTTTGCAGGTGCTTCCCACCACCCCATTTCCCTCTTACCCCCCAGCCCTATTCCCACCTAATTTGAGTAATTTCATCAGCCCCAGTGTGGCACTGAGTGTAGCCGGGGTAATCTGTGGGTGTGCGTGTGCATAGCCCTATCCAGGAAGGTCTTTCCATTGCAGTGAAGGCAATTGCGGTGGAATTTACAGGTTGTTTGTGTTCCTCTTGCATATGACTTTGTGAGTCTGTCATTCATAATTCTCAGGTGATGTCGAATCTGAGAAGGAAAGAGGTGAACAGACCTGAGACTCATGACGTGTTCATCTGGAGATGAATAAATCACACCGTGCCTTCTGAGGACTCGTTGGCGAATATGAGGGTTCGTTGGGTGCATATAGTCGGTTGTCTTAATATTATGAATTGTGCCTGGAAGTGACATGGAATCTACTGGGGTTAAGGAGGAGGGTTTTAACTTGCTTGGCACTTGGATGGCATTTACCTGGGGAACATATGTATGTCCAAACCCCACCCAGATAATCTTTGTAACTGAAATCTTGTGTGGAGGATCATTTCGTCTTAGCTACAGCAATGTATGCAGATATGTGTCAGTAGAGTCTCTGCAAAATAGAAGATTCTTAGGTCACGGGATAGGAAAGCTCCAGACCTTAATTCCGATGTGGATGAACCATATATGTCGTGGAAGTTTGTGATGAGAAGTGGATTTTGACAGCCAATAGTTCCCAAGTCATGGGGTCTGGACGTCTGGACATGCACTCATTGTGGTACAAAGATACTCAGGCAGCACTTTTCATCAGGGAATTGTATGATCATACTGTGAAGTTGAGAAAAGTCAATTATTTCATTTCTGAGGTAATGATTAACTGAGACGTCAAGTATTGTAGCTATAGTAACTGGCGAAGTCAGCAAATTCACAGATTTACTTCTTTACCTACACAGGCAAAGGGTTGTCTCTCCCTCTCAGCCATTATGGTTGCCACCTGTAAGAGAGATGATTAGTCACAACCCCTGTTACTTCCAGGAACCCTCTCAGAAACTAGTGATGCTAGTCTGACACCTGACTAGGTAGACAACGTGTACATAGACCACAGGATAAAAGTTGCATTGACAGGGTTTCATGTGTGTGTAGTAATGCTGTTGTGTGGCTGATCTAGCAACTTTGGGGGGAATGGTCCTTGTGTAGGTGTTATGCAGGCTGCTGAAATCAGATGAACTGTGGGTTCTCAGTGAATCAGAGCGCTACAAGCTTGCCAAGCTGGCGCTGATAGACTGGAAGTTGGCACGTGTGAAACCCACTGATTTTGTGTCAGAATGCCCAGGTGGAAAAAAGTCAAGGGTCAAGACTCAGTCCAACCGGAAGGCTGCTCGGAATCTGACAGTCACAGGCAACAGCAACAAGAGAAACACAATGAAGGCTAGAGCAATTGCAAAGGCTGAGAAGAAGAAAAGGGAGGCTGCTGCTGCTGCTGCTCTCCCATTGATAGAGGTGGCGAAGGAGGCCAGCTTACAGACAAACGAGGCCGTATATGAGACAGACCTAAAAAAACTGCAGATGTTATGGGAGGTTGATGAGTTTGAAGTCTCCAAGGATGAGTCATTTAAGGTGTGTGTGGGTGTCTCTCACACTCTCTCTCTCTCTCTCTCTCTCTCTCTCTGTGACACAGGCTTATGACACAGTGTGGAGAGATGGCCTATGGTTCCGCCTCTGGTCTTGTGGGATCAAGGGAAAGATGTGGAGAGTTGTCCACAACTTGTATGCTCACACCAAAAGCTGTGTCACTGTTAACGGACAGAAGTCCAACTTCTTTGACATAGACCAAGGTGTAGCTCAAGGATGTACTCTCTCCCATCTGCTCTTCAATGTTTTCATCAATCAACTCCTCGAGGATGTGGAAAGTGAGGGATTTGGGTTAAGGGTGGGTGATACCACCATACCAGCCCTTATGTTTGCGGATGACTTCGCAGGCATAGGGGAGACTCCAACCAATCTCCAGGAGTTGATTGATTGCGCGAAGAGATACTTTGATCATTGGGGGCTAGAGGCTAATGTCAGCAAATGTGCAGTGGTAGCATTCAACGACAGAGGAGAGGGAGGAAGTGATCTTAAGTGGCAGTGGGGTAGCCAAGAGATCCCAGTCCTCCCTTCCTACACTTACCTGGGCGTTGAGTTTTCCTCCAATTGTAATTGGGATGCACATATCCGGAAAGTTGTTCAAACTGGCAAGGGCAAAGCTCTGGGGCTCACTAAATTTTTCCACTGCAGAGGGGTCAACTCTGAGGTTAAGAAAACCATGCTTTGTCGCGTTATTAGACCTGCCTTGGAGTATGGATCTGCTATATGGGTTGATAACTCCAACCAGGCTAAGTCTCTAGAATCCATTCAAGTGGGGGTGCTTAAGGATTGTATGTCAGCATGCTCCAAAACAGCCAATGTGGCTGTTCGGGGTGAGTTTGGCATTCCGTCCTTAAGCTCCCGACGAGATGAATTCAAGGTCAGATGGTGGGGTCAGCTGCAACATATGCCCAACACCAGATATCCTAAGTTAATCGACTCTATATCTTGGAAACAGGACCGCCCTGTCAAACAGGCTAAGTCCTGGCAGAAGAGAGTAGAAGAGATTCTCAAGGACCTGGACCTGGATCCGCAAGTCTTGACCCTGCTGGATAAATCTGACTTAGAGGCTACCGACACCCTTTACTTGCATCCCAACTTTCTCTGCCTCATCTCAAACCAGTGCTGGCTCCAACATTGTGATTTCCAGTCACTGACATGGGGGAGGACATCTTGGATGACCTCAAGGGTCTACCCACTCTCGGCACTAGACTGAAATTTAAACTCAGGGCAGGAAGCCTACCTTTGAACAGCAAATAGAAGCAGAGAGGAAAGGGAGAGTGCAATTGCCCGCTGTGTGGGCAATCTGAAGACAGTATTCACTTTCTGATACACTGTCCGGGGTTCTCTCACCAAAGAGACGCTCTCTTCAATTCTATCAAGGGAATTGTGCCTGTACCCCTGTTTAACAACTTTGAAAGTCTCGAGGCTGAGCCAAAAGCCCAGGCCCTCCTGAGGCCTAGTTTTTGGGCAAATCACACACAGCAGATTGATGCTTGTGTGAAGGGATTTCTAGAGGATATCTGGAAAACCCGGATTAATTCTATATATGATGGTAAGTCACACTACCAACGTCAGCCCCTGACAGAGGTAGGTTCTGTCCCTTTTGTTCCTGCTCAAACTGGGCGCGAGGTCAATGGCCACAAGGCTAAGGCAAACAACGTCTTATGAGTACAATCTCTCTCTCTCTGTGTATGAAAATCCCGAGGCTGAGGCGAAAGCCCTGGCCCTGTAGGGGTCTAATTGCTGGGCAGCTCACACACAGCAGATTGATGCTTGTGTTAAGGGCTTTCTACAGGATAATCTGGAAAGCCCGAACCAATTGTTTATATTAAGGTAAGTCATCCCACTACCGGAGTGAGCCCCTCACGAAGGTAGTGTCTGTTCCCTCTTGTTTCGCCCACACTGGGTGCTGGGTCTGTGGTCACAAGGCTACGGCAAACAATGTCTTGTATGTCTCCTCTGGTGTACAGGATTTGTCCAATGGTACAAGTGGAGACATAATATCCTGTTTTCTTCTGGTGGCCTATTTTCTCAGAGATCCCTGGCAGAGGCCTCCAGTTAATGGGACCCACAGTGCCCTGCATGAGACATAGTCTGTGTCCAGCATTTTGGGTTTGCTTTATTCTTTGTTTCTGTGATGCTACTGTTTCCCATGGGTCCTCTGGGCCTTCGTGGACATTAGAATTTTCTTTCATTTTCCTTTTCTCTCCCTCACCCTCGGTCTGTGTCCCATTACAACGTCTTATGAGTACATTCTGTCCGTGTCCCATTCACATTCTAGAAGGCTTTAGCAGCAGTGCTGAAGTGAACGTCATACCATGAGCAGTACTCTCTAGTATGAACAATACTCCTTCCCCTTCGAACCTGCTTGTGATTGGCTGTGGTATATCAGTGGGCTGAACCCCCACAACCAGGTATGTCATAGCCAATGTTCACAGGAAATCTTTCTCTCTCCCTGCATTCCAGTACGACTGGCAGTAAGTGTCACATCTGTTTTGAGGAAGGGGCTAGTATGGTATCAATCTAACAGAGGAGAATATAGCACTCATAGTGTTTGTGGATTTTAGAGGGAGGTGCACAATGATTCCAAAGTGATGGCAGTTGTAGATTTTAATATGTGGAGCTGATTCAGCACATTTCTTGGCCAGTTTGTGGCGGAGCTATTCACAGGAGGTGGCATTATCTTTGCGCACATGGAAGCTGATGAAGTTCTTCAGGCAAAGAAAGAGATGGAGGATGCTCACTTGCCAACCGATGCAGCCAATGACAGCATATGGCAGCATGTGTTGCTTAAATCTCGGGTTTTGAAATTTCGGGAGACACACAACCAGCTGGATGATTCGTCGGAGGATGATGATGAGATGGATGATGATGAAGATGATGATGAGGATGAGGATGATGAGGTTGCACTCACTTCTGGTTCAGCTGTCTTGTGATGGGTTGCATGTGGATGTTATGCGGAGGTTTGATTTGACCACCATGTGCCAATTTGGGTATAGAATAGGAGAACTTTGAGGACTCGTTTCATTTAACGTATAGCAGTTTGTGGTGTAGGAACTTGAAAGATGCTGCTCGTTTGCCATGAAAATCTGTTGAGTCTTTGGCTGTGAGATGAATCTTGTGAAGCAGTGCATGAGCAATTGATTCAAGGGATAGTTCCACTTAGGGAACTTGAAACATTGATGCTTCGCTAGATGTTGCCACACCAGGTTTGTTCAGTAAATACATAAGTCAATTGAGGTTTCTGAGAGGATATTGCATTTAAACAAACTCCAGGTGGATGATGATGATGAGGAGGCAAGTGACCGCGACACCAGTGATAGTGATGGATGGAGCACTGACCACAGCAGCCAAGAGGATGATGACAGCAACTCCAGCGAAAACCGGAATCAGGAGGTGACTGGAGCCAGTGCACACACACAGGTAAGGGAATGTTGGCATTTCTGAATTCTTTCGCCCTGTTTTTGGCTTGATCGGGAGGGTCTGATGTTTTGACACTACAGTAGTCTGCAAAGACTTAAAACTGGGGAATTGTGAGGAGCATTGTGGTGCTCAGTGAAGAACTACAGTTACAGGCTGGGATGGCTATGCTCCCATCATCTTTGATGCTTCATTCTATCCTTGATTCAATTGCCTGGAACAATGTCGGTGTTGTCTGGAATGATTCCAGATTGAATATATGCTTGAGTGAGTTTGTATATCGGTGATTATTATTATTATTTGCCTAAAACTACCTCAGTTTGATGTTGCCGAGGTAATACGACTGAAAGTTAGAGCTAAACTGGTCTCCTTGTGTGCTCCACGAGTGTTTCTGACGCGGTAGCGCAGACTGCATTTTGAGCTGATTTAAGGTTGTATGCCAAACCAGGCTTCAAAGAGACTGAAGACCCAGACCACAGCTTTGGTTTGTTTCTCGTGTGCGGATACATTGCCTTCAGATGGTGTCAATGAAAAGCGAAGACGAACCACAGGGGGGTTTACTTGGGCGGCCAAGCCTGATGTCGGAATGCAGCTGGCAGATTTCCCACCCTTTCGGTTTGGGGCGGAGTTTGTGTTGAAAGACAAGCGGTGGACAACATGCTTGGATCTGAAGTCAAGAGAGGTGTTTTATGGTGGTTCTATGTGGAAAATAATTGCGTCGAACTTGAACCAAGACAAGGATGACTGGCTGTTTGGCGTCCATTGCAGGTATTGTGCATGATATTATCTCTGCTGAGTTAATTTGCTGCAAGTGTCTGCGACACAGAAATTAAGTGTCAGGCCTATGATTTCGTTTGTAAATACTTCTCAAATGCAAAGCAACCAAAGACTGAGCTGTAGATAGTTGATGCAGAAGTGTCATTGGCCAGTGGCCAGTCTTGGACATCTCATTTTCAGCTATGTGCAGGCGAGTTTGATGCAAAAATTCACCCCGGAACTAAGATCCATGGAATTTCACAGTTCACAGCATTGTTTTAGTCTTTCAACATTTAGTAGAACTGGAACAGTGAGAGTCTTTCAATGTCTTAAGATAGAGTGTGCTAGAAACAGAGCCCAAACATACATACTTTCCTCGCCACTTGCCCTGGGGATATGGGTGCCCCTGCTGACAGCTGGATTGACTTCCTGCTGAGCAGTGGCATTTACTTGGGTTGAAGGTGAGAGAGAAAAAGAGCAGACTTGAAAGATTGCACTAAGGTAGGGGGCTCAGGTAGGGGGCTCAGGTAGGGGGCTCATGGGTTAACCAATTTGTCAAAGACATCCTTGCAATGGTTGCAGGCCTTTGGACACATGGGAACCTCACACGTACCAAGACAACCGCCAGAAGGTGCGGTTCATGGCAAAGCTCTACATCAAAACATGTCATGGACTTCGCTGTGTCACAGGGACTGCTGTTCGCAAAATGCGTCACCAGGCCTGCCATTTTCGGCATGCTGTTGGAATGCACTTATCCAGGAAGGATGTCGTAGATGATGAACCACTTCGGGTGTCAGCAGTGGTGCAGCTTATTGATGATTAAACATTAGTACTTAGAAGTAGAATCACTCGTCTCCAAAAAAATTTCAAGGTACCACTTTTGGTCTCACATGTATATGTGGCAGGCAGCAAGCCTTTATAGGTTTCTGATTCAGGTCAGCCCACTGAAACTGACTGGATATGCTTGGGCTGCATGAAGAGACGGTGGTGGAAGATGGGTTTGGGAGAGGCTTCTCCCTGTGTATGTGGTCAGGAAGGGAAAAGAAACTAGAGCAATAACTGATATATGCTAGTACAAATGTGAAACATTGTCATGCAGTGGAAAAAGTCATCATATAGAGCGAGGAAGGTTGAGTGTAAATTTCAGGAGATCCATTCTTTCAAAGCGGGGTAAGTCCTAGTGGCTTTCAGATTTCAGATAATGAAGGCATGAGAAACACACCCTTGAATAGCATTGTTTCAAGAAAAGTAACTGTAAATTCGTGTACACCTGGGTTGGTTGGCTTTATACTGTCATGGTGTTATGGAATTGCTGTTAGTTTGGTTTTGTGTTAACAAATTAGGGATGGTAGTCTCAGCTTCACACTGCAGGTGATTGGCCTCAAACTTAGGCCTGCAAGAACCTTCCAGCCAACACTACATGGCCCACATGTTGCACAAAGTTGGGATCTTCTGACACATCCCCCAGTAGATGTGAAAAGTGTTACACTAGATCTGTAGTCTCTGCCTCAAGGGGAGGACCCACAAGGGGAAGTTGACAAATAGTCACTTCAGAAGGCCAGAAGGATAATTTACGCCAGAACCAACTAGCTGAAAATTACCCTCTAGGCAACAAAGGGTACAACCGTAAGAGCATCTCCACGGTGAGCATGGCCCGTCAAACGTTATACCCTGGTTACAGGGGCGACGGTATTTTTTACAAGGACTAGTTGGCTGACACTCCAAACGTTATACCCTGGTTACAGGGGCGACGGTATTTTTTACAAGGACTAGTTGGTTGACACTCCACAGTTGGGACGGTAAGACGGTAAGATAGCCTGGGGACGGTAAGATAGCCCCGAGGCAGGCCCGTCGCTCGATCACAATCTTGGCGCGTAGATCGAGGACATCATATCTCATTAACTCACAAATAACATGTAGAGTGGTTGGGGGTCTAGTATGATTGGCAAAAGTGTCTGGTGGGAGGCAGATTTAAGGCGGGGCCAGCAGCAATTCTACCGGCCTGAGCCAAACGTGGAGCAAGATGTGCTACTTTTTTGGACCCCGCGCCCTTAGATTGCAGTTTTCGGGCAAGTGTCGTGGCACTGGCACAGTGGAGATGCTCTAACAACTATCATGGCCACATCTTCTTTTCTACGTAAGCCTTCTATCTCCCAAGTCAGCGAGGGTAGGACCTAGTTGTCTTGTCAAGTTAAATTAAACACAGTGTGAAACTAACTAGAATAAATCTAGTTATTTGTATTTAACACTTGGAATTAGTTCAAGTGCTAAACCAGATGTCAAAATCTAAACTTGACATCTGGAAGATCTTATCTTCTCTCTCGTCGGTCGTGCGGCTCATCTCTCTCAAGTTGAGCCTGTACGACCGTAAGCTCTCTGTGCAGGCGTGTAAGTGCACTGATGAGAGTATGATGTTGTGGGGGTGGAGTCCCCATAGCTTGGGGTGCCCCTGGCTCGACCTAATGAGTGATTGTATTTTGTGTTTGTGTGTCATGACACTCTGAGTTTAGTTTTCAAGCACTCGAGAGAGATGACTCATGTCTTTAGTGCAGGATGTGAGTGAGAGTTTTAGCACTGTTGTTTTGTTTTTGTTTGTACTAAACTTATGTTGAAAAGATCATGGACTAAGTGAGTATGAAAAGATCCAAGTAGATACTTGAGAGAATTACCTGCGTGCAATATCTAATGTCGTAAAGCGATTATTAGTGCGCGGCAATTGTAGTAGCGATGTCAGAGTAGAGTGCGATGAATTTGACAAGGTGGAATTTTGGAGTGAGTGGCTGTTAGAGAGCGGTAGTGTGCAAGTATGTGAAGGCTGATGACGGGAAGTTGGAAGAAAGAATCTCTCGAGTTTATGAAAGACTACTGGAAATTTCACTACGCAGCTGGAAGCAAGTATTATGTCGCTGAAGTGAAGGACAACTTTTGGAAGTTGCCTGTGTTTGGCAGGCAATGGCAAGAAGAGTGGGAGTGGCTGCGTCGGTGGCTGGGAGTCACGGCTGCATCGTTGGGTCCGGCTGTGGCTGCCCGGAAGCTCATGCTGAAGCTGCCGCAGTGGTGGAGGAGAAGGCAAAGTTTGGAAGAGGTTCCCAACTCTGCGCATATGGCTATGATTAAGGCCAATCATTCAGGCAAAGTTGTGGCCTAGCAGTAGGTCGAGGGAACACTGCCACCGCCTTCTGAACTAACGTCGACTAGTGCAAGTTCTAGATCAAACTCCAAAGCAGCTTGAACAATTTCTGAGATGACTACAGACTTAGTTATCCCTGCAGGTGCAAGTTGTACTAGCTGCAGCCCCTCGGAACCAGCTTGGCGTCTAGAGATCAAGGTTATGAACGTCCATCTGGACAGGCCTGATCTACATTGAGCGGAGTCTTCTTTGGAGCTGGATGTTGGACAGGCAAATCAACCATGTATATTAGGCCAGTTTGAATTGGAAATCGCACCAGATCTTTCAGTTAGCGAAGGTGGTTATGCAATCAAGGCTGTAGCCGTTTGCCAAATGCACAGCGCCAAGTGGGATTTCAGAGAGAGACCCAATTTTTGGCACCTAAGATTACCTATTTCATTGAAGGTTGCTGAGAGTCAAAGCAAACTCGATTTTGAAGCTAGCAGCATTGATCCAGGTGCAAACAATTTGCGTGGTAGTACTCTAGCATGTTCTGCAATTGCAAGTGTCTGACACGCAAGAGCAATTGGCACTACAGTTATGGTCTACTTTCCAACGACGACCTGTAAGGTGAAGACTCGGTTGGGCTCTCCAGCTAGTGGTCTTATTGAAGGACTTGAGTCTTGTTGCAGCAAGAAGGTACAAGTGGTGCGGCAAGCACACTTGGCACAGTAGCCGCATCCATTCCCGCAAGACTTGATGACTAAGATGATGGAGGCAACGTCTTGAAAGATCCCGTTTATGTTGTCTCTTGGGGTTTCATCTGAATGTCAGTTATTGCAGCATCAGCTGCTCAGAATGCGGCATCTGTGGTGCAAGCCAACACCAAAAAAATTTAGAAGCCAAGGTGCGAGAAAGAGGGATGCACACAGCTTTATCAAATCCATATATTGAGTTGCAGATTGGTATGTCTCAAAGGTCTTCTGCTCACTCTCACTCTCACGATGATGGTCTTGTGTGCGAGGTAAGGGATTGACGATATTAGCCGCAGGCAGATGTGATCTCCATAGCTCCATGGAGCAGTCACCGCAATTACAATTCCAGCTACCTAGAGTACGGGTCATTTTGATGGAGAACGCACATGGAACTTGATGATTTTTTGTGGTGAAAAAAAAAAACTAAAAAAGAAATCTATTGATCCAAATTAAATTATATAGAGCATGTTTTGGCCATAACTTTGGCATACCAAGGCCGTTTGACCCCAAATTTGGGGAGAGCAGCTGCGGCGTGAGCGCGCTCACGCTTAGCGCACTAAGTGTGAGCAGATTCCACTAATCGTGAGCAGATTCCCTTAAGTGTGAGCAGAAGTCAAGCGTGAGCAGAAAGTGGAAGTGGAGCGTATAACCGTGGAAGAAGCAGGGCCTATTGTCGTTGACGCTAACTTATGCCTATTGGAGGTTTACATGCCATGATGGGACTGAAGGCGCCGACCTCCATGCCAGAAAATGTGGAATGAATGTGTACGAAGAACTTCTCGATGAAGTAAGCAAGTATGAATGGGTTCAGGGAAATGGATGAATGAAGGATAGATGTTGGATGACAAATGGTGGATGAATGTAGCACGAATGAGTTTAATATAATAGCTTGTAAGAAAACATTCATGACATTCATTATTTTCATAACAGTCATGGACTATCATCTCATTCATTCATCTCATAGAAAGTGAATACATAAGGCAATTCTGCAAAACAATCAGTGATCTCATTCAAGAAAGTGTTCCCATTATCCAGCACTAAGCCAGATACAAGTCGACCTGGTTGGAACACAAACATGCATTGAAAAACAACATTGAGAAGAAATCCTCATTGCAAAACAACATTGATCTCATTCAAAAATGCATCCTTGAAGCAAACGTACCCATCTCCAACGTCCGATACACCCAGATTTGAGTAACAATGACAAGAACGACAAACGGGTAGAGTTGTAATGCAAACCCAGACTACATGTCAATTTGTACCCAAAGTATCTCGTTGTAGCAGTGTGTGAACGTCGTTGGGTCCAATCGTACATTGGTGAATGTACGTATCTCGTTTTGGATCGCAAAACATTCTCCGAATATAGATGTTGTACAAATGCTTGCACAGGACAAATTTTACTCTCTTGCCAAGAGAACTTGAGAGCGTGTTCTGAAAGTCCGGACAAGTGCAATTAGGGAAATCGCCAATAGTAATCTCATAGGTCCGGTCATGAACAACTGATCCAGAGGTCGCCATGGTGTACACCCGCCCATACCCTGGCAAGGGAACATTCACAATTTGGGTGACGCAACAGTGCAGGGTTCTAGCAGACTCCATCTTGCACTCATTGTCTGCACCAGCCTCAACCAAACGTACCGCTTTTCCATCCCTTTTTGTGGGCCTATCATTGCCATGTCCAGGACGTGCCGTAAAGTTGGAAGGGAAAGCCATTGGGTCAACTGGTGTTACGACAGGAGGGGCTCTCGGAAGGCAAAACCCGGCCTCCTCCAGCATGTCAATCTCCAATTTGGAGAGTGCGGTTCCAAACTTCACTGGCCACACGGCTGGAATTTGAGGCTTCATTATCACAAAATCCCGAACAGTCCCCATGACACAGCGCACAATGTCATCCGGGCAAAACCAAAACTTGTGAGGCCTAGACTCCCGCGACTGGTAATGTTTGAACAACCCGGTGAACGTCGGGGCAGGAGTTCTGCAAGTCACTTTGGAAATTTGGGACTTGCACTTCTGGAACGAGGGGGCCCTAATAGCGGCACATTTGACTTTTGATCCATGGGGAGTCCGTTCGATATGCCACATTCCGTCTGTACAATCTGACTCCTCTACTGGCAGCGTGTTCTCCCCTTCACCGGGGACTGTGGCGGTTGGAGACTCTTGAGGGAACAAAGGCAAAGAAGACTCCCCCACAAAGGGGATGGCACCCACAAAAGTTGGGGGCACAGGCACACGTGGTACTGAAAAGTTCTCCCGATCGTGGCGGTGTGAATCTGCATCCGAGCCTGGTGGGGTGTCAAGTTTTCTTTTGCACGAACCAAACCTCTCCTCTCCTTCCAGATGTGCAAGCCGTGAGTGCAATGGTGTTCCCATTGTGCACTCGTTCACAGCCCGTGCCATCTTAGTAGGGTCTTTCAATCTGTTTGCAGTCCTGAGCAGCAACTCTGCCATGTCTGGCCCCTTGCCTGTACCCCGTTCCCGAAGGAAATCCCGGTACCGTGTTTGTTGCGAGAGCACGCGGATCATGTCATCAGCTGTGGCAACGTACAGATCCCGCCCGTTCTTCCCGGATTGCTTCATCCAAACACTGTGCACTGTCTCCGAAAGATTGCAGGAGGGCATGTCCGCAATATCCTCAAGCGTCATATCCTGCCAGCCACCAGATTATGCAATGAGTATTCATGTTTTGAGTGCAGTTTTACTGGACAAGAGCAGGCATCAAAGTGAAGAAACAAAACCCTCTAACTCATGGAACTTACTGTTGTCATGAAACCCCCCCACTGTCTGTATCGGAAAATGCCAAAACCCAAACCAGTCGTCCAGCTCTTTGAGGCCTTCCTGGCTTGATGCATCCGAGGAGTACCACCATGCTCGGATAGTTTGATACAGGGAGTTTGCCTCATGGTCTGTCCTTGCATCTTTGTACAAGCGGCATAGTCTCATGTGCTCGTCCTGCAATTCCACTTTTATGCAACTCTTTGTATGCCTTCGAAGGGACTGCGTCCAATGAAAGAGACAAGTGCGCTCCCTACCTTCCATAGGTGTTTTGGGGTCTCCAGATCCAAACACACACCGTACTGCATTCCAGTTTGCCTGGGTGCTGTCAGCCATGAATCCATTGAAGTTTGGATCAGGCACACCATTCAAATTCATGACGTTCACAAGAGACCTCCGCATCAGAATTTGAGATTGTGTCCTCGGATTGCATGTCACAAACGGCTATAGTCATTACTCTCTGGTAAGTGGGATCATACACATGACAAGCCATGGTCGAACATTAGCCATGATTTCTGCAGATCGCCTCCAGGTTGCATTCTTCGGACCAGGCTAACTCCACTACCCTCCCCCACCGTGGACATTTTGAATAAGTACACTTTCAAGGATCCCTGGCCTGGAAAGACACTATCTTGAATAAAGTCATATTTGCTTCTACGCTTCAAGTCCAGAATGCTATCAATCGCAGTGCGTTGATGTGATTCCGGACATTGGGCGAGCTTAAAGTGGAAAAATGGTCCATAACAACATCTAGCTTTGAGGAGTCCAGCTTGGCTAAGATATCGTCTGGTTCTCCAAGAATATATTTTTGCAAGAACGTCTTGCTTGCCGCAAGTGCAATGGCTAACGGCGTAGCATTCAGAGCGTTGTGAACTTCTTGCTGTAGGAGTCCCAGTGCCGTATCTATACTTTCCCTGCAATCTCCTTTGCACACGGGGTGATCATGATTTCCGAGATGTATACAAGCCCGAGTAAGGGTCTGGCAACGATGAAGAACGTAGTACATGCGAGCCTTGCATGTGGGGACGAATTTGCAGAACCTACAGATGAACGTAGTTTTACTTGGAGTGGCACAACCCACTGCAAATGGATTGTCCGCACAGCCCTCCCACTCGGTTTCGTTTGCGGAACCAGTCAGCCCCAGACCACTGTAATTTGCATTTGTACATCGCAGGTGCCCGACGCAAACTGATCTCCGAAACTTCAACCCATGAGGATTGTGTATGTTGGAAGTTTTCGTCCGGCACCAAGGGTGTCCATCATGTTTCTTGTCCGAGACCATATAGAGCTTACCAATTTTTTGTCCAAAGAGATCACTTGGGGTACTTTAGAAAACAGTTTGTAGTCTAAAAAGAGCCCAACAATGTGAAGCGCGCGACCTACACCCGGCCATTGGGGCAAGTGTGAGGCTCCAATGAGTAGGAGGGCGTGGGGGTCGTGGTAGTCTATAAATAACCACAATGTCTGTTTTACAAGACATAAGACACAAGCAGGATTCATAAAATAAAAACAGGGCCGAGTCTTTTTAAGCAGATACAAGTCTGGAGTGGTATTCCAGGGTCTTAAGAAAAGCTCTGCCAGGGTAGAAAGGTAATTCAAAAACCCTGTTTGCAGTCCATCATATGAAATCAAAGTGAAATGAAGGTCTTGCAGAATGTGTGTTGTCTAGTAAGGCACAACAGTCCGTCTTAATAACCAGCCAAGAGGTTTCATTGTAGAGCCGAATTTCAGTGCAGCCAAGGTACCGACTGCTACATTATACCCGCATTGAAACATGAAAAAAACAATAGATAAATCGGTAGATTTGTATTCCATGAGTTCTCATGTCTGCCCTACCTCCTGCCATGTAGATATGGTTGCAAGAAACCACAAACAAGGTAAGGAGCAAAAGTAGATCCTCATTGGAGCCAAGTTGAAGCAGGTCTGCATCCGTATGCTGGCAGTTTTGAAGCGGCAAGAGGCTCAGCAGCAGGCAACAGCAGCACCCACATTTGCAAGAATAGGAACTTCAAGCTTCAAGAAATCAAGACAAGTGAAGACCCTCACCTGTGCCCGTCCCAAAAACCACCACATAAAGATGTGTGTTAGTGAGGATGCATCAGGTGAGTGGCAGGTCTTCACAGTTGCTATCCATGTCAGTGTTGAATTCTAAAGCATGTACAGATCACAATTCAAGCAAGGGTAAACTCAAAAAACCTTGAGTGTTTTGTGGTATGCCCTGCGCCATGGCGTCCAACAGATCGTCTCCAACAGAACGCAATCAAAGTAGAAGTGTTCACAGATAGAGAATAGCTCATACAAAAATAGAGCCGCATGTAATATGTAGATAAATAGGGATAGAGTACTTCCCAACGAGGAGTAAAAGCGCCGCTGCAAATTAAAAAGAACCATGAGGGTCTGAGCAAAGCGATCATCGCTTTGTCGCCTGCCAGAGAGGAATCTGCCTAACCGCCAATGCGCATCCCAAGAGCCAGCCATCACGAGTATCATGTAGCAGCAGGGGAGCAGATTTACACGGCGCATCATCAAGGATCCCTGAAGCACGAGTTTTGTGCTGTGAAATGTATCGGCCCGCTTAGGGCATAGCTCCTCGATTTCTCATGCAGGGTGGATGTTAGAAGGCTGCTTGGGACGTAGACACTTTTACGGGATCTGTGGGGTACCCTTAATTTTTGCACAGACTGAGACCAACAGGAGCCTTAGGGGTGACAACAGCGCACTTTAGGGGGGGGTTACACAGCCCGTCACAGCCACACAGCCGGTCACAGCCGGTCACAGCCACATAGCCCGACACAGCCCGACACAGCCCGTCGCAGCCCAACACAGTCGCACAGCCAGTCACAGCTCGACATAGCCCGACACAACCCAACACATTCGCACAGCCAGTCACAGCCCGTCACAGTTTCACACAGCCAGTCACAGCTTGACACAGCTGTCACGACCATAGGGAACGGATAGCAAGACAGGGAACGACTGTGGGGAACAACATCTGCGAATGGAACATGTTAGTTCACGGATGACGGTTAGTGAGGGAAACGGTTAGAACAACGGGTAGGAAGATAAAGCCAGGAGCGAGGACTGGAAGAGGATCACTTCTTGGGGGGAGATCACTTCTTGGGGGGAGAATCACTTCTGGGGGAAGAGGATCACTTCTGGAAGGACTTCGGGGGGGGGATCACAACTTGGAAATGAAGTGGAGAGCGCATCTCTGAGCAGAAAGAGGGAGAGCACGGAGTAGGAGGAGAACGATCCGTTGATACTTGCTGAATGCAAGAAGTAGAGTTGTAATGTAGAGCAGAATAGAGATACCATGGCTTCAACCTGATACTTGATAGATATTAATCTGATACATACTTCATACTCACACTGTGTAGAGAGATCTGAGTGAAGCTGTGGAATGAATGGATGAGTTGATGGAATCCGATAGATTGCTGAAGCAAACTGATACTTAAATACCAACAGTAAGGTAACTAGCTAACATGAATGCGGGAAGGAAAACAAATAGGAAACACCCCCATGATACACTAGCTGTAGGTCATGACTGATTGTTCTGAGCGGGCTGAGTGCTTAGAGATTTCCAACTCTTCTATCTTGGAGTTCCTGCCTCGGAAAGCGAAGGGATGGGTGAGTAAAAGCCGCGCGACATTTGGCGACCATACTGGGGAACTGGGTCATGAACAACCAGATGTGACAGGCATCTGGTGAGATCATGGTGGATGGAGAATTAAAGAATTTGATGTGAATCAAATTCCCTGTGAAACTAAGAAGGAAAGATTGTCCAAACGATTCTTTCAGAGGTTCTTGGAATTGCCAGACGGTTGTAAAGAAAACATTCTTAAGAGAGTGCATGATGCTGACCCTGAGTGGGGTCTGGAGAAATGAGTGATAAAGATTTATCAGGTGGCCTGTAGAGGAAGAGCACGTTGGTTACCAACACTGGTTTATGTGATAGCATTGCTATCCATTAAGCGAGTAGAGTTTGAAGGCTGGGAGCACCAAGAACAGCTTTCCAGACTTGTTTGCCATATGGTTATATGGTAACGGAGACTTCTAGTATAGCCAAGGGTGCATTGAAGCTTGAAAGAAACCCAGGCATATATGAGAGATATTACAGAAGAGAGTTTTGGTTATTGCCACATTAAAAGAAATGAAAGACATGGGACATGAGTGATGAAAGAGAAGCTAGACGCCAGAGATATTCAGCAAAAAGAGAAAGCTATCTGAAAGCTAATTATCCATATCTTTGGGAGAGAGGAATAGACATAGGGGAATCATCTGGACCTCTCACACCATTAAGATCAGAGAGTACATCACCCATACCGGAAGAACTAGAGTTGGATGCCACTCCTTCTTTTTCTTTGCAAGAAAGATTAAGGGAATTGGTACGGGAAGAAGATCAATCACGAGGTGAAAGATCTGAGGTACATCCCTGGATAAAAGATTTGACAGAAATCTTTGATAAGAGTTGGCATGGAACACCAAAAGCAGGAACTCCAGTTTCTGAAGCGGAAGGTGAAGAAGGAGGAGAGGATGTGGCAGAGCCAACGGAGAGTTCAGACTCTCCAACACCATTGCAGTTGAGTTACATGAGTGAAGAAGAAACCCAAGGGCAGAACTTGGAGGATGAAAATAGAGAGAAGAAATTGGAAGAGGAAGAGTATGAAGAAGTAGACCCAACAGCTGAGGTTGAGACTACAACCAGGACATCCCAACCCGTTGGACCTGGATCAAGTGGAGCACTTGGATCACAGGCCAACGAAGGTGTCGGCTCAGGGGGATCAGGCGGGCTGCCTGGATGTGGCTCTGGGGGGACAGGGAGTGTGGGAAGTAGTGCAATTGGAGCTGGGAATACTGTGAATATCGTGGGGCCAGTAGCAGGGAGTGCTCAAGGGCCACCACTTGGTGGAAGATCCACCACAACAACAACAGGTCCTGAAGGACCAGCACCAGCAAGGGTGCCAGCACCTGTCAGTGGGCAGAAGGTAGGGCCACAGATGGCGTTACAACCAACACGGGCAAAACCACATTTTCCAATATATTCAGGAAAAAGGGATCCCGATGTACACATTAGCCAATTTGAGCACATGTGTATAGTGAACAATGAGAATGGCGATGATGCCAAGATGAGATTGTTTCCTTGTTCACTTATCAAGAAAGCAAGTGAATGGTATGCAAGATTCCCTGATAATCATTTCCTAACCTGGAATGGCTTGAATACAGCATTCCGAAATAGGTTCAGGACAAGTAAAACTGAGGATGAAGTGTATGGAAGTTTACAACAGTTAAAGCAAAAGAAGCATGAAACTGTTGAGGAGTATATGGAAAAGATGGAATTGATGATGAAAAAGCTTGCTGCTGTACCAGCACCAGGTTTACAGAAGACTTGGTTTGTGAGTGGACTAAGACCAGAGTTGCAAAAGAAAGTGGATATGTTACCCCATAATACAGTGGAGGAGGCATTTGAAACTGCAAATAGAATTGAGCAATTCGGAATGCTCAGGAGAGAGAAAATAGATGATGAGGACTCTGAGGATGAGTCAGATGAAGAAGAAGAGCAAGAACTAAAAAGGAAGAGTAAGAGAAAGGAGAAGTTGAAGAGGGATAACTATGAGAAAAGATTAGAAGAAATCTTGAAGAAGTATGCCACAGAGGCTGTAACACATTGGAGGAAGGGTGTTTGGTGTGCAAAGTGCCAGAATGAAGGCCATACCACCACTGAATGCCACATGAAGGAGAAACACTGTACTATCTATAAAATGGATAACCATTCTACTGAGAATTGTTACTACAACAGAAGGACAGCTGCAAGAGAACCTAGGCAAGTAAGGGTGCACCAAGTGCAGCCCCAGCCAAGAAGAAACAATGATCAGGACCACTATGGTAGGCGTGGTGGTTATAACAATGGCATGGAAGGGAGAGGTAATTCAAGAGGGAATTACCAAGGAAATTCCAGAGGCAACTATCAGGGTAATCCAAGGGGGAATTACCAGCTAGGGAATCAGGATTACAGAAATAATCCAAGAGCAGACCAAGGGCGAGGACCCAATGGTGAAGAACTGTGTTACTATTGTAATCAACCAGGACATCGCAAGGCAGCCTGTTCATTCTGGATTAGACACCAGAATGAGATGAGAGCTCATGTGAATGAGGGCCCAGTGGTGGCAGCTCACATGGTTAGGCCATGTGTTGTACCAGAAGTAAGTACAATGATAGTAACAAGAAGCAAAGCCAAATTAATACCTCCAGTAGTTGAGGAAGATGATGATAATGAAGGTGGCAGTGATATGCCTGAAGATGATGAGGCTTGGAGAGATGAGAAGGAACTGCACAAGGAAGTGGCAGATACTATAAGGGAAATGCAAAAGAGTACTGATATTCCTGTGGCAGATTCCTCTGATTTTGATGGAGAAGAAGAAGTGAGTGAGGATGAAAAGAAAAAAGAAGCTGCAGACATGCAAAGTAATGAAGGGACTTTGGCTGAAGTAATATGCCAGACCAAAGCAGAGATTACCATTGGACAGCTATTGGCTGTGGCACCTTATTGTAGACATAGGCTATATCAAGCAATCAATCGAATTGCCCAGGAGACAGGAAACACAGACCTGAACAACAAGGTGACTAGTTATAATGTGAAGCCGGAAGGGCGAGAAACAGTCATGGACTTTGATGATTCTATGCCAGTAATCCAATTGAGAATTGGAAGCACAGAACTAACTGATGTACTGATAGATGGAGGCTCTGGAGTAAATATCATGACAGACCAATTAAGGAAGAAGCTTGGTCTAAGTAACATGAAACCAGCCCCATTTACTGTAACAATGGCAGATCAAAGAAGTGTACAGCCATTGGGATTGATAAGAGGAGTTAAGATACAGATACAAAAGATGATCTTTATGATCACAATAACTGTGTTGAAGATGGATGAAGTCATGGAGGCTTACTCCTTATTATTGGGACGTCCGTGGCTAAAACAGGCCAGGGTATTCCATGACTGGAATTCTCAGTTACTAACCGTGCATAATGGGATGCACGAGATACAAATTACCACAAAGAAATCTAGTAGATTACCTGCTACGAGAAGACCTCGAGGGGTCAGAGAGTATGACTGGAGAGGAGGACTGGATGAGGAGCAGGAAGCTACCCTGTTCGCTGCACACCCAGAGTGGGAGCAGATTGCAGAGATGCGGCTGGAAGGCCTAAGTTGTTTAAGAAGTATCTGCTGTGGTGTAGTGTCAGCAACACCAATTGAAGAGGAAACCAGCAGTTGCCCAACACATTTCTATGAAGAAAGAGAAGGAGAAATGGAAATCCTAGAGGAACCAGCCACTGTGAGTTTACAGGATGAAGTGGTGACTGGTTGGACAATCACAGCTGATGAGCAAGTGAGGGAAGTGAATGTGGGAACTGAAGAGGAACCGAGGATGGTGAAGGTAGGAGCTGAATTGGAGCCAGAATTCTTTGAAGAAGCTAAGAGTCTGTTCATCAAATATAGAGATGTATTTGCTTGGAGCTATGAGGATCTAAAAGGGATACCACCTGAAATCTGTCAGCATAAGATTGAACTGGAACCAGGATCAGTACCAATTAAGCAGGCAAGGTACAGAATGAATCCCAACTATGCACAGAAGGTTGGAGAAGAGATCAAGAAGTTGGCTGAGGCTAAGTTTATATACCCAATAGAGTATACAACATGGTTGTCACCCATTGTGATAGTTCCCAAGAAGAATGGTAAACTAAGAGTTTGTGTGAACTACAAGAAGCTGAATGCTTGTACGAAGAAAGATCTTTCCCTTTGTCATTCACAGAAGCAGTATTGGACACTGTGGCAGGCCATGAGATGTACTCATTCATGGAGTGGTTATAATCAAGTGCAAGTGGCAGAAGAAGACCAAGGAAAGACAGCTTTCATCACAGACTGGGGTGCTTATGCATACAAAGTCATGCCCTTTGTTGGAGCTGCTATTGCTTTGGGACCTGTTGGACTGTGTTTCGCGTGCTCACGATTTGTTTTTCATTCCGTTTTTGAATGGGGCGTGTAATGTAGCCATATGCAATGTGCGTGCCAAATTTGGGAGCGATCAAAATTCATTTGGACCCAAAACCACAGTTTCTTCCCTGTTTTGCACTCCAAACTTGATTTGTGTTCTACTTCATGCACTCTTCACAGAGAGTTCTGCAATAGTGAGCGAAAGAGAATACCTTTTTTGGGGGGGCATTTTTGATTGGTCCAAATTTTGGCGGGGGAGTAGCCGTGGGATGCTGGAAGCCGCAGAACAAAATTGAGCCAAAAACAAAATCGATACGTGCCAGAAACCCCCACTGAAAGGCAGTGCAAACCTATTTATTGGCTTAAAATAAATTTAAATTCAATTAAATATGTGGAATGGCTTGAGGGGGGAGCCATGGGGAGGCAAATGATTTATTCGTCTGTTGTGTCTCCGCACATGTGTCGCGCACATGTTCAAGCACGTGCGGGCAAAAGAGGGGCTTCAACCACAACCGTTCAATGGGTGCAATAGTCGTGCACGCATTGCAGGATTTCTTTTTCGCATTGAACAAAAAAACCAGATGACAAGTGAACGCCTCATTGGACAATGGAACGATTTTCGATTGATCTCGTATTACACTGGGACGTATCAGAGGGTACATTGAACACACTGGCCAAGGTTTGAAAGCGAACGAAAATCATTTGGATGGGCAACCATCCGTTGGCCCATTGAACAAATTTCGATTGATCTCATATTACTCTGGGGCCTCTTACATGGCACATTGAACATAGTGGCCAAGTCTCAAAGCGAACCAAAATCATGTCGATGGCCAACCATCCGTTGAGCCATCCGAATGAATTTTTGATTGATCTGATATTAGTCCGGGACCTGTGAGAGGGTGTCTGGAACGTGCTGGCAAAGTTTGGAAGCTAACAAAAATGATTTGGACAGGCAACCATCCGTTCACCCGTTGAATGTATTCTGTTGGAGCTGCTGTTGCTTTGGGACCTGTTGGACTGTGTTTCGCGTGCTCACGATTTGTTTTTCATTCCGTTTTTGAATGGGGCGTGTAATGTAGCCATATGCAATGTGCGTGCCAAATTTGGGAGCGATCAAAATTCATTTGGACCCAAAACCACAGTTTCTTCCCTGTTTTGCACTCCAAACTTGATTTGTGTTCTACTTCATGCACTCTTCATAGAGAGTTCTGCAATAGTAAGCGAAAAGAGAACACCTTTTTCGGGGGGGGCATTTTTGATTGGTCCAAATTTTGGCAGGGGAGTAGCCGTGGGATGCTGGAAGCCGCAGAACAAAATTGAGCCAAAAACAAAATCGATACGTGCCAGAAACCCCCACTGAAAGGCAGTGCAAACCTATTTATTGGCTTAAAATAAATTTAAATTCAATTAAATATGTGGAATGGCTTGAGGGGGGAGCGCGTCCATGGGGAGGCAAATGATTTATTCGTCTGTTGTGTCTCCGCACATGTGTCGCGCACATGTTCAAGCACGTGCGGGCAAAAGAGGGGCTTCAACCACAACCGTTCAATGGGTGCAATAGTCGTGCACGCATTGCAGGATTTCTTTTTCGCATTGAACAAAAAAACCAGATAACAAGTGAACGCCTCATTGGACAATGGAACGATTTTCGATTGATCTCATATTACATTGGGACGCATCAGAGGGTACATTGAACACACTGGCCAAGGTTTGAAAGCGAACGAAAATCATTTGGATGGGCAACCATCCGTTGGCCCATTGAACGAATTTCGATTGATCTCATATTACTCTGGGGCCTCTTACATGGCACATTGAACATAGTGGCCAAGTCTCAAAGCAAACCAAAATCATTTCGATGGCCAACCATCCGTTGAGCCATCCGAATGAATTTTCGATTGATCTGATATTAGTCCGGGACCTGTGAGAGGGTGTCTGGAACGTGCTGGCAAAGTTTGGAAGCTAACAAAAATGATTTGGACGGGCAACCATCCGTTCACCCGTTGAATGTATTCTGTTGGAGCTGATGTTGCTTTGGGACCTGTTGGACTGTGTTTCGCGTGCTCACGATTTGTTTTTCATTCCGTTTTTGAATGGGGCGTGTAATGTAGCCATATGCAATGTGCGTGCCAAATTTGGGAGCGATCAAAATTCATTTGGATCCAAAACCACAGTTTCTTCCCTGTTTTGCACTCCAAACTTGATTTGTGTTCTACTTCATGCACTCTTTGTAGAGAGTTCTGCAATAGTGAGCGAAAAAGAACACCTTTTTTGGGGGGGCATTTTTGATTGGTCCAAATTTTGGCGGGGGAGTAGCCGTGGGATGCTGGAAGCCGCAGAACAAAATTGAGCCAAAAACAAAATCGATACGTGCCAGAAACCCCCACTGAAAGGCAGTGCAAACCTATTTATTGGCTTAAAATAAATTTAAATTCAATTAAATATGTGGAATGGCTTGAGGGGGCGTCTCTGGACCGTTCAGGGACGACGTGTCTTGCATGCAGATGCTCCACGCCACCCCGCCGCTTCTCCACGAAGCTGGCATCTTGGCGCAGTAGGGGCGGGGGAGAGGCAAGTGTACTCCCTCTTTCTCGCACCACTTTTTTCCTCCCTAGCTGCAATCCTGGATCCTGTTGATAGCGAAACTCCCTCTCGACCTAGAAGAAGGCGCCGCCAAACTCTGTACTTCACATCTAACAAACAAAGGCTACGGGCGAAGGAGAGAATGAAAAAGATCCGAAGGGAACTCATGTTGGGGGAGGACATCGGGGAGGGAGAGGCCGGAGGAGAAGGAGATGCAGAGGCCGGAGAGGGAGAGGCCGGAGGAGCAGTTGCGCGACAGTTTCTAGAGGGTTTACCCGCAGTGGAGAAGGAGCCTAGTGAGCTACAATCTTATGAGGGCGGAGAGGAGGAACCCTGGACCCGCCTCCAACAACAGTCTCAGGTAGTCCGCATAATGGAAGAGACACCAGAGGATGAAGTGCGTGGTTTTGTCACCCACCAGCCCAATCTTCTGGGACCTGTCCTCCCACACGAATTGAAGGAGACAAGTCAGACGGGAGGTGCATCTTTGAGCACTGCGAAGAAGCAAGCCGAGGTATGTTTGACGTTCCATTTGCCTTTGTTTCTCAACAACAGAACAGATTCAGTCTGTATGATAGATCCCAATCAACCTTGCGTCAACGCAAGGTTGATTCAGGTGACAGACACAGACATCCGAAACGAACTCTGCCCTTTGAATGATTGATTTCGGCCCAAATTGAGTGTCACGGTTCTCCTTTCTTTTGACGTTAGAATCTCACAGAACAACCTTGCGTTAACGCAAGGTTGTTTTGAGAGTCTTGCCAATGTCTGTTTTTGCCTTCACTTCCACCGTTGCAAGCCCTACATACAACCTTGCGTCAACGCAAGGTTGATTTGGGCTGCAGTCCTATGTCATTCTGAAGGGTTTTTTTGAACGGTTGAAGCTCACCAAACAACCTTGCGTTGACGCAAGGTAGTTTGAGAGTCCTGCCAATGTCTTTTTTTTGCCTTCACTCCCACAGTTGCAAGCTCCACAAACAACCTTACGTCAACACAAGATTGATTTGGGCTGCAGACCACTGTCCTTTTGATGTACTTTTTTTGAACGGTTGAAGCTCATCAAACAACCTTGCGTTGACGTAAGGTAGTTTGAGAGTCCTGCCAATGTCTCTTTTTGCCTTCACTCCCACAGTTGCAAGCCCCACAAACAACCTTGCGTCAACGCAAGGTTGATTTGGGCTGCAGTCCAGTGTCCTTTTGATGTACTTTTTTTGAACGGTTGAAGCTCATCAAACAACCATGCGTTGACGCAAGGTAGTTTGAGAGTCCTGCCAATGTTTCTTTTTGCCTTCACTCCCACAGTTGCCAGCCTCACAAACAACCTTGCGTCAACGCAAGGTTGATTTGGGCTGCAGTCCAGTGTCCTTTTGATCTATTTTTTTTGAACGGTTGAAGCTCATCAAACAACCTTGCGTTGACGCAAGGTAGTTTGAGAGTCCTGCCAATGTCTCTTTTTGCCTACACTCCCTCGCAAGCCCCATAAACAACCTTGCGTCAACGCAAGGTTGATTTGGGCTGCAGTCCAATGTCGTTTTCATCTACTTTTTCAACGTTTGAAGGTCACCAAACAACTTTGCGTTGACGCAAAGTAGTCTGGGAGTCCTGTCAAAGTCTGTATTTGCCTCCATTCCCACCGTTGCAAGCCCCACAAACAACCTTGCGTCAACGCAAGGTTGATTTGGGCTGCAATCCAGTGTCATTTTGATTTGTCGCAAGGCTGTTTTGGGCCATGCCACTGCATGTTTTGTTGTCATTGTGTTTAATACCAGACTTCGGGACTGATAGATCTTCCGGTTTTTTGCAGAGGAAAAGGAAAAGGAAAGAACCTGTCAGAGACGGAGCAGAGGCAGAGTATGAAGATGATGAAGAAGGCGATGACGAACATTACGCAGACAGAGCAGAGGCTGTTATCGGGGGACAGAAGGTGAACTCTTCGAAGGTAATCCTGTCAATGGAAATTCCTGGTAGAGATCTCCTTATCCCACTGTGTAAAATGATATCGATGCCCGCTGTCTAGCTAGCACTCAGAAACGACATAAGGAAACTCAAGAATGATTTTGTGCATGGGTATGTGAAGGGTTATGCGGTGTTCTATGTCGCGCACCTCACTTCGGTAAGCTCCCCCTTCAAGTCATAGTTACTCGCTTTGATGCGCGCACCTAACTCCCTAACTGGCCGCCGGGCCAACTCGGAGCTTCGGCTGCTCACCGGGACATAATTGGTGCCTGCAAATCGTTGATCTGCAGTATCCGCCTGCATGGAACATCCCCAAAAGCCGCATGGCCTTCCTGTATCATTAGAGGTGTTGCTTGTGGGCCTACGAGGATTGCATCGGGTGTACGTACATGCCTGAGAGGATTCCATCGCAAACAGTCTATGGGGACATTCTCATAAGCTACGAGGATGAGTCCTATGGACATAGAGTCTCCACAGCAAAGATCTACATTTACGATGGTGCATATATCAGAGGACATGACACCGTTGTCCACTACACCAAAGGGACGGGCTGCATCCATTGTCTTCACCTACTGACACCCTGTCAGTCATGAGCTTGTTGAGAGGCCAATCGAGGTTCCAGCTTCTTGGTGAGAACAGTGCAACACGGGAGCAAATTCCCAACTTACCTGAGCATGGATTGCATGCATACTTTTGGCTTCCCTTGGTTTGTGAGGGCATGCATACTTGTCACAGTTCATTATTAATAAAAATGTCTCATTTGAACCAAAGTTCCACTTTTTGTGCAATGTTGCATTTTGTTGAATGTTGACTTTTGGCTGCGAGGGTCTAGCACTCAATCTTGCAATCAGACCCACTGGAATGCCACCTCTGTCAATTCCCTCTGTCCATGGGGAAGGTGCTTGCACGCTTGCCCCCCCACGCTACTCGTCAGACGCGACAATTATTGGTTTGCGTAGCGCACCTGCACAGGACTGCAGCCTTCTGACTGCATACCGTTGGCAATTATTGCGCAAAGGCCAGGGGCCGCATGTGGGCATGCATTTTTACAAAATGATCGGCAATAATGCAGGTGACATATGGATGCAAACACTGACATCGTTTTCAAACCCTTCACAAGATTACTTTTCACTTTGTACATTGTTAATAATAAACGAACAACCAACTTCCATAGATACAGGGGTAGAGAGAATAGCGTTGGTATTTACCAGTAAATTTTGGAGGGTACTTTGGAAGAAAATGGGGACGAGGCTCAAAATGAGCACCAACTTATGACAGAAAGGGTGAACTCCGTGGTGAAGCAGATCTTATGGAATTACGTGTCGGCAGACCAATCGGACTGGGTGGAGCACTTGGATGCGGCGGAGTTTTGTTATAATAACACAAAACACTTCGCAACGGGAGTTTCCCCCTTCGTATTGGTCTATGGAAAAGCACCTTTGGTGCCGTTGTGTTGGGCCGCCCAGGACGTTGAGGAACCGGCAGTAGCGGCAGTGCTAGAAGAACACGAGCGTTTGTTGAAGTTCGCAAAGTACAACATTGCCAAAGCTAGGAAACGGTATGAACGGCAGACGAATCGGAAGCGGAGGGAGGTTAAGTTTGAGGTAGGCACGGAGGTCTGGTTGAACATCAAGAATTTTTGACTACCTCCGGAAGTAAGTCCGAAGTTCGTACCTCCGTATGTGGGACCCTTTCGCATCCGGAAGGTTATGAATGAGGATGTGTATGAATTGGAGCTGCCGGCAAACAGCAAGGTACATCCGGTATTCCACGTCTCCCTTTTGAAGCCTTACTTCAAAGATGAAGCGCGTCCGAATCGGCATCAAGTCAGCCGAACTAGCTAGTGGAGAGTAGAGTCAAGTGGGAGTTTGGTTCTTAGCCATGGGACGCCATGGTGCGGAAACAAACTCCTTGAGGTGGGACGCCACAACTTGGATGTTTGTTTCTACAAAATAGACAAGTCGATGAGGACATCGACTCCCTGTTGGTAGGGGTGTGTGTCGCGGCCCTTTGCCTTGAGAGCAGGGGGTCGGGACACGAGAGGGGCTGCCCCTGTGGTGGGGGCAGTGGCGACAATAGATGTGGGGGCTGAAGCACCCTTGAGTTCCCAAGGCACTCAAGGAGGTAGAGGCGCTCACTAGGTGGAGCCCCGCACACCGGATCGCGGTGGGGGTGGTTCCACGAGGGGTGGTGTTAGCTTAGTGGGACTTAGTGGGGGTGGTATAGGACTCACCATGGGGACGGAGACCTTGTGGTGGGAGTCGTGGGGAGTCTTGGGACTCATCACGGTCCAATGGGACCGTGGTAGGTGGGCCAAGACTCACCGCGACTCATCACTGGGAATCGAGGGTTTTCGTGGTGGTTCGCCATAAAATGGCATGGTTGTTTGTGAAACCCCCGTGGACAGTCACAGAAGTATATATAGGGAGTAGTAACCCCGAGAACGGTGCAAGCCCGTTGGTGACCAAAAACTAGTGAGTAAGCGTGCGAGCTGGAAAGCGACCAAGGTGTGGGGAGCTATTCCGGACTGCCATCGACCAAAGGGAATTTCCGCCAGGCCCAAATTGGGAGAGGGTCTTGTGGAGGAGTAAAGGGGGACCGGGGAAGAACTTGTTGGGGGATGTGGTCAAGTCATTAGGCCCAGGGTTGTATGAGTGTAACTCTGATTCCAATTGTCTTGAGTGGTTATATGGTAAAGAAGAAACCGTGAATATGGTTCATGTGGAAAGAAATACCATTACAGGTATGGAACTACCATCTTCAGGAAGAGGGGTTTTGGTAGAGCTGTTCACGATAACCTTTGACAAAGTTGGCCAAGAGGATAGCATGTCCCCTCAGGAAGAAAACCATGAGATTTTTTATCTCAAACTCATCGATGAAGACGAATTAGTACAGGACGTGTTGAGACATAGTGCTCTGTCCATTCCCTACCTACAACGAACGAATACTCCTGCATTGGCAGATCAAATCACAAAGTCAGAATTCACTTCTGAACCGAAGACCCAGATGATAGACATGTCCGTAGGAAATGAACCTCCAAGAATGATAAAGCTAGAACCTCAGCTGACCGCAACAGATGTTTTCTTCATCTTGATGGTATTCACAATGTTCCTGTCAGGCATGGCACTGATGCCTCAAAAATTTGCCATTTGTTTCACACTTGGCTGCATCTTCATCATAGGAGCCTTCTTGGCACTAAAAAGGGCCCAAAACTCAATTTCTACACATGAGTTCCAAAGAGAAATGGCCGTTTATGGTAGGATTTCTTGGGAGCATGGCAGCCACAATCTATGTGTCCATGGTTCTCCATCAATTTTCTATAATTTTTGTAGTCATTCCTTTCCGCTTTGATAAGAGGAGAAAGAAACGTACTTTCAAGGAAGGAGATTTGGTAATGGTGTTTGACAACAGGAATGAAAACTTCAAAGCAAAATTCGACTCTTTGTGGATGGGTCCATATGTGGTACATGAAGTCTTCGACAATGGTTCTTTGTAGCTGGAGACCTTGAGGGGGGAGTGGTTTCCAAACAGAGTAAATGGAATACGTTGCAAGCATTATAATGTGTGACCAGTTCCAGAGTAAGCATAGGTATGTCTTGCCCTAATCTTTTCTAGTCAAGAGTGGAGCTTGAATGGAAGCAGGGCAGTGGAATTGCACTCATGGCCGGATCTGGACGAAATACAGACGAAGATGGAGTATGTTACCAGTCAGCATCAACTCAAATCCCATCCTGGGGATGATCTCTGGCAACCACGTGGGGCCCTCACCCTCCGATTGGACTTCATCCGAGCGCCCTCGGATGGAAATTCGGCGCCGTTTTTCCATCCGGGGGATGATCTCTGGCAGCCGCGTGTCGGCCTCTCCCCTCGAGATGACTTCATCCCAGCCCCTCGGATGGAAATTTGGCGCCATTTTTCCATCCGGGGGATGAACTCTGGCAGCCACATGTCGGCCTCTCCCCCTGAGACAACTTCATCCCAGCCCCCTCGGATGGAAATTCGGCGCCGAATTTCCATCCGTGTGGGCTTACATGGAGTCGTCTCGGGGGGAGAGGCCGACATGTGGCTGCCAGAGATCATCCCCCGATCCGGGGATGGACTTGGATGAGCGTGTTGGCGCCATCTCCTACCGTGGAGGTCTTTCGCGGGATCACTCTGTTGATTTGCACTTCAGGTTCTTCTTCAGTACGAAGATCTTCCTCACTCAAATCTTCCGACTCCTCATCTGATCCTATTGCACCGAATTCATCTTCATCAGTTAAGACCTTGGGTACAGATGAGAGGAATGACACTGTCACACTATTGGGTTTGACCCCATAAGTGATGGTTCCCTTAGCCCAGTATGTACATGCTTGAGCCTGAACCAACCATGGTCTACCCAACAGTAATGCATACGAGTATCCATCTGACGGAAATTCAATGACTTGGAAGTCCATTGTGTATGCAGAACCCCCCGATTGCATCTGAAGATTGGAAATTTGACCCACTGGCCTGATTCTTCGCTGATCTGCCAATCGGATAATCAATGGGGATTTAATAGTAATGTGTAAGCCTAGTTTCTCCATTGTGGAGAGGGGCATGATGTTCACTGAGCTTCCACCATCTACCAAGCAATGTTGAATAAAACAGTCTACAATCTCCACTTCAATCTCTATTGGTTCCAAGATTGAGGCAATGGCAATCTGCAGTCAAGAGTGCTCTCCTGGAAAGTGGTGTGAGCCCGGACAACGGAAATATAGATGCAACCACTGCCTCCACCCATGCAAATGAAGAATTCACGAGGCCTTCATTCCAACCAACATTCTGGACATAGTCTCTACTGGCACGGCTGTAAAAGCCTGCATTGATCGCAAATCCACCACCAAGCACACGAGCGCGTCTGTTAAGCACTCCATCCTCCGATTGGAAGTTTTGCACTGGCGAGTCGTCGGCTTCTCCAAGGTTGACAATCAAGCTGCCAAAATTAGTGATGTTCTCGATGTCAAGGTTACCATATGGTATCCCTCCTCGTTCCAGAAGCAGCACAGAAAAATTCTGAGACAGGGTCGTTGCAAGCGGACAACCTGCTGTGCCTCCACCGACAACGATATAATCGTATGCACTTGAAAAAATGGCGTTCTTGCATTGACATGATGCGATACTGGGAAATTCTCTCGTCTTTTCCTAACCAATGAAGCCTTTAGGGCTTGTTCGACTATAGGGGCAAGAGCAACAAGCTGAGCTACTGAAATGTTGGCGTGCACTTGGTGCAGGTCATGCATCAAGTTATAGGGCTCAAGCTCATCGGTAAATCTCATGGTGGTAGACTTCCTTTTCAGAATTTGAGGATGTTTCGCTGTAGTGTTAGCTATTTTGACTACTGACACTTTCGGTGGCATCACTAGTGACGGCAACGGAGTGGACACCTTACCTGGAGAGTCACTCCCTTCAAATACCATAGATTTTCCCTTCCTGATACTGGCTTCATTCTCATTGTGAAATCATTACCATAACAGGTTGTAATCAGATTTACATGCCATGCAATCATCCATAGGAAACACAAAGAATCTGAATTGCTCATCCCATCAGGCTTGCAGGTTACTTTGGTATTATTTATCCTAAAGCAACTTGAATACAATGCCTGAATCATTCTGTTCACATCTACCAATGTCTTACCATTTTGGAAAATAGGTAAACATTCAAGGGCATATAACCAAGGACCAGATTTGGCCACAAAAGATCCATCCATATCAGTTTGGCATGGTATCAAATGTCCTAAAGTAACCAGCTTCTAAAAGAGGCTAAGTTTCCAATGCTTGTACATTCAAGAACACTGTCTGGTCATGAAAACAGGTCTGCCCTACATTGTAGCATGTTACCATATCTCTTTAAAGCCATCAGCTTGTCATATCATTGCTCCATTGTCACATCAGTATGCCATAGGGAACAAGAGATAGTCGCCGTAATGATTGATTGTCCACCATACTAGGTCAAACATAGGAGCCATCAAGATCACAGGAAAGAGGAAGAAAGGATTGTTCTCCCCCAAAGATACAGATGGCGTCGCTTCTTCAACTCGATTCCAATCAACTTCAAGCTTTAAAATCCATGTTAAGTGAGGACCCTCACCTGGTCCCATCACATGCAATCAGAAACAGTTAAGTTAGAGACGATGTGGAACCCCAGGTGAATCGCAGGTCTCACGCTTGTTATCGCTGTACAACATGCAATACAAAGTAGGGGCAGAAAGGAAACAGAGCATATGCAAGCCAATACCTTGATGGCTTGTGGAAGAGAGGCCTGCGCCATAGCTCTCAAGACCAGCAAACAAGAATGCACAACAAAATGTACAAAGCATGCACAAAGAAAGTGAATCGCCCAAACTTAAAGAGTTCAGACACTTCCCCGAGGCCTTAAGATCGCCGCTTGTATCTTAATGATCAATGAAGGTCACAACAAGCATGTATGCATAGCTTCACCCTAACTATGTAATGTGACAAGAGGGGGAGGCAATAATTGGCTATTCATGCTCTTGGTAGTGTGAGCTTTGTGGTGGATAGTTGACCAAGCAAGTGGTGCATGTGTGGAGCATGCTCGCTTGAGTTTGTAAGTTCAAGTTTGAGAAGGGGAGCTCTTGAACTAGCAAGAGGTGAAGGCCTTTGAGATCCATTTGTGTGTGAAGTGGAGAGGTGTTGATTCATGTTATGATGAAGGAGAGCAACACATAGGCCAAGAGGTCATGAAACATGCATTCAAATGACCACGGGAAGCACATGGATGATGGATTGGTGCAAGACCCCAAATGAGGCATATGGCGTGAGAGTGGGATCCAAGGCGGATTGCTTGGGAGCATTATTGTAAGTGACAAGCATTGCTCCACATTGAGATAATTTGTGTTGATTTGGAGCAATTGTCAAGTGATGAGGAGACAAATGCATGATTGCTCGGCAATGGAGATATGGTAGTTTGCAATCAAATCCCAAGGACTAGAAGGGGGATTGATTTGGTGGACAATGACTTGCAAGTTGAGTTGGACCACTCTTGGTTGCACATTGGGGTGGAAGAGAGCAAGAAGATGCCTCTTATGACCACCTAGAGACCATATTTTTGCTTGAGTAGAAGCATAGAAGTCAAGGACTTGCATTCTAGCTCTTCATTACAAACCCTAGTAGTGTATGATCAGACTATACCTCTGTTAGTATACCAAACAGGAGCTTGTCCCTTTGACTATACCTCTGTTGAGGTATCACCATATGTGAACCCTAATGTGAGACTATACCTCTGTTAGTATACCAAACAGGAGCTTGTCCCTTTGACTATACCTCTGTTGAGGTATCACCATATGTGAACCCTAATGTGAGACTATACCTCTGTTAGTATACCAAACAGGAGCTTGTCCATTTTACTATACCTCTATTGAGGTATCACCATATGTGAACCCTAATCAGCTCAGACTATACCTCTGTTAGTATACCAAACAGGAGCTTGTCCCTTTTACTATACCTCTGTTGAGGTATCACCATATGTGGACCCTAATCAGCTCAGACTATACCTCTATTAGTATACCAAACAGAACCCTCATTTTCAGACTATACCTCCGTAAAGGTATCATCAACATAAGGGACCCTAGCAACCTCAGACTATACCTCTGTTAAGGTATCAACAGTGAAAGGACTTAGTGAAATTTAAGGGCCTTTGGAGGATTGTTTGGAAGATATTTGAGGGCCCTTGGAGGAGTATTTGGAGGATCTTTGGGGTCCTTGGAGGAGTGTTTGGAGGATCTTTGGGACCCTTGGAGGACCCTTCGAGGAGCTTTGGTGGACAATGTTGAAGAGCTCTTGAAGGATTGATTGAGGGATATTGAAGGATACTTGCCACGGCCATACAAGCGAGTGGATAGAGACAGGAGGGAGAGTGGTGGGATGAGAGCATTCTGGGGTTAGGAATTGCTTTAGTTTCTCTTCTCCATAGTCTTTCACCCTCTCTGTAGGCCAAAACCTTTCCGTAGGTGGAGGCAAGAGTCAGTCCGGGTTTGGGCTGGGGTGTCCTTGCAGGAGCGACACTGTGGAGTGTTTTTGGTGTGGGGGAGTTGCTGTCTTGATTTTCTTGTGTTTGGATCCCCTCCACACCTGCATGCTTGACTGTGCGCCATGTTAGCTTTGTGTGGGCGCTTGTTTTCATAAGAGGGTGGTCCGGATTTGATCACCGGCCAATCCTAGAGTATGTTGTAGGTGGTGAGGCTGGAGTGATGACCAGCAAGACCACCAGTGTTTCTTCTATGGTGAGTCAGACTCGGAGTCAGGAGGATTCTCGCCGAGGGTGCAAGTCATATCCGTGCCATTGTTGTGGGACACGATGGAGGAGATGTATGGAGCTACCAAGGGGCCACGTAGGTACTCTAGAGCTGTGGGCACCATCGAGCTTGATGACTTTATACAAGAGTTTGACAGTTGGTGTGATTTGCAGCAAATGCGCAATCCACAACTGTTTACGCCCTTTATGGCGTAGAAGGGGCTATTCCAGCACCTTGAGGGGCTGCCCATGGATGATTACCATGAATTTAGGCGGGGACATGCGGTGGAGATTGAGGAGTGGCGAGAGTATTGGTCACCTAACTATGTCTCAATCACTAGAGGCACAAGGGCAGCGGTGACACCAGCAGCTACACAAACATCTCCAACTACAAGCACTAGTAGTGGAATAAGTAGTGTCGGCACATCTGCAGGTGGTACCAGTTCAAAAGGTGCTACTACTCCTCCTGCCACAATTACAACACATGTTCATAGATTCAACCCGGTGGTGGAGTTCTTCCAGGAGTTGCAGAGGAACTACCAAGGTGTACGGACAGAGAAGCTGCGAAGTTTGTAAGACTTCCAGCGCAAATCCAGTGAGAGCTTGCGGGAGGCCTACACTCGTATGAGGCACTTGATAAGTGTGACCCAAGGGGTTACTGAAGCTCAGGCAGTCCAGTTCTGGTATGGAATTTTGGACAAGGAGCTCAAGAGAAGGGTGCGGGATGCAACCCTGTTACAAGCGGCCCAACCCACATTAGCGGATGTGTTTTTGCTGGCTGAGCGGATTGAGATCAACATGGTGGAGGAGCGAGTTGTTACCATTGGATTTGGCAAGGACATGCCTGCACGAGGTGCAGCTGCCAGCCAACAGGTACAAGGGACTGCCCAACAGCGTGGTCAGGGGGGCAAGGTTGCCCAACCCAAGTTCCATGGAGCTTACAGGGGACCTCAGGTGCAGATGCCCGTGGCATCTTTTGCAGGCCAACAGCAACCAGGGGTGATATGTTGGACATGTGGAGGACCCCATGTCAAGAGAGATTGCCTAGAGAGTGGCAGAAGGCCGGCACAAGCACAGCCTGCACAGTTGCAGTGTGGGCATTGTGGCAAGTATGGGCATGGAGATGCCCAGTGTTATGACTTACACCCTGAGTTGCGCCCAGGCCAGTTCCAAGGGAACAATGGTGGCCGGGGGCGAGGTGGACCAGCCCAGAGAGGACGAGGTGGTCGGGCACGAGGTGCAGGCCAAGGGCAAGCTCAACATGGCCAAGGTCGCGGAGGTCAGGGTGTTGACCAAGACATGGCCAACCGGCTTCAGCAGCTAGAGCAGAGGCTCGCTGCCATGGCTACAGCTCAGGTGGTACCGGCTCCCAGGCGGGATGGTCCACATTCTGTTCCTGAGGGAGGAGATATGGGAGGCATGGGATTCATGTGCGGAGCAGCACTACCACTAGTGCAGGTGGAGTCTGCTGCAGCCGTGACTCGAGGAGCAGCACGAGTTCCTAAACCACGAGGTGCAGAGGTGGAATTGGATCCACAGCGTGGGGAGGCAAGCCGTCAGGCGAGGCTTCCTCAGTCATTCACATTGGCGGAGACAGTGTCGACGCCATCCATGGCACCTAGTTCTCGCCCGACTATTACCGAGGCGGAGGTTACTATGCCATTGGGGAGAGCTACACGTGCAGCACTGACACCTGCTACCAAGGCTAGTGCAGCCGGTGTGTTATTGGGGGCAACCACCTCTGTGTGTCAAGCCCCACTGTTCTCGGCAACCATGATTGCGACGTCGGGGGTAAGACCAGCTGCAGTGTTCAGACTAGCAGCAACACTCTGCGAGAGTGGGGAGGTCACTTCATCTTCTGCGGAGTTACTGGAAGGTGTAGTGGCAGAGGGATCCTCGGATTTGAGGGTCAAGACTGCCACGGCTGCGCCATCGCAAGCTGCAGCTGCCAGGTTGACGGAGCTGCCAGCTAGGCCAGCCTTTGAGCGCGCTATGGTAACACCTGGAGTTGTCTTGTTAGACAACCAGGGAGGCATTTTCACTTTGAGTGGACCGGCAGGCAAGAAGTACCGGCCACTGCGGGTCTTGTTGGACTCAGGAGCTCAGCCACTGATATTGGGCAGAGCTGCTATTGCAGGTTTGGGCCTCATGGAGGCGGATATGGAGCCTTGTCCTTTCCAGATACAGACATCTCTGGGAGGATCAGAGCAGGCTCGGGGCATGACACGGCGTGAGTTGGCCAATGGACTACAACCAGATCATCCTGTAGATGGCTCAGCGATGTAAGCCAAGGCCATTGTGACAGACGTGGTCTCTTACAATGTCCTTATTGGTGGGGCAGTGTTATATCCCATGGGCTTCACCCTGGACTTTTGGGAGGAGTCAGCATCCTACAGGCCTGGATGGCAGTCAGGGGATGGTCGTCGTGCACAGCTCCCTGTGACATTCATTGGGGGTATTGCGGCTGCCCAGCGGGGCAAGATGCCAACACTAGCCGCCTTTACAACTGCAATTAGTTGGCCTGGAGAGTTGCTGGAAGGCAATGCCCATGCAGAGGATGTGCCACCTCCAGCAGAGCAGGATGACATGCATGGTACGGCGGAGTTGTCTGCCATGGTTGCTCACACTCCATTATGGGGTACGAGCAAGGATTTGCAGCAGGCTGCTGATGGACGGGTACAACAAGCCTGGGTAGAGGCCTTCGAACCGTCAGGAGAAGAGGAGAGTGCGGTGATTGCACCAGGACCACCTCAATTGTCGCCATTGGACACCACACCTCTTGTGTGGCAGTGCCCGGATGAAGGCATATGCCTTCTGGACTTGTTTGGCGGGATCAGCACTGGATTGGCTGCAGTAGTGCAGGCAGGCATACGAGTTCGACGTTACCTATATGTGGAGAGGGATGAGACTGCACGACGCGTCTCACTGCGCCATGTTGCTCAGTTGGTACAGCAGTACCCTGATTTGTTGCCAGTGTCTGCAGTTCGTGGATACCATCAAGCCTTGCCAGCAGACATTTTGTTGTTGGGGGCGCAGGATTTGGAGCGGGTTGGCTCCATTGATCTGGTAGTGGCAGGTTGGCCCTGCCAAGGGCATCCATCAGCTGGGCATGGCAATGGATTGCGAGACTCGAGGACGGGTCTGTTTTGGGAGATGGTGCGGATTTTGCGCCACTTGCAGCTTCATCAAGCTGTATCTCCAGCATACATCTTGGAGAATGTGCCACTGATGGGTGATTCTCGGGCAAGGGTGATGGCCAGTGTGCATCAAGTCCGGTCGTGGCTTGGGTCAGCAGTGTTGCTGGATGCAGCTGCAGTGGGGTCATGGGCTCATCGTCCACGGCTATGGTGGACTAACTTGATGCCACTTGCACTGCTCAAACGTGCATTTGATGGGGTACAGCGGCCAGCACACCTCACAGTGGATAGCATTTTGGACACAGGGAGGCAGTCTCAACGTGTGAGACACGATGACCGTTCGCCTTTGGCAGTGGTCAACAGGGTGGGTCAACCACGAGCAGCATTACCTACACTGCTCAGCTTCCCAGGATCCCATGCTTTTCGGGATGGTGGACCTGGCCTCTTGTGGGATAGCCAGTTGCAACAATTAGTGGAGCCCAATGCTGACGAGCGCGAGCGGGCGATGGGTTTTACCACAGGTACCACGGCGGTGCCATCTCTTTCTGAGGCATCACGTCGTCAGGTGTTGGGGCAAGCAATGGATCTCAATTGCTTGACCTGGATTATCAGCTTGGCTATGGCTGAGCAGCGTAGAGTACGGAGTACACTTCCCTTCATGGTCTCCCTGCCTACCGAGACGGTACAGGCAGCGAGTGGGGGCGAGCAGGTGAGGACCACGAGGTGCAGGCCGCATCCATGGCACACGTGGGAGGTGCTCGAGGTTCAGAAGGAGTTGGCAGCCAAGGCGGCGGTGATGGATCAGGTTGGGGATTTTTCTCGGATTGAGGAGGTCCTCAAGGATGGGATGATGGGGCAGGATGAGACATTGTCACTGACAGAGGAGGCAGTGGTCACTGCTCAAGAGGTTGCAGCATAGCAACCACAGGACGCGTCTTCTACTTCTAAGCCTGTTGGACTCAAGGTTGCAGTCATGGAGGACAACTGGGAGCCTGATGTTGGACCTATAGTCACCAGAGGAGAGAGACGACGTATACGGCGGTTCTTGAGGGCTTACAGGAACTACTTTGCCTTCAGTTTGAAGGACTTAGGAGTACTGAAGGGTCAAGAGATTCGCATTGAATTGGCTACTGACACGCCAATCTTTCGGAGACCCTATAGATATAGTGACATGGAGAGGTCCTTGATTCAGATGAGAACTCGGGACCTTTGGGAGGCTGGTTTGGTGGAGCTATCTGGGGGAGAGTATGCTTCAGCCACAGTGATGCCAGCCAAGAAGGATGTCTTTGGCAATTGGATGGAGAGACGTATGTGCGGTGATTACCGGCCTGTAAATCGTCAGACCAAGTCCGATAGGTATGCCATGCCAACACCAAAGGAGATCTTTGATGCCATTGGGCATGCCAAGGTCTTTAGCACGTTGGATTTTTTATCCGGATATCACCAGTTGCCGATCAAGGAGGCGGATAAGCAAAAGACGGCATTCTGGGGGATCAATGAGCACGGGAAGGATTGCCTATACCAGTGGCGGTTCTTACCATTTGGGCTTAAGAACGCTCCGACAGAGTTTCAAAGAGTCATGGATAGGATTCTAGCAGGGGTGGAGTTTGCTCGGTGCTACATAGATGACATCATCATCTTTAGTACTACGGTGGAAGAGCATGAGAGACACCTTTAGGGGGTATTTGAGCGCTTGAGGGCGCACGGATTGAAGTTACATCCGGGAAAGTGCAAGTTTTTCCACAACCAGATTGAGTATATGGGTCACATGATATATCCTGGAGGATTGGGGGTACAACAGACTAAGGTAAAGTCCATTGCACAGGTTCCACGCCCCACGGATGTGAGCCGAGTTCGAGCTTTCATGGGGTTAGCAAACTATTATAGACGGTTTGTTAAGGGATTTAGTGCCATTGCAAAGGCTCTAACCAAGCTGACCAAGGTGGACCAAGAGTGGCAGTGGGAAGATGAGCAAGAACAAGCTTTTCAAGAGCTCAAGGCGAGGTTGACCTCGGCGCCCATCTTGAGACGACCTATCAGGGGGCGTCCTTTTCAGCTGCATACAGATTGGAGCATGCTGGGGCTTGGAGCGGTGCTCACATAGGTGGATGATGAGGGAAGAGAGTTCGTAGTGGCTTATGCTAGCCGCTCGAACAACGTTGCAGAGTCTAAGTATAGCTCATATGAGGGAGAATGCTTAGCTGCAGCGTGGGCCGTGGCACACTTCAGGTGCTATCTATACGGCAATCTCTTCACCCTTGTCACGGATCACCAACCACTCAAGTGGTTGATGGAGTCAGACAAGCTTACGGGGAAGCTTGCACGGTGGGCACTCATCCTTCAAGAGTATGACTTTTAGGTGGTGCATCGACCGGGTTTGGTCAATCGCAATGTAGATAGGTTGAGTCGCAATCCATGCACGAGCCAGCAGGATGACACTGGAGCTCGGTGGCATGGTGAGACGGACGAGGAGATGGTGCTCGGATGGCATGCATCTGCATTTCTGTGTATCTTAGTAGCGGAAGGCCAGGTTGGACCTGCAACAGGGATGACTGTTGATCAAGTGTCTGAGGACCCTGAGGCCAGCAATGAGCAAGGTGGCGCCAAAGATATACATGAGGATTCAGTTGTGTTGGACTACCTCCGCACTGGAGACACTGCAGCCACTGCGACTGCCAAGGAGAGGGATCGGATCCTACAACGAGCCAAGAGGTTCAAGTGGGAGGGGACACACCTGCTCCGAGTGTGGGAGGATGGTCGAGTGAGGATTGTGCCTCACCTAACACAGCGGGCACGGTTAGTACGGCATGCCCATGAGGAGTTGGGGCATTTTGGGGTGCGACGCACTCATAGTCTACTACAGGGGCAGTATTGGTGGCGTGGTATGCACACAGAGGTGCAACAATTTGTGGCTAGGTGCATGGTGTGTGACAGGGTGCGTGCTTCATTCAACGCCCCTACTCCACAATTGCACCCTCTTCCGATCATGGGATTGGGCTACAGGTGGAGTCTTGACTTCGCAGGGCCATTGCCACTGACCATGCGCCACAACAAGTACGTGTTGGTGATGGTGGAGCACTTCTCCAAGTGGATTGAATTGGTTCCATTGCCTGATAAGGCTAGTGAGGGAGCTGCGTATGCATTCTTGGATTGTGTGCTTAGCTGATTCGATGCTCCAGCTGAGGTACTCACGGACCAAGGGAGAGAGTTCTTGGGGGAGTTTCAGGCTTTGTGTGACAAGGCCTTGATAGACCACCGCACCACTTCTCGGGATCATCCTGAGGCCGATGGCTTGGCAGAGAGAGTTGTTCAGACAGTAAAGATGGGTTTGCGCAAGTATGGCTTGCAGAAGGGACACCTAGGAGATTGGGACCTTCAGTTACCCTGGTTAGCCATGGGCTACAGGTTCAACAAGCAAACATCACTTGCCCCCTTCTCACCATACTTTCTTCTCTTTGGCCGAGAGCCGGATTTGCCTACATCCATTCGCAGAGAAGTTGCTACAGTTCTTAATCTTGACGATCCGGACGTGTGGGCACGTGCATGTGAGCATCATGCAGAGTTGTTCAAGAAAGTCATGCCCATGGCTTTCGAGAACCTTGCCATTGCACAACATCGTGATACGTTGAGGTATGCTACCATACGTGGTGGGGGCTATCGTCCTGGGGTTTGGAGATTCAACCCTGGTGACTATGTTTATCTGCAGCAGACTGCTCCTACGACCTTGGATGTGACTGCAGGACATACTATTTTGAGGGTTCGAGAGGTGTTGCCCTCAGGAGTCCTGATCTTGGAGGGTCGGGATGGCATGATTTGGAAGGACCATGTGCGTAATTGTGCGCCATGTCACCTTCCAAATGTTGATGGAAGGGTTGACCCAAACCTGGCAGTGGTACCTGCAAGTTTGAGGTGCATGTTGTGTGGGTCTGCTAGAGGGGCAGCCACCATGCTGGTGTGTGATCAATGCTCTAGAGGTTGGCATATGGGATGCTTGACTCCACCTCTTGAGATGGTTCCTGATGGGGATTGGTTATGTCCGCATTGCATTGGATAGTGGGAGTGGATACAACCATGGAAGGCTAACAAGAAATGCAAGGCCAAGCTACTAGGAGACCAACACACGAGATCCTAACTCAAGTTCACAGATTGCAAGACGGAAACTAACGATGGGGTTGCTCTTGTACCCGGCCTCTTGGTCTATAGAGTTTGAGTACAATAGGGACAGTGATAGAGGACTTAGTACGGCTGTGGGTATTACATCTTGTAGCTATCTGGAGTTAGAGGGACCTAACCACCAGCTAGGGGGACGATTGTGGTGTAGCTTTCTAGGATTGTGTGCTTAGATTGTGTGGCGGACAACGAATGTTGTGGCACGATGCTTAGGTGCACGACAGCTGTCATGGTTTTAGTCATGGTTATCTAGAATTACCTACTTCTAGTTAACTAGGACATTTTAGATATTTATATTTATATTTTGTGTGTTGGGACTTCATTTGGTCTCACATGCCAAGTGAGGTGTCGAACCTCACTTGAGACATGGAGATAGGTTTTCCCCTTGTGAGTGTTGAGGAGGCTCATCTTCTTGTAGTTGAGCCTCCATGAGCTTCTCTCACCTCCATAGCTCTAGGTATTGAGAGGGAGTGTGTTGAGGGCTTTGTAGGGTGGATTCCTTTAGCAAAGGTGCCCTTGGCTTGACTTAGTTTATGTGATAGAGTGGATTTCACTTGGAAGGACTAGGGCTTGTTCTTCATGTGATTGCTTCATGCTTTGAGAGCTTTCATTGTCTTCTACTTCTCTCATTTCTCATCTCTTATCATTGTGGTATAGCTTTCTAGGATTGTGTGCTTAGATTGTGTGGTGGACAACGATGTATGTTGTGGCACGATGCTTAGGTGCACGACAAGGCCAAAACCATGGGATATCAGCCTCCTCTCCCGCCATGACCATGGTGTGGAGCAAGCAAGTCCTTCATAAGGTAAGATCTTCTCCAGCAAAAATATGTTGGCTAATTGGGCATGGAGAGTAAGGCATCCTTGAAGGTACCTGAGATAAGCATAGAACATCTATAGGGCTTCTGAATGCTGAAATTTTGAGCTAGGCCTTGGTAAGACAGCTTGCTGGAGTAGACGTGTACACCTTATACATGATCCGGTCAGTGCACATTACTCTTGTTTGCCGGTCCCCTGTAGCCGATGCCTTATGTCAGATTTAGATACCTTATGATACGAATGAGTTCCTTTTCTTTGGCTCAAATGTTTCTATGTTTCTCCTGGTTATGGCTTTGCTCTTTATAGCACCATAAAAAATACCCAATTCTGATATGCTGCTGGTAGATGTTTTGTCTGAATACCAAGTGGTAAACCCCTGCCAGACTTCATTGCCTAAGTCCCAATACCTGCCCCCTTTGGTTTTGTACACATGTTTTACCCAAAACAAGGGGTGGGTAAACACTAAAAGTCTGATATAAGATTCTTTCCTGATTGTTACTTTATGACCTTGGGAATTGAGGGTTCTTTCACTGGCCTCTTCTTCCGGTCACCAGAGCTTATATATAAACTAAAAAGGTAAAACTCTACATTTTGACGTATGTGTTGATGTACCTTCGTTTGTGTCACAACTTGCCAACTTGGAACATGCCAATGGCAGAAAATTCATTACCTAAACCTACCCCCATTGGTTTTGTACACATGTGGTACCCAAAAATATGGGCTAGGTAAACACTAAAGGGTTGATAAAAGTTTCTTTCCTGTTTGTTGCTTCATGAATTTCGGAGTTAAGGTCCCTTCATTGGCCTCATATTTCCATTATCAGAGCTTATGTGTAGCTAAAAGGTAAAACTCTACATTATGATGTAAGTGTTGATGTACCTTTGCTTATCACGGCTTGTTTTGTTTGTTGACCTTGGAGAGTTGAGATTGTAGGTATGTTTATTTCTATGGTTCCTTTGTAACCAGAAGTAAAAGCTACAAAGAAGAGGGAGGTCATTTATGTGATGGGGTCTGGTATGCACTCCCTTACGGGGTGAGTGCATACCACACTCACTCCATAAGGAGCTGCCATACCAGGGGATGGTTGGTGGGTTCCCTCTCTCTCCCTCTCTCTCACTCCTTCCATGGATCTGGCTGGTTCTCTTAAAACTTGATAGTTTAAGACCAGTGGTATGTTACCTAACCCCTAATTAACCTTCTTGGAATTTGGTTAATTTCGGTTATTTACATTACCCGGATTTTTGGTATAAGGTCAGGATCCTAATGGAGCCATCCTATTATTTAATTTTTTCATCCATAAATGGATGTCATCCTCAGAGGATGACACGGATGAAAAATCGAGAGTCAATTTCATCCAACGCGGATGAAATCACGATAGATTTCATCCTGTGCGGTAGAGTTCATCCCGAATGGATGAAATTGTGGGAAATCACGTGGATGAAATCGCGGGAAATCGCGCTTCATCTCTTCCCTGCCCTAACCCTCTACGTGACGATCGTGCTTAAGGGATGGCTGGAGCTGAGAGATGGTGGCGGGGGGCACATGGACCTCGATTCAGGTGCCCTTGAATGCCATGGAGCTGCGCCATTAAGGCATTTAGGTGTTCTGGCAAGATTCAGTACCTTCTTCCCCTCTTGGGGTGCGCAATGGCGGTGCAGTACCTGCAATTTCCCTGTGGCGGTTGTCTCTAATGCTTGGCGGGCGATCTACCTGTGCTGTGGTTGCTTGTTGTGACCTTCATTGATCATTAAGATACAAGCGGCGATCTTAAGGCCTCGGGGAAGTGTCTGAACTCTTTAAGTTTGGGCGATTCACTTTCTTTGTGCATGCTTTGTACATTTTGTTGTGCATTCTTGTTTGCTGGTCTTGAGAGCTATGGCGCAGGCCTCTCTTCCACAAGCCATCAAGGTATTGGCTTGCATATGCTCTGTTTCCTTTCTGCCCTTACTTTGTATTGCATGTTGTACAGCGATAACAAGCGTGAGACCTGCGATTCACCTGGGGTTCCACATCGTCTCTAACTTAACTGTTTCTGATTGCATGTGATGGGACCAGGTGAGGGTCCTCACTTAACATGGATTTTAAAGCTTGAAGTTGATTGGAATCGAGTTGAAGAAGCGACGCCATCTGTATCTTTGGGGGAGAACAATCCTTTCTTCCTCTTTCCTGTGATCTTGATGGCTCCTATGTTTGACCTAGTATGGTGGACAATCAATCATTACGGCGACTATCTCTTGTTCCCTATGGCATACTGATGTGACAATGGAGCAATGATATGACAAGCTGATGGCTTTAAAGAGATCTGGTAATATGCTACAATGTAGGGCAGACCTGTTTTCATGACCAGACAGTGTTCTTGAATGTACAAGCATTGGAAACTTAGCCTCTTTTAGAAGCTGGTTACTTTAGGACACTTGATACCATGCCAAACTGATATGGATGGATCTTTTGTGGCCAAATCTGGTCCTTGGTTATATGCCCTTGAATGTTTACCTATTTTCCAAAATGATAAGACATTGGTAGATGTGAACAGAATGATTCAGGCATTGTATTCAAGTTGCTTTAGGATAAATAATACCAAAGTAACCTGCAGGCCTGATGGGATGAGCAATTCAGATTCTTTGTGTTTCCTATGGATGATTGCATGGCATGTAAATCTGATTACAACATGTTATGGTAATGATTTCCCTACCCCAGACATAGAACTTGGTCTTGGGGCATGGAATAAGAGGTGGGAATATTACTCTACCCTGTCATTGAAATTACACACCAGCCCCAGATCTAAAACAGATCATGGGGCAAAAAACATGGTGTCAATAAGTGACTTGATGTGCAAAATAGGGCAGCTGATTATAACCTGTTGTATAAGCTGCCAAATATCAGTCCGTAACCCTGCTTTGGTGATGTTCTTTATGTAAAGAAATGCTCTTATTTTGTTCTTAAGCATTCTATGATCATAAATGGCTTCTTTAAAACAAACAGACATTTCCAGCCATGAACAGTGATCAATGGATCTTTATTTGGACATGGATACTTACTGCTCAGTCACTTTGGTATGTCCAATGATACAAAGAACCCAAAACTATACTAGTTTTTGGGCCAACAATAAATTAGGATGGTTGGTTATGCCTTGGTATGTAAGCTGACCAAAAAATACAGACTGAATGACATGGCATGTCATGAATGGCACTTTTTAGCATGCTGAACAATGGTTTCCTGCTATGAACAGTGGTAATTGAGTCTCTAATTTTTCCCACCCCCCCACCCAGAGACTTCATTGATTTTGAAGTCTGGGATTTGTCATAACGCTGACTTGTGAATGAAGAATGGTTGATAATGCCTTGTTATGAGGCTGATTTGTCGTTAATTTTACAATGACCTTGTCAGGTCTTTGTCCATGTTTCGACAAGACATAAGTATCTTCCCTCTCTGATTTAGACCAGTGTACTTGTGTGATGGCGGCAGGCTCTTCCATTTCCCACACTGGCAAATGACCTACTGCTGTGTTTGCCTGCAATCTTCCTTGCTCCCTTCCTTTTCCTATTTGTGACAGATTCCTTGGGATATTTGTTAGAAAACAACTATGACACCCTGGGACTTCAGGTCTCTAACTATCATACACAACATCCGGCACAAATCAAAGACTCCATGTTTGTAGATGACACTCTTATAATACTGGAAGCAACCACAGCAAATCTCAACAGCACATCATAAACTCTGGATTCATTTTGTTGAGCTTCGGGGTTCTCCAAACCTCCTCGCCTCTCAGACACTCATTATGGAACCCATCCTTTCGTTGGGTGACACAAGGATTCAAACACAAATCGGCTGGTTCCTCTCTATGGTCGACCATCTGGCATGCATGGGGAAGGCTAAGATCTTTCCTCAAAAAATCAGAACCGCTATCCTATGACGAAACCATGAGGCAACATTTATTTCTAAACATCAACAAACCATCTCAAGCTCAACGAACCCAGGCAAAAAGATGGTCTTCTTGGGACAGAAATGGAGTCACTCAAGTCAAAGACATCTGGTTCAACCACTCATTTAAGGACCATACATCCATAGCATAAATCAAAGTTGGCAAGAATATAGAATCATGCGTTTTCCATGTTACCTCTTATCTTGTCAACAAGCTCTTGTAAAGAAGTAGAGACCAAGGAAGGATCTCCGTGCGATGTAGTTTTATCTTTGGTTAAAAAGCTACAGTCTCTGCTTCCCAAGTCTTACGATTGGAGTTGGATTCTTTGGCTCCCCAAACGAAGTTCCTAAGAAGAGCTCTGACCTGTTTGATTTGGGAAGGATTAGGTCGCCATGAGGATGAGAAAAACCAGAGCCCAACCGAGTGAATCTGGTGTACTGCCAATGCTCTGCCAATTATGGAGAGGTGCTTGGATCAGCCCAGGTAGGTTGTTGATTGGCCAGGCTCCAACCATGAGAGGCCCAAATTAGATCCCCACGAAGGGTGGATGCCTATGGAAGATCTGGCCAAATCCCCTGCTAGTATTGCACTCGTTTTAGCCCAGTTTACTTTAAACCCCGAGGCCTGACAGAAGGAGTTACGAGTCTCCGAAGTACTGTTGAGGTTTTCAGAGGTGGCCTGTAGAATCAGTAGAGTATCATCAACAAACATTGAGTCCTTGATTTGTGCAGGCTGGTGGGTATGATAGTTTGAGACCTGTAGTCCCAAGATGTCACGGTTGTTTTCTAACATATATCCCAGGGAGTCCGCTACAAATATGAAAAGGAAAGGAGCCAGGGGGCAGCCTTGCCTGCCCGATTTGTGTAGAGGGAATGGTTTGGAAAGCTGCCCGTTGACTATAACCCTGCTAGACGAGTTGTGTAGAAGAATGCGCACCCATTGGCAGAATGAGTCCGGAAGGCCCACCTTGGTAAGGGTTCTTAGCAAGAATGACCACTCTACCCTATCGAAGGCCTTTTCAAAATTGAGAAGCAACAGTGCAATGGCCTATTCAGTTTTCTGAGCGTAGTGTGGAGCTTCTTGGGCCAGGAGGAGGTTATCCATAATGTAGCGGCCCTTAATGAAACCAGTCTGGTTGGGTCTGATTAGCCTAGGCAGCAGGGGTTGGAGTCGGAGCGCTATTGCTTTAGCAATGATCTTGTATGCCACGTTGAGCAAGGTAATGGGGCGGTAGTTAGATATGTTGGTACGGTCTCCTTTTTTGAAAAGAAGAGTGACCACCCCTTGAGTCATGAAGCTGACCCACCTGGAAGATGTGGTTTTCCATGGAGAGGAAGTCCTTAGAAATATCCTTCCAAAGGCTTTTGTAAAACTCAACTGGCAGCCCATCTAATCCTGGTGATTTTCCGTTGTGAAGCTTTGAGAGGGCTAGTTCTGTGAAGGGTCCTTCCAAAGAGGCAGCCAGGTCCTGGGAGAGAATGGTGGGGGTGGACAATAGGCAGTTCAATTGATGGTGGGAGAGAGTTGTATCTCCCTCAGTGACACTGCTGAAGAGGGATTGAAAGTGTGTACCTACTAGTGTTGCCATTTGTTTGGGAAAGGAGGCGCGGATACACCTGAGGTTTGGTCAATAAGTTCAGTGATGTTTTGGGAGGTTCTACGAAGCTTAGTTTTGTCAAATAAGTACTTTCTCATTTTTTCTCCCTTTGTTGACCAGTTGATACCTGCTTGAAGTTTTAGTTTCTGGTCTTGAGCTGACTGTAAGGACTCAAGGTTCTGTTTGGCTTGAAGATAGGTCATATATGTATGGTCATCACATCTAGGGGATTTTGACTTTAATTTGGCATACAACGAGACATTTTGTTAGGGCTTTGATTTTCCGGGAGCGGGCTAGGGCTAGGTTTTTGCTCATAATTTGAGTTGTGTTGCAGGTGGCTTTAAGCGTGGCTTCAAATCTGGAGGATGGGTCTAGAGCATGCGAGCCTGCTTGATTCCATGCCTGTAGAAGGCCTTGTTTGAAGGAGCTAAATATTAGCAGAGAGGAGTTTAGCTTATATTTGCCTCTCTCTAGATTGTGTAATGGGGATGTTGAGGGTTGCAAAAACCAGGGCATGGTCAAAGCCTTGTTGAATTGGAGTTTGAGGGTTTCTAGAGATCCATTGAACCAGGTTGAGAGACGTGTAGAATCTATCTAATCTAGCCATTTGAAGGTGAGGGAGGGGTCTGTTGTTAGTCCAGGTGAAAGATGGAAGGCTGGGGTTGGGAACAGAGGAGGTCATGATAGCTTCTGTGAGGTTATGGTTTTGATGAAGGGTATTCCAAGAATCTATTTCTACTGAGGATGGGTTTGTTGAGGATGGACCTCTGCGGTCTTGAAGAGCCTCCACCATATTGAAGTCACCCATCAAAATCCAACTATCCGGTTTGTTGTGTCTTTCATTTTGCAATCTATGGCTGTCCAGAATTCTGCCTTGTCTACAGTAGAGTTAAGAGCGTAGATGTTTACTATTCCTAGAGAGCCTGCATTGTTGGGCAGATTGATGGCACAAAATTGGGCTCTCCCAGGGATCCATGAGGCCTCTGAGACCATGAGAGCGTGGATAGAAGGAGAGAGGAGCAGGGCAGTGCCTCCCCTTGAGCCTGGTGCGAGGCCCAGTCCACGAATATTCCAGGAGTTAAGCCTAATTAGCATGATGGGGGAGAGAAAGGGCTAGAGGGTTACTCACATTTGATGGCCCGGGAGGATCATAACAAAATTTGACCCTTTTATCTGAGGGAAGTAAAGTGTTGACCAAGTGGAATCCATTGGGGGGTTTTGAGAGAAGTTTTCTAACACTACAACAGATTGCGGCTTTTACAACTCTGTGTTATGACTGCAAATGCAGTTATGAAAGCCATTTACGACTTCATGACTCTGCAGTCGTAAAACCCTAGTCAATTGTGGCATGGCAGATATGACTCGCCAGCCTGGTTGTGACGTGGCGCCTGAGCAGCTGTGGGGGTAGTCATACACGCTGGCTTTACTGAATGACTGAACGGGTCCATGTCAGCCGCTGTGTAAGAGAGACACGTGCTCTCTACAGAACACGCCACATGTCAGACTGCGACGCCATCCCGACTGCAGAGGAGGGAATCAGACGTCAGCACGTATCGCATCGTGATTTTGACACGTGGTTCCTCATGTCAATTGACACGCGTCGCTGTGGGGGGGGGGGGGAATTTATTGTTATTATAATTACTATAATAATAATAATAATAATAATAATAATAATAATTGACCAACATGGGACAATGGCACATTATTAAATAACGAATTTTTGAAATTATATTCTTAGATAAAATATTTATTCGCTCAGATACCAAAACACACCCTTATGGGGAAGGAGAGTTTGCCTTAGTGCCTATGCTGAATTGCGTCTGCTACTCTCTGTAATCTAATCGGCATTCACCTTTTTGCCTCTGTTGTCCCACCATTGACTGGGGTCAGAAAAGTTCATTCCACAGCTTCTCCTCATCTCTATTACCTGTTTATGGATACTTTCCTATTGTCACTTTGGCAGTATCATGTCAAAGTCACTCCAAACTATCTACCATCTACCCATGACCATCTATCCATGCAAGTTTCTTGTAGCTATCCTTCCACAGGGAATCATCGGTAATCTGGAGCTTGAAATCCGGCTCTCTTGGATGATCTGGACCCACACTCTATCCCTGCTCCTTCAGCTATCCATGCCTCTGCACAGATCATGCATATATCCTTGCATTGCTATTAGCAGCTGATAATGACAGCCTACACTTGTTCCAGCAAATACCCAACTCAACTTATCACACTAGTTCCTATTCTCAATTGCATCTGCTACTCTATGTAATCCAACAGGCATTTACCTTTTTGCCTCGGTTGTCCCACCATTGATTGGGGTCAGAAAAGTATTCATTCCACAGCTTCCCCCCATCTCCATTAACTATTTTTTGATACTTTCCTGTTGTCACATTGGCAATATCATGTCAAAGTCACTCCAAACTAGATTCACTCAACCAGCTAACTTGCAGACATTGAAATTTAGGGCCGGTTCTGATAAGAGGGAAAAACAGGGTGAAATGTGTTGAAGAAGGTGCATTTATTAGCAGTGCCTCATTTTATCAATTGTGCCGCTACTCCTGCGGCTTCCAGTTCACCATCTACCCATGCAGGTTTCTTATAGCTATTGATCCACAGGTAATCATAGGTAATCATGTGCTTGAAATCTGGCCCTCTTGGATGAATCTGGACCCATACTCTATCCTTGCTCTTTCAGCTATCACTGCTTCTACACAAATCATGCATATTTCTTTGCCTTGCAGCTGATAATGACAGCCTAGATTTGTTCTAAGAAACACCCAACTCAGCTTATCACGTGCTAGTTCCTATGCTGAATTACGTCTGCTCTTTATAATCTAACAGACATTAACCTTTTTCCCTCGGTTGTCCCACCATTGACTGGGGTTGGAAAAGTATTCATTCCACAACTTCTCCTCGTCTCTGTGACCTGTTTCTGGATACTTTCCTGTTGTCACATTGGCAGTATCATGTCAAAGTTCAGATTGACATCTAGTACAATTCCAGCTTGGACGATGTTACCACAAACCTCTTTGCTATTTTGCAGGGCTGCCAGGCTTGCACACATGTTGCAAACATAACAAACGCGATGTGGTTGCGCTGCATTATCCCTTCCCACACCACTTGCTCATAGACCTCCCCAAAGGGCCTCCATCCCGCGCCGCTGTTGTGCATATCCTGGGATCATCATCCTTCATGCACCCCAATTTGGCATACAAGTCCACAAGGGCATAGTTCAGAACAACATTTGTTTAATTCCAGCTTGGACGATGTCATCACAAACCCCATCTTCACTCATTGCGTACTCTAGTTAAGTGCAATTATGGGCTAGGCTGGTACCACATCTCATTCAGCCATATTATCAAAACAGCCATGTATCCTTGTAGCTGCACCCTGCAACCTTGACATACATGTCCACTACGGCAACGTTCAGAATCACATCAGATACAATACCAGCTTTGACAATATCACCGTGGACCTCTGAACCCTTTTCCAGGGCTGCCAGGCATGCATTTGACATACATATCCACCAAGGCAGTGTTTAGAGTGACATCTAGTGGTACAATTCCAGATTTGATGATGGACCTTTGCGTCCTTTCCAGGGCTACCAGGCTCGCATTTGACATACATGTACACCAGGGGAATGTTCAGAATGACATCAGGTACAATTCCAGCTTTGATGATGTCACCATGAACCTCTTGGCCCCTTCCCAGGGCTGCTAGGCTCGCATATGCATATTAACAAACACAAATGAACATGACCTGGTTTGGCTTCATCCTTTCCCACATCATTTGTTCTTAGGTTTCCAAAGCCTTACTCCCACACCTATGCTACACACACCTTACAATCACGGCAGTCCACAACACCACATCTCATTTAGCCATGTTGTTGAACTCTCCCTTTGCATCAGGCTTGCTGCACCCACATTTGGCATACATATCTACTAGGGCAGTGGTCAGAATGACAACTAGTACAATTTCAGCTTTGACAATGGCACATGGCCAAGAGATATCCCAATATCCTGCCACCAATGGGTTCAATGCATACTCTTATCACATTGGCAGTATCATGTTAAAGTCACTCCAACTAGATTCACTCAACCAGTTAACTTGCAGAATTCAACATGAAAATTTAGGGCCAATTCTGATAAGAGGGGAAAATAAGGTGAAATGTGTTTCAGAAGGTGCCTTCATTAGCAGTGCTTGATTTTATCAATTGTGCCGCTGCTGCTGTGGCTTCCAATTGACCATCTACCCATGCAGATTTCTTGTATCTATCATTCCACAGGGAATTATAGATAATCTGGAGCTTGAAATCTGGCCCTCTTCCACACTCTATCCCTGCTCCTTCAACTATCTATGCCTCTGCACAAAATCATGCATACATCAATCATTCCAGCAAACACCCCCAACCCTACTTATCAATGAGCAACGAGCTAACTTACATAATTCAATATGCATCTCAGGGCCGAGTCTGATGAGAGGGCAAAACAGGCTGAAATAGGTCGAAGAAGAATCCATAGAGGATTTGACCGACCATCAACCCAAAAGGACCTCTTGTGTGTGCTGCTTGTGTCTTGTAGTCAGGTAATGTCGGATTGGTCTGTGAGAACCAGCACGGTGCAGATGAGCAGGCAAAGATTGAAACACAGCCTGCTAAGACCAAGCTGACTCTCCCAAGAACCTTGAAACATCAGGAAGAATACCAAATCATGGTACTCACAGGAGCCAACAACCCACATTTGCAGGATGGACAAACTTCTTCACATCGTACATTAAGGAAAAGCCACACCTTGCCATTGCGGTTGTCGCACCATCCTGAAGGATCTTTAAAAATCTCATGCCAGCTCTGCTTCGTGCTGCAAATGAAGGGCCGAGTCTGATGAGAGGGCAAAACAGGCTGAAATAGGTCGAAGAAGAAGGTGCCCTCACCACATTGTCCTCAACCTTGTGTCATGACCCATGGAGGATTTGACTGACCATGAACCCCAAGAGGACCTCTTCAGCGTGCTGCTTGTTTCTGTAATCAGATAATGTTGGATTAAAAAAAACTCAAGGTGCAAAAGATTTGAAAAAAACACATCGGCTGGAGGTACACAATGCGTCGCCCCAGTGGTTCAGGGTCAAATCCGCTGCCCTGCCCCGTGTGTGGGATTGTTCGTGACGATATGTTTGGGCGTTGATCGTCCTGTAGGTCTCAGGGCCCAAATGAAAGGGGGTTAATTTTCCCCCCTCCTAAAGCGCCTGAGGCTTCCTTTAAAAATGTTAAAAAATAAAATAAAAAATTGCTTATAGGGTTTGCAAGAAGGTTAAAAAACTTAAAAAGTTGCCCATCACGGTAGCCGTGAATAGAATTAGAGTGAGCGGGAAGGAGGGAGATAGAGAGAGAGGGCTGGGACTTAGCGAGAGCGGGAGGGAAGGCAAACATGCATGGGAGGCCGCAGTTGGAGCAACCTTCGCATCTGAAGCAAGCAACCCTAGAAATGCTAAGGTATGTGTGCGAGGAGGTTTTGGCTGGGAGCTCGCCGTTCTTGGGAGAGTCAGCTTGGTCTAATCATTCTAGTGGTTAGAGTCTCCGACATTTTTTCAAAATTTAAATACTGATATATTATATATATAACCAGGAAAGCATGTGCCGACAAGTGCAATCATGTAGTGATTCATCCATGTGATGATATGACAGAATGCATTAGAGTGAGAGTCATGAAGTCATATGTCCGTCTAGCAATTTACGCACGTCATTCTAGTGTAGGTATGACCGTGACTGGTAGTCATATCTGCCATGCCAATATTCGTGGTCAAACATGTTTGATCTGTGTTGCGCAGAGTCCGGAGTCATGCAATCGTATATAAGCCTTCCCCGGACCTGCGTTATGACTTCAAAAGGCATCTACGACTTCAAATGGCATTTCTGCCACAAATCTGTCATGACTGCGCAGCCATGGGAGTCATAAAAGCCGCAATATGTTGTAGTGTAATGAACATCATATCGACAGTAGGGGTTTGGCTCAATTGGTTGGAAGTGCTCGTAAATTGGCCCTGGTGCGGCTGGATGGCTGAGATAGAAAGGAGACGGGTGGCTGTCTGGAAGAAATGTGCAGGCAAGTCAAGTTGAAATGCGGGGAGGGAGGTATTAGCTTTTTCGTTATGCATGTAAGGCAAAGGTAGCGAGACTGGTAGATGGATTGATGGGATTCTCCTGCAAGCTGTCTTGGCACCCTTGTGTTTATAACATAACAACCAACATCTTTTTGAGTAGTGCCTGTCCAAGTAATAAATGAAACAGGGGGCAGGGTGAAGAAGAACCTGGCCCTCTGAATTGCTTTGTTCCTTGGTGGATATGTCTGGTGCTGGTACAGGTGGCTCCTGGGTTGATCCTCCCAACGAGAGATTAGCCGGAGAGATGGGGCTGACTTATCACCACCTGGTTGGTGTTGGCTGGTGCTGGTACCTCCGATCCTGCCGAGACTTTCCCCGGCAGTACACGGCCCCAAGCCCCAAAGTGCTCCCTGGCATCTCCAACAAGCAACACTGGTATGAAGAGGATGAAGATGGGTTGATTCGAGCTCCATACAGGTAGTCCCTCGTTCTTTGCAGGTCACCTCTGTGGTTTTCTTCGTCGATTTTTGCCGCCACTATGGCCTCAAGAATAGAGAATGCGTTTGCAAGCGTGTCCCTGTAATCTGGGCTTTATCTTGCTGACCCCTCTTGGCTCTACAAGAATACTTTTCTTGACCCAAATTGCTCCAGTGGGTGGTGGGACCAGGTAAATGTCGGCTTCCTCCATTAATGCCAGGATATGCACTGCTGGGTTGCAGCTGAGTCCAGGGAAGTTTTCCAAAAAGGAGTCCCAAAAGACTTTTGTGGTACCCGCCAAATGGTAGTGTAGGAGGAAAGACATCAGGAAATCTTGGATTTTTTTTTCTGAGCATGCACTCCGGGCAGGTACTGGGTGGACAGTCTGCAATGAAATGCTGAACATCTTGCACTGTGATCCATAATGAGGCAAAATCCTCCCATGCAGATTCTGTAACTATCTAAAGGGACTGTGGGGGTCCTTTCCTCAAAACTAACGGAGTGATGCATGAGGCCTTGGGGATGTCTTCAGTGTTGATCTCAGAGGAGCAGCGGAGAGGAAGGTCTGGAAAAGACTTGATACCTCTAAAGATCTTTGCTATCGCAGAGTGGCTGGCGATCCCAGTCAGAATTGTGGAACTTGACGGTGGCACATTGGGAAGGATACCGGAGTCCGCTAGAGGTGGAGTTTGGGAAGGCAATGCCCCCCCCACTGGAATCCATTTTCCTTTGGAGTTCCACGAAGCCTTTTTTGGTGAAGCTTCCACCCTCATAGGTTCAGAATCATGTCTTAGCTTTTTGTTGACTTTGAGGGAGGGGATATGACACCTTTCGCTGATCCCTCCCCAGAAACCAGGCAGGCAGTCTCGATGGTGTGGTGCCTTCCTGCTGGGTATTCGATGGGGGGGTTGACTGATGGATTTTGACACCGGATCTTTTTTTTTTTCCTTCTTTGCACTCTGCTTTGATGTGGCCCAACTTGCCACAGTTGAAGCATGCTCGAGATGATGTATCTTCAATGAGCCTGATAGTGTAGTAATTGCCCGCCTCGTCAATGGGTAACCTCACATAAGGCGGGAGAGTAGCCTCATTCAACATCATCAATACAAATTTTGCCTTCCAGAGTCGTTTACTCTTGAGGCAATGGTAGTGGATCTCCAAGCAGGATCATTCCCGATGTTATCCATGCTCATGAAGGGGTGATATGCAACCTAGATAGAACCCAAAATATGGTTGGCTATATCCGGGAGGTTGAAAAGATACTAGTCTGGGATGAATGGGACAGACACGATTCTGGGTCCCTACAACTTGCCATACGGTTGCCCATGATTGATGACCAGGGAAAGATGTTAACATTGAACCCATGTAGATGAGGATTGAAATTGAGGGCTTGAACAGCAGCTGCTTGGGATTCAAATGCAATTGAAAAGAAGCCCCTACCCTTTGAGTGACATAAGTGCTGTTTTAGTACCCCTGCTCCCCCCAAGTGGCGGATCGCCCAATCACGAACGAATGCCCTGCTGACATTTCTCCATGGAAAGTGAACCAGGATTCCCCTTTCTTCCAATGATTCCACTCTTTTGTGCATGTTGGGTACATCCATGGCGACAAGATCCCATTCCCCATCCATGGCCTCCTGCTCTTCCACGTTTTCTTTGATAAGAATGCGTGATCGTCCTGGGGTGTGTTGTCCACGGCTGGAGCAAGATCCGCCTGGCCATTTTGTACCATCTGCCGTGAGGTTTGTATCACGGGAGCCTGGCCTCCTGACAGTGGGCTGATGTGAAAGGATTGACTGTGCCTGGTGGGCCAGGAAAAAGCCGGTTCTTTATGATGGTTGCTGGCGAGTGACCAATGGAGTTCTGGAGGGGCCTTGACGAGAGCGTTTCCAGGAATTGGAGGAACGACGGAGCTGAGAGGCGTTGAAAGGGCAGATACTGGAAAGAAGGGAAGGAGGGCCAGAGTTAAGGAGGGAGCGATTAGGAGAAACTGAAAATGTGACTAAGTGTATGGAGCTGGAAAGAGTGAGAGCGGGAGAGAGAGAGCTTAGTGTGCGAGTGATAGATAGTGAGAGTGGGGGAGGGTGACGAGGGGGCTGGATTCGACGGTGGGAGGGCCCGACCAGGTGGCAGAGGTGAAGTTATTCGTCATGAAGTTGACGGCTACTGCAGGCTCTTTGGAATCCCGATACGGATGAATAGCGCCGCTTACTTGTGGGAAAGTTAAGAGAGAGAGCTGGGATGAAGAGGTGATGATGGGGCTCTTGAAGTTTTAGAAAGATGATTCCCGTCGTTATGATAATGCAAAACTGAATTAAAGTTAGTATTCTTAGAAGCTAATGCTTCAATGGTCTGGAATCTGCTAACAACCCATTCTAAAACTATCTGGAGATAGTCGATGTAGGCGCTTGACGGGACCGTTGGGGGCTCTCTCTCACCGCAAACTACCGAGCTCCTACATCGCTGCTTATCTTCCCTCATTATCAACATTTCAAAGTTCAGTTTGGTCAAACGTTTTCAAAATAGTTTAAAAAAACAAAGTTTTGAAATCAAACGGTGGTATGACCGGCGGTAGACGGTGACAGATAGCAACCTCGCCGTCGCCGTTCGTTGGCGCTGCGCTGCTGCTTTGCACTTTCGTGCTGCGCGCAAGAAGATCTGCTTCCCGACACACATCACAATAATCCAAGACGGAGAGTGTTCAAGTTCAAGAGTAACGGAGTTGGTGCTTCCTCGCTCCTTCTTTTCTACGGACATATTCATACCGACAGTGCCATCAACACACTTTCCCCGACATAGCTATATCAGCTTGCTGTTGGATTTGCTGGGCACATTATCGATAGATTCCCGAACCCACATTGAAGGTCTTGGGTGCTGACACTTCTCTTTCGCCGACTAATAGCTATCCAGCAGAATACCGACAGTACTGGGGTTGGCTAGCGCTTGGAACGTGCTCTGTAAATCTTCCTCTCACACTGAGTTTCTGCGTTCGAGCTTCTCTATCCGACAGCTACAAGGAAACCCCCTCTTACCAGAACTTGCTGTTGTCATGCATTACCGATCAATCAATCTTCTAGCTCCTCCGTGCCCAGCTACAAAAGAGCACTCAATTTGTACCCGCATATTCTCGTAGTTCTGTTCTCCCTGTAGCACCAGATGTACATGATACTGATGGTGGCGGGGGGCCGTCCAACTGCAGGAGTACGTTGCCCAATTACCCCGTTGCTTTGGCGGAGGCTGATCACCATACCAGGTTCAAGTACGTGTGGAGCTTCCAACAGGACTTTTGGACCGCCAAAACCGCCCCCCAACCCCCATGTCTCAATGAACGATGGTCAGGAAAGCATTCACACGATAACGCAGGCATATGCTGAGGGTGATGGAGAAGCTTCCCACTTGATTTGGCCGGACGAGACGACGAGACGCCCATGACCCCTAGTCCCGTGCAGAAGCATGAGGAAGGTAGTGTCAGCCGGACTGCCCTAGCCTCGGTAAGGATCTCCTCATAGACAGAGGTTGATCATGGATATGGTACAGGACCCTGCAACCTACGGTCGAGACATCCTGGGCGAAGACCAAGGATAACGAAATTGGTTCTTGGAGGCGGCCACCTGGTGTCATCCAGTCCAAAAGGGGGTGGGGTGATGGAGGTAGTTCCGTCTTGAGATGGCCGCCTACTTCGAGGCCGTGGTGATGGTGCTAGTTCCTGGATTGAGGAGGGGCATGCTTGATAGAAGATGTCGCGATGGCCTCCTACTTCCCAGCTTCAGTAATGAGGGCCAGACCGCTAACAACCCATTACTCATTCAAGCACCCGTGGTTAAGTCAGTTCGGGGAGTTAGATACCCAACGACTTTTTGAAATATTCTGTGCAAAGGCAAAGATCGACTCTCGATGAGCGCAATACTTGTCGGCTCGCGCTAGCAATCCAGAATCACTGTTGTCATCCACATTCATGAACAATGTTGTATATACGGTTGGCCGCGTGTCCACATGTGCACCAAATATGTTCCTGATAGTTACAGAGAATAGACTTTGACAATCATTTACATTCAAAGGAAACTTAAAAACTGATCTTCATGCAAACTATTCTCGGACTACATATAAAAAGTTGACCAGGCTGATGAGTCTTTATCTCTGTGTGCTGTTCCAGGAAAGGCATGTTTCGTAGTTCCCCAAAAAGACTTAAGCTCTCTCTACTATTATCTATAGGATTGTGCCAAGCCGAACATGGAACGAGGAATGTTTCCTTGGAACTTGCAAAGATGCAACCACCTCCTGGGAGAGAGAGACCAACCACCAGGCATAAGGGGAGGGAGTGTTTCGCCTTGCCCATCGGCCTTGTCACCATGAGAAATTGAGTGAGAAAGAGACTCACGGAATAGCTTCGGTACTGATCACAGAGTGCCCAAGAAAAAAAGGGACCTGTGTCAGTTTCCCACCCAAGCCTGCAATTCAAGCTCTTGCAGTCATCACTAACATTATGCTCAACAAACTTAGTATGCAGAAGGTGGACAATGTAAGCTGCCAACCTTTTCATTTGATAAATGTAGAGCTCCACCATCTCTCTCTGTGTCTCTCCAATGTCCCCACTCCTGCCTTACAAGGGGAAGAATACCGAAGACCTCTTGCAGGCTGGAGGGCGTGCAGTCTTGCAGGCATTTGCACTTCAAGATCTTGTTGGCTATAATTGACTAGAGTAACATCCACTCAATTCATGCCAACATTACAGAAGCCGACTCCACAGAGCTGAATGGGGAATCCTTAAACTTCCATGGAACACTCAACCACAACACCAGGTTATAAACAGTTTAGCATACATATCTTGCTACAAAAGATCAGACTCCAAACAATGCATGTAAGGGAAAAAAATTCCCCTAGGACTTATGCACAGCATTAAACAAAACAGCTTTTTCCCTTTATTACCTTGGGAGGATCGTTGCTCTAGAAATACCACTGCTGCTCCCACAAAGATGTGGAAGATACATATTTACACAATTCCAAAGAAAATTGCAGGCCTCGAAGGTCAGCACTCTGGCTATGATCTAGTACATGCAAATCCATCGGCGAAACTTGACAAACCGCTGGCTCTCCATTTGATTGTAAATATGACTTGGGGACTGCTATTCTGGTCTTCTCATTATCAGATGTGGGCCAGCATGGTGATGAAAAAAGGTATGATTACTCCTGAATCCAAACTGAGATCCCCCTTCTAGTAAGCGGTGAACCGAGCACAGTTACCTCCAAGTTACAAGGAAAACCCTTAATACTTATTGCAACGATGATTAGTTTCAGAAGACAGATGTCCCTCGATGTGAATGAGCTACAAATGGTTGTATTATGCACCACCTTTTGACTGTCACTTGGCTCGTTCTGCGTCCAGAGCAATATGAAAATCTGTATTGGCCCATCCAAAACTTGCCAGGTCATTGGAAACAACCTTCCGTTGCTCTTTTGAGTTGAAAATCACAAGTAGGTCAATATATTGCCACAACTTTGGCCATGTGCTCTACTGCATGCGAGTGATTTGCTTGCTGCAGCTCAATCAATACACCCATGTTGTCTAATGGGTGCAAAAACAGGACAGGTCGATTCTCTGCCCCCAGTGTTGGTCCACAATCACTAAGACTTTTCACTCCCACCTTGTCTAGATGGCCAGCTGCTGAATGCAAATCATCCACCTGGAGGAAAAAAGTGGCATAAAATATTGATCGGGTGGATGAAGACACAATAATCCACATACGACCAATTATGACAGAACCTACCTAGTCTAAAACAAGGTATGTGTAAGTCAGACAGTCTCGTTGACCTAGAGAGCGGAAGTCAACAAGAGGGAAAGGACTTTTCACCGCTAGGGAGATATGGTGGATGCCACCCTTGGGATTCATCTGCAAAAACGAAAAGACAGGGCTCTGCTCTCCCAGTGGATGCAACAGCTCAATGGCCACGTTTGCGAGCTGCACGAAGACTACTGTCACTCCAAGATTGGGCTGATCCTGCACTCAGGCAATATACTTTGCACAATGTTATCTCCACATGAATCTTTCTCTCTCCCTCTCTTTTTGACTCTTTTCTTTTTCCAGCTCTAGAGCCAAAGCCCAAAAGATGGGCAGAACTTGGCCTTCCTTAAGCACCAAAGGCACATTGAACCAACCAGGCCACTGAAGGTAACAGTGGAAATCAAAATGAAAAGGTTCCGTTAAAAGATTCACATCTCTCGAGTCAAGAGCCTTGAAGATACACTCCCTCCTAGAGACTTATCCAAAGATTATGTCTGCCAGGGCCTCTCTCTCAATCAATAATACATTTCAGGAATGAAACACTGCTGGCTGTAAGTTAAAAATGGCACTTCCTGTTCAAATTGCACCTGGGATGAAGGGAGTGCATCCTGATTGATGGCTGCAGGATCATCACAGCTCCGAGATGGCACAATTACACTTTCTAGTGCCACAGGGTTCACTCATGGGAGCCAATCAGCATGTCTAGAGCGCAATGATGATTACAATTTGCAAGCCCCATTCAGCAATAAGACAAACTTCAACATAATACACAAGAAATGAGTATTTGAGTTCACGTCCAATTCACTAACCACTGGGTCGCTCACTTGTGCTCCAAAGGCACTGCGGTAATGCTCAGCAGCTGCAGAGAGGTCTGGGACAGCAATGGCTATGTGTTTGAGACCCTTGACTGCAAATGGGATGTCATCAGGGGGGCTTCTAACAGCCCACCCTCCACAACGACCCCCACTGCCAGTACCTACATGATTACACATTGCCTGCAAGGTCTTCCACTATTTATTTCAATCAGCAAAATTGACTATTGTGTTATTCCAACACCAAGATGAACCAACCCCCATTGGAGCTTATAGCATATCCTATGATAACCATACACACTGCCAAGCCAATCCACAAACTAAGTAACATATTTCTCCCAAGGGGCCCGGACTGTTGCAATAGTAAAAAGGGGGGGCCCACTTACAACATTAGTTACTGATGTGTAACCAACTCATGTGAATTATGGCCACATTTTCAGATAGGCCATTCCGTTTCACACAGGCTTGATGGTTAAAGTTTTGAAAACCCACTCACCCGAGACTGTGGATAGCAGAGACCTGGAAGAGAGAGGGCTTTTGCCCGTAACATAGGTGCAAGCGACCTCCACAGAGTTCCTGCCATTAGATCCCTTCTAAAGTCGTTTCCCTCAAAGCCGTCACTGAAAGATCCAACCAAGGCCTCCTGTTTGTTGGAATATCTCTCGACCACACTACACAGCCTTGAGCTCTTTTGCCCTTCTAGCACCAGATCTGCAAAACATATTCCAATCCTCAGCTAACGTCTTCAATCGGTGAAGAATCTAGCGTCACCAAGCATCTCCACCAAATCAATCTACGGAAAATTGACTGATCCTGTCTGCCAAAGTTTCTACTCGTCACACTTTCCCTTTGAAAGCTCTGAAATTTTCTCAACCTCCTAGGCTTAAACAATTCAACAGCCAAACTAGAACTCCTTTGGAACATTTCTGCTTCTTCAGGTGCTCACATCCCCATGAATGCATGAAAGCGAGAACCAACTTCCTGTAGAGAGTTTTTCCTTTCCCCCTCCTCTCTCCTTTGTTTCATCAACTTTTTGATCTTAGGGCCATAACTTTCCCTCCATTTCATTGTGGAAGTATTCTTACTTATACTTTTCACACTTCTAGTTCAGAAAATAATCATGTGACTTAAAACAACTGCTGATTTTTACCCATTTCATGTACAGAAGCTAGTTGCATGTAAAGAAGAAAACTTTTGCACATTATGACTTATGGTAGTTGTTTCTATAGATCAATTTGCAATCATTTTACAATTTTCTACTTCCCACAAAGTGCCTATAACATGTTACTTTTACTAAGCCAAATTTTAAGTCAACTTCACTTTTTGAGTCTACCCCTTGAAAATTCACTCATGCAACGATTCGAGAAAGATGACAAAAGTGCTTTTCTTACATGCGTCTCATGGGAGTCTCATCCTCTTGTCAAGACCATGTTGTGAAATTACATATGCACATATCTAAGGCCCCAAGGTCACCAGAGAAGAGAAGACCAAACAGAGGATATATTCGAAGCAAGATACCACCTTTGAAGCATACTTAAATACTCAAATGTCTAATTTACCCAATAGGCAGGTCGTACAGCAAAGCATCATAAAAGATCTCCACTAAAATCCCTTCTCACCAGGGTCCTAAAACAGCAAGTGCTAGGCAATGAACAGTCACCCAATTCTGCAATTACCATCAGACTCATATGTGTAGTGATGCAATTCCACATGGCAAAACCCTTGACAATGCCAGCTCAAGTATGCACTGTTCTCCAGGTACATGAAGCCTGGAAATAGTGACAGGAGTAATGAACTAAGTGTCAAATGGTTCTCAAATGGCAACGAGTTCAACTATGTCCACAGCATCCTGTTCTCACTGACATCACATTTGAATTTTGGTGACTCAAACCACCAAACTTGAACAGACACTGTGGGTGGAGAGAGCTCAAATGTGTAGTAGAAAATAATCAAAAGTGCTATCCCTTCTCACAACCAAAGTCTCCATATTCTTCAGAAAATATGTGCCACAAGCAAGTCCTTAAACCTCCTCATCAACTTTGCTTGCTATGTTCAAGTGAGCATCATAAAACCGCTAATGGGCGTGCCATCCCTGAGATCAACCCCAGCAGGTGCATTGGCATTGGCTGTGGGCGAGCAAAACGACAATTATGGAAGACTTTTAGATCCTTGTGGGTTCGTCAAAACCAACATTCACAGGGGGCCGTCATATTGCTCTAAGAAAAAGCTTTCCGCGATACTACCGACCCATATTTCACTCCGCTCCTGAACCTTCCCCCCTTCCACGCTCTCTCCCTCAATGCCACACTTGTGGTTGCAAAGAGCTACAGTCAAGATGGCACTTCATTGGAAAGAGTTAAGGCAGCTGTTCACACCCAGGCAGGAGTGGTTACAGCCTGCGGGGGTCAATGGCGGTAGAGCATCTTCATATTGGTGGACAATTACAAAGATTTTTTTTCCATTCTCTGTGTCCCTCTGAAGCAAACGCCACAAAGGGCATGAAGAGGATGATCCTTACCTGCCAGGCCTATAGAACACTCATCGCGATACTCTAACCACCTCTCTCCGTAAATGCCATAAGAGTAGTTCTCCCATGCCGATGGGCGTGTATGCGGAATACAATTCTTCACGGAGACTACTTACATGATGGCGTTTGGCGCAGCCCAGAATTGAAAGCTTCCAGTAAACCCTTTGAATAACACCCAATTAAAAAATCTTCCGACCAACAAGCTGTCAAGGGCAGAATCTCTTAGTTCTCTGTCAAAAAGGCTCCAAAATTTAGCATGTTTATCATCATCCACGCAATGCTCAACCATCAGTGACCATGGCAGCGAGAAATATCGTAAGGGTTTTCTGGTAAGGGCTTGGTTGTTGACGAATCCCTCTCAAGAAACACCAACTCCTTCCACGGCAAGTCAAAGACTGCTAATTACATCTGTGGACTAAAACACTCACCTCAGTGCACAGGATGCCACAGATTACTTGAGTGACCTGCTCTCAATTCCTCACGAAGTTTCTGGTCTAGCCTCAGCCCAGTCACACAGTGTGTGTGGAGACAAAGCCTCAGAAATCCCTCAGCGGCAGAGCGGGGCCGAGAGACGAGCAGAGCCATATCTTGGAAGCATGGGCCTCCCTCCCGTTATAGCAAAGTCTTGCCGTGCCTGTCTAATAAGGGGGCTCCTACTTTATTGGCTCCTCCCTTAAGGAACCACGCAGAGGTGCTTTTCTCCTGATGTACCTTCACCACTTAATACCTACCTATCAAGATAATGCCCTCCAATCAATAACCATTTGTAATAGACTGTAGACTTTTCATCCATGCACTGTTATCTATCCATCCATCCAACCCCTTGCGGAGGAGGAAAGTTTAACCTCCGTTTCATATATCACAAGAGGAAACGTCACCCCATATCACGAAACAAATCATACACACAGGCCATAGCGCCATAGCAGGAATTGAACCCCGAACTTGCACTTATCAAAGAGCTAAGAGAAATTTAGGTTTAGGAAAGCAGAGAGCCCGGTGCCTGTGCGCCGTTTCTTTCCCGGGTGCTCTGCACGATTTTGAGGGGCTCCAAGGCGACCAGATTGCGAGTACAAGAGTGAGGCACTGTGGAGTAATAGCTACAAGAAATCTGCAACGTTAGATGGCAATTGGAAGCAGCAGCAGCACAGCTGATAAAATTAGGCACTTCCACCTACAAGATCTCTGGTACTTACTGGCATGTTCGGAAAGTATGTGAGGGAGGAAAGCGATCTGTTGTTGCTCTGAATTGTGAATAGAAGAAATTTCAGTTCAGTAGTTCCTAACTATTGGTGTCTTGAGCTCTGTGGATTTTCTTAGCATCGCAATGGCACTCAACGATGGTTGTCTATACGGGTTTTCCGGTCATGCCATTGCCCCCCCAAAAAGCTAGAGAGTGACGCTCTTCAGGACCATCAGGTACATAGTTGTTGCACCTCTGTTCGCCAAATTTCAATATCTTGAGGCTGAACATAAAGCCTGGGTCCTGCTGGGGTCTGCTAGTCAGCTCGCACACAGCAGATTGATGTTTGTGTGAAGAGCTTGCTGGAGGAAATCTGGAAAACCTGAATTAATTGTTTATATGAAGGTAAGTCCCACTTCTGGACTTAAATATCAGCAGTACCAAGACTGCCCTTCCCTCACCCATGTCAGAAACTGGAAACGAGTGCAGGGTTTTATGCCTAACTTTTGTTCGGACATTCTGCACGATTCCAACATGGCCTTACAAACGTCGGCTTCCAAGTCAGGTTCATCTTAACAGGGTCAATTCGTCAGTTCCTCATTCAGGTACTCGAAAATCTCCTCTTCCCTTTCTGCCAGGGCTTCACCTGTTGAACATGACACTTTAGATCTGCTTGAACATGACACTTTTGCTAGGGTTTGGGTTTGTTCTTCTTTTTATCTCTTGTGGTGCTGATGTGATCATTCCGTGTCATCGATGTTACCTATCCCCAGCTAGACCAACAGACAATTGCTTTCCGATGTGGTCAGTCAAGTGGCTTGAAATATTGTAAGTGCTGTGGCAAGGGAGAAATTTGCAGAGGCTGAAATCTCTTCTTTCTATGGAAGATGAAAGGATGTGCCAGGTACCATGCTGGAACTGAAACTATTTCTCAGAACAAATGGCACTGCTCCAAGAATCTAGGTGCTTATCCTCATGGCATTTTGTAGGACATTAGAGAACCAATATTTGTGCAGAGGTGAAGGGAAGTTAGAGTAACCGTTTGATTGCTTATGCAAGAGATGGTGCTGGGTGGCGGCGGCAAGGGATTCTCATTTCTCTCCAAACTGGTGTGAAGATGGAGGGTTGGCTGCCTCATCAGAATTCAGAAGAAAACTTGCCATGTCTGTCTGATTGGGTTTATGCCAGGAGCTCCCGAGCTTTTCCATATGCACGCATGGATGTGCCGAGCCCGGTCATCATATTCGGTTTATCACATTCATCATATTCAGTCCTCATATTCAGTTCATCATATTCAGCTCCCCGCAAATTTATCCCCGCAAATTTATCCCTTCAGATTTATCCGTCCAGCTCTCTCATATTCACTTTCTCTCATTGGGCCCTCGATGGCCTGTTTGTTGAGCAGTAGGCTCTGTAAATTCACTGGACGGTAAAGGAACTTTATCTTTATCCCTCAATTTTATCACAATGCCTTCCATTTTTCAGTTCCTTTGAGTTTTATCACATGGAATTCTATTACATTCAATTCTATTCAATTCCAATTCCATCACATTCAATTTTATCTTTTTGCATTTGTTCATGTAAAGCCAGATTCTTGGCCACCCGGTTATTCCTCTTCCTCTACGGGTATTGAGCTATCACGGGGATGTGTGCTCGGTAAAGCATGCTAATGAGATAGGCAGGATCCAACGGAGAGGAGTCAGAATCACTCGCACGGTTTAACAACTCATCCTCACTCACACCTTCTTCATCCAAAACTCACACACAGGTACAGCAGGGTTTACACACAAACGTACACTGCCGCCTCAAACGTCGTGTTAATCTCTTTTATAAACGAAGGCCCACAATCTCATCTAACCAAGTGGCAAGCCCTGATTGGTCACTTGGATGTCATCCGGGTGTCTGTCCAGATAGGACGTCACCTCATTCTACTTTAGAGATAAACTATTTTAGAGATAAACTAGCTGTTAACATAAGACGATACTTAGTTTAAAAATAGATTGTTTCCAGCTGGTTTCATCCAAGGCCTTTTTCAACGGTCATCATCCAACGTCTGTTCATCCAAATGTCGAAAAGGTAGGTAGAAGGAATCTGGCCATTACATATGTAAAGCCTCCTGGCACACAAAGAAGCGAGCTCCAGCGAGCTAGCTAAAAAAAACACTATGCTCAAGACAGGGAGCAATGGCACTCAAGGTCACACCAAGATATGATGAAAAAACCGCAACAAGGAAAACCTTGCTCTGCAATTTGAGCGAAAGACAAAACCTTGTTGTGGAAAAACCCTATCTTATGAGGTGTGCAACCTGGAGAACTACAAAGAAAAATGAGAGAGATCCTATGTAGGGAGCAGCTGAATAAAAGACATTGTCACGAAGAAGTCTAGGTAGCAACTGAATCAGAATCAAGCCGAGCACGCTTCTTCGGAGTTAAAACCACATGCTGATTCTCCACGTTGAGGCAGGTCAATCAAACTGCAGCTTAGAAGGGACCAGTTGAGAAACATGAACTGTCCCTGCAATCTCCACCGTAGAATGATGCTGAGGAAGAAGACGGTACTGTCGACCAGGCAGAATCGCATGAATCAGATAAGGCCCATCGATCCGCATCTTGGATTTCACTACAACAGATCGCGGTATTTATGACTGTATATATGACTATTCTGCAGTCATAAACGATACATATGACTTCTATGACTGTAAGTCGTGCAAACCAAGTGAATACAATGAGTACATGATGGTACGCTCCAGATGACTACAGTCAGATGAACCAAATGATATCTCTCACTGCAGTCATATATACCATACTGCAGTCGCCGCTGCCGCGCCGCGTGAGGAGGCGCAATTGATTTTTTTATTTTTTCAAAAACACTTACAATTTTTTTTTTATAAAAATGTCAGACGTCGCGTCACATCACGTTGCACCACGTGGCATAATGCATTTTTATAATAATAAAAAAACCACGTGGCAGCCCATCTAGGGTGCCACACTATCCCTAGCTCGACTACTAACCTATGGCCATCATATCCATTTGATTGGAGTTTGAACCTGCAACCTCTTTGCTAGAAGATTATAGTTCACTACCTGCTAATCAATACACCCATTAGTCATTCATGTGATCATATGGTGTTTTAATTGTATTATACATACCAAATTACAAAATCCCCAGTAATCATCATGACTATGTAACCTCATCCATGTACACTATAGTCATGGAAATGACTATGAGTGGTGAGCTAAATCTGGTCAATTGCCGTTGACCAACCTTCCGCCCATTTCGAAGCCATGTAGTCATAAGGACGACTATTTAAATAGTCGTTCATATGACTACAGTCGTATGAACGACTGCAGGAGGTCAATTTCATATAGAAACATGTGCAGTCATGGTCAAAGTCAGGGAAACCATGACTACCGCGGATTGGCAGTCATAACTACCGCGATATGTTGTAGTGTTTGATGACCTGTTTGTCAGGCTGCAATCGAACACAAACAGTCTGGCCTAGAGAAAAATTTTCAGAGTAAACAACCCTATGGTTATAATTTCTAGCCTGAGCAACTTGAGAAACCTAAATGTTGTGTTTAGCAGTCTCTAATAAACGCAAACGATGAGAAGTGAGGTGAATAAAAAAGTCTTCCCATATGATGGCCTCCTCAACCTGAGTTTGAAGCACATGGACATGAACAACGACGCAATGGCGTGAGCGCCCGAGCGTACGCTCACGCAGGAGTGACGTGGCGTGAGCCTGCACGCTGACGTGGCGTGAGCGTCATGTCAGCATGCTGATGTGGCGGCAAATGATGACGTGACACTGTCCGTCATCTGCCACGTCAGCATTAACATGCGCCGCCTATAACCGATGATGGTCTTATGACCGTGGAATTAATGCAGGGAATCTTGCCTAAATAAAATCAAGACTACCATGAGGCCTACAATTGTAGTATCCAACATTGTGCAATTACAAATGTTTGTTCACTTTTACAATTATGAGGACGAGAAAATATCCTCACAAAGTGTGCGCCATAAAGGCTGCCACGGGAAGACCTTCCTCCCTCCTCAAATAACAATGAGAGTTAGGATCATCTTCAAAAGATGATTGTAGTGCATAGCGACAGCAAGACATGTAGACTTCGAACGGTGCAATGACAAATGTGCACTACCTAAAAGTTGTCACTCAGACCTCACTCCGTATAGTTGGAGGCCATATCATTGCACCGCCGACGAATTGATGTGAATTACACATTTCAAATCATGGTCGTCCACATACCACATTGCATAGTTGATGCTACCCATGTGTTGTATCCCGCTGCAATAGAGTATCGACCTCGTTGAAACTCATAGTGGCCTGGTGAATGAAGTTGTCACGTTTGGGATCGCAAACCATCCTCTTCAAAAATATGAAATACAAATGTTTGCAGGGTATGAATTTATCTCTCTTGCCCAAACTGGTTAATAGCATATTCACAAAATCAGGACATGTGCAATTGGGGAAATTGGAAACCGTGATGTCGTAGGTCCTGTCATGAACAGCAGATGTGGAAGTGATGATTGTGAATACCCGACCATATCCTGGATCGGGTACTTCCATGGTGCTTCCAACACGAGCTTGGAGCATTCTTGCGGACTCCACTTTGCCAAAGTGTTCAGCGGTTGGAGGGAAACGCCGAACGAGCTTTCCATCTCGTTTGGTTGGCCACAAGTCAGGATTTGCCGGGGGGACTCGGGAGGATGCAGAAGTAGTAGCACATGCATGGAGTTGGGGTTGTCTCGCAAGGGAAAAACCTGCCTCCTCCAGCATTTCAATCTCCTGAAAGCTGAGATATGTTCCCACCTTCACGGGCCAAACAGTTGGAGGAGATGGCTTCATCACTATGGAAGGACGCACAGTTCCATGCACACATCTGGCACAATCATCTGCGCAGAACCAGAACTTGTGGTTCTTGGCTTCTGGTTGACCGTATGGACGCATCAAACCCGTGAAAGTCGGAGCAGGAGTTCGGGCACCACCTCTGGATATAGATGAAGTGCATTTTCTCGAAATTAGTTACCCTGATCGCTGTACATTTCACACGAGACCCTACACTTGTGCGTTTTATGTGCCAAACGTGGTCGGGGCATGCGGACTCAAGCACATCAAGGGGGTTGTTTCTCTCCTGCACCATTTCAGTGGCACTATTTGATGCTGGAGCTTGCCGTCGTATTGGAGGTTCCTCCACAATGGAGGTTCCGGACATGGAGCTGTCATGCAGGGGAACACGAGGTTTCGAGAAGTTATCACGGTCTGCCCTGTGCGAATCGGAATCCGAACCAGGTGGAGTGTTCAATTTCCTCTTACAGGAGCCGAATCTCTCATTCCCTTCAAGATGTGGAACTCTAGAAACAAGTGACGTTCCCTGGGCATACATGCTCACCGCCCGTGCTATCTTGATTGGATCCCCAGATCTGTTTGCAGCACGCAACATCAACTCCCATTTGTCCGGATCCTTGCCACCAATCCCACCTCGTAAGAAATCACGTTATCGGGTTTGTTGTTGCAAGGCACGTATCAAATCATCTGTTGTTGCCACATACAAATCCCGACCTCGTTTCCCAGACTGCTGCAACCATGCGTTGTGCACAGTTTCTGCCAAATTGCAAGATGGCATGTCCGTCATTTCCTCAATGGACATGTTCTGCAAAGCGCTGAACCATACTTCAAAACAGTGAACAGAAAACAACATAAAGAAAGCGAGGACACAATAAAATGGAAAGTAAATGTATGCATAAAGCAAGAAATATAAGCCTCGTACCACTGGCATGGCTGCTCCCCACTGTCTATACCGGAAGTGCCAAAATGCCAGCCAATCTTCCAATGCTCTCATACTCTCAAGTGATGCAGCTCCAGAAGAGAACCACCAGACACGAATTGTCTGGAACAAAGTGTCCGCCTCTTTCATTGTTCTAGCATCTTTGTACTCTTTGCACAATTTACGGTGCTGAGTCTGCATCTCTGGTTTGATGTCCGACTTTGTATGTTTTTCCAGAGATTGTGTCCAATGGAATAGACATGTACGCTCTCTTCCTCGCATTGGCACTTTTGGGTCGCCCGATCCGAAGACAATACGAACAGCATTGAAATTTGCTTGAGCACTATCCGCCATGAAACCTGCGAAATTTGGAGATGGCAGCCCATGACACGTATCAGGGAATTCCACACGAGCTTCTGGGATTCCGTATCCTCGGATTGCATGTCACAAACTGCAATTGTCATAACTCGTTGGTACACTGGATCGTAGACATGACAAGCCATTGTCGTCCAATCCTTCACTCGTTTCACATGATCAAACATAAGAAAACAGTTCTGCAAGTCCCCAGTCTTTTGCATCCGCTTCACGAGGCTAACCCCACTGCCCTCCCCAACAGTCGACATTTTGAAAAGAAAAACTTTGATGACACCTTGACCTGGGAATACATTGTCCTGGATGTAATCGTACTTGCTCACTCGTTTCAACTCCAAAATGTTGTCTATGTAGCCTCTGATACCAGAGCCCATTCTCAATACATTGATATGATGCCGAATGTTAGGTGAACTCAAAGTGGAGAAATGATCCATGACCAGGTCCAATGCTGCACCGTCAAGTTTAATCCCCACATAATCCCCTTCACTCAAAATATGGCTTTCCAAGAAGGACTTGCTTGCGCCAAGAGCAATTGCAGATGTTGTTGCGGATGGGTTTCTCCCGAACTCCTGTTTAATCAACCTCGATATTGTCTCAACACTCTCCCTGTAATCCCCCTTTGAGACAAGATGGTTATGGAATCCGAAATGCACACAAGCTCTTGTCATTATTTTCAAACGGTGGACAACATAGTACATTCTTGCTCCGCAGAGTGCCAAGCAGGATGGCACAAGTTTGCAGAATTTGCAGACGAAAGTGTTTGCCGGTGGTGGGGCAGTCCCAGGCTGAAATGGATTTTCCGCCAGACCCTCCCATTCGCTTTGATTATGAACCCCAGACTGAAGAAAGTGTTTGCAATTCAAATTATCACACCTAAGGTGTCCATTGCAAACTGTTCTCCTGAAAACAAGCTTGTCATCATTCTGAATATTGGATGTTTTTGTTCTGCACCACGGGTGCCCGTCGTGTTTCTTGTCCATTCCATGCATCATGATTGTTACACCTCCAACTCACGGAGGAGGAGGCAGCTCGAATAGGATATCGCCATCAAAAGTCTCTGGCAAGAACTTCACAGGCACCTGCTTCAAAGATTTCCAATCAATTCCTCGCAACTCACTTTTGAATCCAGCCATTCTTCCCATCGCCCGTAATTTTGGAATGACACTACAAATCTCTTCTTCATCAGCTTCTCCAACCACAGTAGGAAGGACTGGATTTGGAATTTCACTTATGTCATCATCGGACGAATCCGAAAGCTCAACGATTGGAGTGGAGGACGTCTGTTCTTTTTTCACCACCACCTCCCTCTTGTCGTCAACGACCGAAGCAGCAGTCCCGGGCGTCACATATGACCCAAGGGACTTTCGCCGAGGCTCTCCAAGTACTCTGTATCGACCAAGGCGCACTCTCCACTGGCTGATATGAGCCGTCTCATCACGGTTTTGGAAAGAGTATTTCAACAACTTCCCTTTCAAATCGTACACCTCTTTCTCCAAAAAGATGGAGCCATTCTGAAGCTAAAAACGGGTAGCCAAGACATGTTCCAAAACAATTGCAAATCCATTGTCAAGGACTTCCTGGGAGAACGGCACTGGTTTGTCGTCAGAGAAGAACTCCGCTTCAGAGGAAGCCATCTTCCTTCCTCGCGTACGTTGATACCTTGCTATCGCACACCTTCAGTGTAAATCGGTTTACTGATGTCTCCAGAACACAGTTGAAGAATGAGCAGAGAATATGGCGGAGGAAGCTCAGACGACGACTGTGCATATTCTGTTATTCCTTCCAGATATGTAGCCGTCCATTTTAAAGCTGTGTCGAGTTGTGATAGACTGTGACTAACTGTAATAGGCTGTGTACGGTTGTGTCGGGCTGTGTAAGACTATGTATGGCTGTGATTGACTGTGCAACCTTGTGTACCACCCCCCTAAGCCTGTGTTCTAAGTCTACCAACATAAATGTGCGCAAAAATTAAGGGTACCCCACAGAACCCATAAAACTGTCTAAGTCCCAGACAACCTTCTAACAACAGCCTAATCTGCTGTCGATGCAACTTCCTACGGTTATCTTGACGCCAGAGTTCCACTCCATGGTCATCGCAGACACTGTCTAATTTCCTACGTGCTTTACCAATGATTTCCAGACAACTAATAAACTAACATGTTTTGGCAGTACAATGCCGAAACCGTTTGTCTTATGATCAAAAACGATCTGAAAAGAAAAGTGTACCAATATATGCATCTACATATATGGCAACCAATGGGGAACACTCGTCCCAATTGTAAGAGAATCCAAGATCTCTGGTTCGTAAAAATCCCCCTACTAGGGTGTCCCTGATATCCCTTAGAGTCAACAACTCCTTTGAGTAAAGATAAGAATAATTCCCCTCAGGCTCTTCCTCCTCGGAGAGAGTTCGAGTCTTCCGGGAGAGAGGAGAAAATAAAAGAAAAAGCCAAAAAAAATGTTTCAAAACCACCCAGCTCGCCCTCTTCAGAGAGAGTTGGAGTTCCCAGATAAAAAAATACTTCAAAACCGCCACTCTCCCCCACCGGACTGGGTTCGAATCCCCTAGATGATGTAAGAGAGATATGCGCGGTGCAAATTGATGAATCTACTCTAAAATAGCCTTGGAAGGACTTTTGGTTCTATCCTACTTGACATGGCTTGCAGGGACTTCTCATGGATGTGCACAGCTCATGGTAAATCGCTCACTGCGAACTACGACCTCGACTTGAATCCGGAAGGGTCTAGAAGCTCCTAAACATGATGCTTATGGGAGTCCTAATTCTTGGCTCCCACAACAACAGAAAAGATTGGATACCCGAGGACCCTACCCATGAAATAAACACACCATTCCTAACTACAATCTAACTTGGTTCATGACTCGCAGGGACCTCTCATGGATTTCGCAGAGCTCATGATGAAATTCTTGACCTAAGAAATGATTGGATCCATTCTACACCTCAGAGGACCATACTCTGGAACAATGTAACATTCTATCTGAAGAGGTCACAGGCCCTTCTAGGTTTTCCTGTGCTTGACACCCTTCACTCATGTGAGGGGAGCAGCAACCACTACTCTATAAGTCACCTTTTACCCCCTCACTGCTTCTGATTTTTCTCTCTCTACGAGGAATGCTGCAGCGGGGTAAGGTGAAAATGACAAAAGGTTTAAGGTTTAGAATCCCCGTGCGGGAAGCCGCTGTGCTCCATGCAGGGAGCATCAATATATTGCAGAATGCTTGATACAGCAAGCATTTACTTTTTCTCGAGATATGCTTTGAGCAGACACAGATAGACTCTGTGATAAAAAAAAACAAATGATGATCGACAGTGTGCATTGAGCAAGAGTGCATATATTAGCCAACCCATTGTTCCCATTCCTGCACATGTGGTTCTTCACTTGGTGAAGAAGAAAAGAAACTCACAACACGTGATTAGTAACGAAGATGTATGAAGTCTTCTACTTGGCAATTGGATGGTCATAGCTTTCATAGCTTATGCCATATCAGACGAATTCTAATTCTACAAGGTGGGTTAGATTACTGCACACTATGTGCCCCGCATCCCAAGGTCTGCCCTTGTGGATTCCAATAACTACCCGAAAATTCACTCTTGAGAACACACCACCTCTGTAATGCAACTGCGTTGCCCCGCATCCCAAGATCTACCCTCGGAACTCCAAGAAAGGGTGTCAATAACCTACTTGGGTAAGAGCCCTACTGACTTCTTCCCATTGGAGAAGTTTCATTGGATTATTGCAACTTAGTTGCCCCGCACTCCACCTCGTTGTGGAGCTCCAACAACCAATGAGTCAATGGATAGGAAATACCAACATTTCCTTCCGACAAACCGGGACAAAATCCTAAAGATCTCTCCCTTAGTTGGGGGGAAATAGTTAATTGGTTAATGGAACTCACATGCAGTAGTGCTTGCACCGGACACCGTTCACCAAGTTGGTGAACTCCACTCCCCTTAGTGTCTCTAGTTGTAATGAGCCGTTGTCAAAGACTGTCTTGACGAGATAAGGGCCCATCCAGTATGAGTCGAAATTGGCTTTGAACTCCTCGTTCCGACTGTCGAATAATAGTACAAGATCTCCTGGATCGAAGATTCTCTTTTTGCGCTTAGCATTGAAGTGAGCCTTCCTTCGCCGTTGCACTGCCTTAATGTGTTGAGCTGCTGCTTGCCGGAGTTCATCCAGTCCTTCCAACATCTCGAGTCGTTCCTTTAATGACTCTGATGTCACCAACCGTTCGGTAATGACCAATCGTAGAGATGGGATTTCTGTCTCGATTGGCATGATGGACTCTACCCCATAAACCAATGAAAAGGGGGTATGTCGAGTAGTTACCTTATGGGTTGTGCGAAATGCCCACAAAGCCGAAATTAACTTGGTGTCCCAATCCCTCTTGTGCTCCCTGATTGTCTTGGAGAGAATGTTGCACAGGGTTTGGTTGGCGCGCTCCACCTGCCCACTCGTTTGTGGATGATAAGGGGTTGCCTTTCGATGCTTGATGGAGAATGCCACCATCATTTCCTCGATGACGTCGTTGATGAAGTGAGATCCTCTGTCACTCACTATCTCTTTTGGGCATCCGAATCGAAAAATGATATATTCATAAATGAAAGAGGCGGTGTGCATTGGCCCTCTTAACCGCTTTGGCTTCTGCCCACTTGGTCAGATACTCAGTGGCTACAATGATGTAGCGATTTTTTCGACTCGATGTAGGGTGCACTTCCCCTACATAGTCGATCCCCCACTTCTCAAACGGAGCAAGGGGGAGAGTGGGAACTAACGGCATTCCAAGTCCCGCTTGGCGTACCTTTGACAAGAGTCGCATTTTCGCACATGCATGTGCACATCTTTGAACATGGAGGGCCAGTAGTATCCTGCCCTCAAAGCCTTCTACACTGTGAGCCGCCCTGCAAAGTGTCCTCCGCACATGCTATCATGGGCTGACTCTAAGATCTGGGGAACCTCCTCCGGGGTGACGCATCGCCTCAAGAGTCCATCCAATCCCCTTCTATAAAGTTGCCCTCCCACAAGAGCAAACTTCATGCTGCGCAGTCGAAGCCTTCGTCGCGCATGTCGATCCAATCTTGGGGGAAATTCCAGGGTGCTTAAATACTGAGCTATGTGTTCATACCATGGAGGAACGGTCTCTATAGAGAACAAAAATGCATCCGGGAAGTCATCGTCAATAGGCTCGGCCCCTGTTTCCTCCGACAATCGGGAAAGGTGATCGGCCTGAGCATTAAGCCTTCCGGGCTTGTAGACTACCTTGTAGTCGAATTCCTGAAGCAGAATAACCCACCTGGCTATTCTTCCCGTCAAATCGGGTTTGTTGATCAGGTATCGTGATGCCATGTGATCAACAAAAAAAAATGAAAGGTGTCTCCAATAGGTAATGCCGATACATTTTTAAGGCAAAAATCATTCCCAGAGCCTCCCGCTCCGTGGTGCTATACCTCGTTTCGGCGAATGTCAGCTGTCGACTGGCGAAAGATATTGGATGATCATGGCCATCAGCATCTGGTTGGCACAGGGCATAGCCTATGGCCACTGCTGAAGCATCAACGTAAACATAGAAAGGCCTGTTCCAATCGGGAGCGGCCAAAATGGGAGCGGACACCAAGCGCTGCTTGAGTGTCTCGAAAGACTCCTGACACCCTGTATCCCAGGAAAATATCTGGTTCTTCTTCAATAATCAAGTCAGAGGTAAGGCCTCTGCTGCATACTTGTCCATAAATTTCCTATACCACCTTGTGTGGCCAAGGAACCCTTTCACCTTAGATGATGTCTCTAGTGCAGGCAATTCGACTATGGCGCTCACCTTTGCTGGATCTGTCGCCACGCCATCTTTGGACACTATGTGCCCTAGTAGCAGTCCATGTGTGACTGCAAACACGCACTTCATTGGGTTGAGAGAGATCCCATTCTCCCTGCACCGGATGAAGCACTCCCGTAATGCTGCAACGTGATCTTTTGCATCCCCATTGCAACAAAAGTCATCTAAGAAGATGACCAAATTTCTTCTCACGATGTCTGAAAAGGCATACGTCATGACCCTCTGAAACGTCAGGGGTACGTTGCACAAGCCAAAGGGCATCCGTGTATAGGCAAAGGTGCCCCATGGTGAAGTAAAGGTGGTTTTCAGCACGTCATTTGGGTCAATCAATAGCTGATTGTACCCTGAAAAGCCATCCATGAAGGAGTAGAGCTCCTTTCCTGCTACTTCTTCCACCAAAGTATCTATGAATGGCAAGAGAAAATGATCCTTGTGTGTTACCTTGTCAAGGGGGCGGAAGTCCATGCATACCCTTAGGCCTCCATTCTTCTTTTAGACGATCACCATCGGGGACATCCATGTTGATGTTTCCACCGGGAAAATAAATTCTGCGGCCAGCAGCTTCTCAATCTCTGTTTTAATGAGCAGTGCTAAGTTGGGGTTCACCCTCCTCTCGCGTTGTCGTCTTGGGGGGCTCCCGGAATCAGGGGAATGGAATGCATTGCCACGTAAGAAGGCACTCCCTTCAATTCGGTGTAGGACCATGCAAAAATGTCCCGAAATTCCTTGAACAGTGCCTGATACTCCAAGGCCTACTCTGTTGTCAAGTGGGCTCCCACCTTCACCATCTTTGGTGACTCTCCTCCAACTGCCATGTCGATCAACTGCATCGTTGGTTCCGATGTGAAACACGACCTCGGCTCAAATCGAGATCCGTTTGATCCCTGCTGCAAATAAGGAATGTAGGGGGCGTTATGTTTCAGGACATCCCTTTCTAGGTCGACCTCCTCTACAATTCTCATATCTAGAATCTCGTCATTTTCCTCCTGAGGAATCTCTTCTTCTTGCAGACCAACCCGTTCGGCGGATATGGAAAAAAGTTCGGTCAATGACTCGAACTCTGGAAGTGCCTATGTTGATACCGAGTGTATCATCACTTCCCTGCCTTGGGTTTCTCCGAACAACCAGGCCATGCAGTCTACATCAGACTCGCATTCATACAATCCCGGTCCTAGAGACTTGATTGCGTCTTCTAGTCCTACCTTCCTTCGCTTAACCTCCCTGTGAGGCACGGCCGCTGTTGCTAAAACTCGGTGGGCGTGCGAGGTGGGGAGGAGCTCTCCCTCTAACCACAAATCCTTCGCACTCAAGTCTGCAGACTCCTCTTCAGAGCCAATCATGCTGAGCTCATCCTCATCTGTTTCTTCGTGAGGTGCTCCAGAAAGAAATGCAACAGTAGTAGTGTAAGGTCTTACCCCATAAGTAATGGTGCCTGCCCCCAGTCCATTCGTGCCCTGGACTGGACCAACCATGGCCTCCCTAATAGGAGTGCATACGAATATTCGTCGATGGGGAAGTCTATGATTTGGAAGTCTACTGCATACGTGTAGCCTCCTGTCTTCATCTTTACATTTGCTATGTGACCCACTGGTCGGATCTTCCGCTGGTCAGCTAGCCTGATTGTCTGAGGGGATTCCCCTATCATGTTCAAACCCAGTTTGGATAGAGTGGAGAACGGCATGATGTTGACTGAGCTCCCATCATCCACTAAACAACGCCGTATGAATCGGTCAGCAATTCCCACTTCTATCTCTACTAGACCTGGGTCGATGTGAGCATTGATATGTTGGGCCTGAGCAGAAGTGCTCACTCGCTTCCTCAACAATGATGCCTTAAGAGCGTGGCGGACTGTGGGCGCCATGGCTATGAGCTGTGCAAATGTAATGTTTGTTTAAATATGGCGAAGATCCTCCATTAAATTGTACGGTTCTAGCTCGTCTGCGAACCGCATAGTTGAATGCATCCTCCTCTGGGGAAGCTTTTTTGTCGCCGGACTCTTCGCTCTTGATTCAGGGGGTTGAGAAATGGTTGGTCGGACTATTGGAGATTCCGCCTCTGCAAATGCTACCTCCTTATCTTTGGGATGGATGTCTTCCTCCTCCCGAAGCACAGTCTCCGCCACCTTTCGTGCATCTGACTTCATTACTGTGAAGTTCAGATCCTCCCATTCCGATGTGGATGTGGTTGACTCCGACGCCTCATACCCAGGGCCTTTCCCTAGCGTGTCTCGTTGTTGTCGGGTCATCACTGCGTAGCTACCTTTATCGGGGCTAGCTGTCGCTGTTGGAGTGGCCTCCGGCTCACTCGCAATCCAATTTACTTGGTGTTGCGTCTCCTGAAGGCGCGTTGTATGATTGGGTTGTACGTTGGTCTGCTGTTGCTGAGGTGGCGCCGAGGTAGACGCTTGATGTCCTCCCTGCACCCTTACATCCTGAGGGGGAGACCACGTGTTAGAAGAACCCTGGGCTATCTGAGCCACAAGATTTGAATAAGGTGCTTGGGCAGCCTGTCCCTGAGCGGCATTGCCCCCTGAGTATGATGGACCTGCCTGATCCGGCCTAGGTCGTTGTGCTATCTGCGTTGGGGTAGCAAAATACATGCTATGCTATTGCGGTAGAGGGTTGGGTGGTTCAGTCACATACTGATCCGGGAATGGAGCTCATTGCCCTTCCAAATTCCTCTCTACTTGCTGGATGGTGGCAGGGGCCGGTCGGTCCACCTGCCTCCGGGAACATCTCTCCAAGGGATGGCCTCTTTGGCCATAATGCAAACATACTATATCACTCCAACAGTCTTGTGTTGGGTGTGTGGTTTTGCCACATTTTTGACAACCTTTCCTGGATTGACTGAATTGTCGTTTTGATCTATCCTGATAAGTCGGGTTTCGGCTTACCTACCTCTCCCGGGTGGGATAAGGACAATGTTGAGCAGCATGCCCAGGACCGTCGCAGTTGGAGCACCATACCTTTGCCGGGTTGGGGCCGGATTCTCCTACTGGAGTAGCATCTCGATACCCTACGTAGCCTGGTGATCTGCTGGTCGATGGAGCTCATGCGATCGCCCATTGTTTTGATGGTTTTGATGAGAGAGGTGACTTGCGCCTCCAAATGGCCCACCCGTGAATCAGACTGCCCAGTGGAATCTGCATACGAGTTAGTAGGGGCAGCATTCGTATATTGTAGCACGGTCGGTGCTACTGCTGGTGTAGGGGATGTCGCCGGGGCGTATGGTTGTGCTTTTCCTACATATGACGGCGTATAGTGTAGAGCGGGTTGGATCACCGCTAATGGCGTCGGCTCCTGCGTGGGCTCGATCGTAATGTATGATGGAAGTGCAAAGTTGGGCATCTTGGCCCGTTGTACCTGGCGATGCTTGTTGTCGAACTCCTTGCCGGCTTGTATGGCATCTACCAGTGTTGCAGGTCTTTGCTGCAAAACCTGAAAGTGAGTGGTCTCTCGTAATCCACTCAGAAAACAATCCTTCAGTACCCCATCATCTAGGGGGGTTAAAGGGTTTTGGAGTTGCATCAACTCCCGAAATCGCATTTCAAAGTCCGCCACCTCCTCTGTGGGGCCTTGGCGGATCCTGGCCAGTGCCATCAAGACACTGGTGAACTGGTGGACCGCTCAAAAATGATCTAAAAATGCGTCCCGAATCTGTTGCGAAATGATTGGCTGGGAACGTTGCCAACCATTCCATGCCCTTCCTGGTTAGTGAACAAGGAAATAATCGGATCATTTCCTGTAAATAGTGCACATGTTCTCAAATTGATTAAGATGGATATCTGGATCAGATTTCCCATCATACAGAGGAAATGGTGGTTGGGTTTTGCTTGCTGCTAGAGCCATTAGTGCTGCTGGTGCAACTGGTGCTGCAGTTTGTCCAAACTGAAACGGTCCAGCTGCTGTTGATGGTGTTGGTGTTGGGACTGTCACTACTAAGGGTGTTGCTGGTGTTTGTCTTCCAAACAGAGATTCAAAACTCGGAGGTCCTTGTCCCAAAGATAGCCGGCTACCAGCTGTTGTCCCTACTAAGCTTAATGAATCTTTAAAAGCTTTGAGTGCGGTTCTGGTTATCCTTTCTGGAGAAGTAGTTTCACTTCTCTCACCTTCTTCACTCAAAATATTCTCAAACTTTTCTTCCAATATTTCAGCAAAACCTTGATTTGGACTTGTTACTGTAGAAGGTCCTTTAGACCTTTCTTGTGGTAACCATTCGCCTAGTGCATTACTTGCAACTCCTTCTGGTGTAGTGTTCTCACTTTCTGGAGATCGGATTTCCTGATCTTCTGGTTTATCACTGTCAGTTTGTCTTGATGCCTCTCCTTGAATAATATTCAAGTTCTGTAATTCAGGGAACTCTTTTCTCAAACGAGCTTCCCTTTATGCAGCATATTTCTCTATTCTTTCAGTTTTTTCTTGCTTAGTTTTTTCCTTATTTTCTTCATTCATTCCCACATCATATATAGAATTCTTGTTCAGTACCCTTTCATAAGACTTGGTATGTCAGTAAAGAAAATTATAGTGGTCTCTACCCTTTCTCCAAGATTACACCATCCTGCCAAAATCCATAGCACGACTTAATTTTCCTTTACTGATTGATCACCAATCTTTTAATGGGCACAATAATACCATTTGTCTTTCTCAGTGTATCTGATTTGTAACAAGTCTTTGGGTATCCAGTATTCTACTGCTTCTATGATCATATGACAATATTCATAATTTGAACATCCTTCCCTGAAGATATAACTAGTGTAGCAAATTTCTGATTGGTAATAGAGTAATCAATAAAGCTAGACGAGACAACCACTCCTCACTTCTGATTCTGCATTCCCAAGGTGCTTGTGCAATACTGATCACTCCTCCCTTTAATCCCCATTTGTCATCTTCTTTCGCAATTGAAAGAAAGATCTTTTGTTGTATTGCTACTGGTAAGCCATGAATTTTTTCCATGAATGCTTTCCATTCCTTTGCTTCCGTTGATTCGTTCTTTCGTGATTTAAAAAAATCATTGAGTAGCCATCCTTCCTTGAGTTCACTGGAACTTAAGATACTGTTATTCCCCAGTATGGTCGCCAAATGTTAACCACTGGTTTATGACTTAGACAAAACAGGCTCTCAGCACTACTGCCCATTTCCCAAGACATGCAACAGAGGTTGTCCAATGGTATGCTTTCGGAAACAATTACAGAGTGACATGCAATCTCATTAGCCTAAAAGATCTTAGTCGGAAAGGCTGAAGCCTCTTTGTTCATACAGCCAAACAATATACAAGACAATCAAGAGCTATTCTGAGACGATGCACATTCTCACTATCTCACGTTCTCTCATAATGCACATTCTCTCCATCTCACAATCACTCTACACAGAGATACTTGGAATAGCATGGCTTTACTTCAGAGTCATCACATCATAGCACAAGTATACATCAAATCACTCTGATTCCACTGGATACACAATGATCCCTTCTAAATTGCGTGCAACCCTTTTATACTATGCTCAAAAAAGCCGTTACAGCCTGCGGTCGTTAATGACCGTTGCCTAACTGCCTACGCAACCTAAAAGGTTTGCCAAAAAAGTGGCCCGTGGTCGTGGTCGTGGTCGTGACTCGTGGTCGTGTGCCTTAGTGGTACACGGCCCACGGTCCCTCATTGCTCCTTCTACGAGTAAAGCCTATGCTACTGTGGCCGTGTGATATCGTGGTTCACGGTCCACGGCTCCTACACTACCCACTACTGCTCCTCGTGGTAGTGTGTCCCGTGCTTCGCTGCTGCTAAGTGCCGAGCACTTAGCCTTTTCTGCCTCGTGGCCGGGTAGTGTGAAATAAATCACTACCCGCCATGTATCCTCGTGGCTTTAGCTGTCCTGCCCTCGTGGCACTTACACTTAGCCGTTATCAGCGACCAAGGTGTAGGGAGCTATTCCGGACTGCCATCTACCAAAGGGAATTTCCACTAGGCCCAAAGTGGTGGAGGGTCTTTTGGAGGCGCAAGGGGGACCATTATGCCTCGGTGAGCAGCCGAAGCTCCGAGTTGGTCCGGCGGCCAGTTTGGGAGTTAGGCGTGCACATCAAAGCGAGTAACTATGACTTGAAGGGGAGTTTACCGAAGTGAGGTGCGTGACACTAGGTATCAAAGCTTAGAGTTCAGTACGCGATCGTCGTTGAGATCGGCCTCACCATGGGGTCGGGCAGGACAAAGCGAAAGCGGAACAGCCCAAAAGACGATGATCCCAGTGAGCCCAGTGGGGGCGACGTGTCACCGAAGCGACAAATGGAATAGACGATTTATGCTTCTGAAAGCAAGGCCGCTCAAGAGCGGGAGGAATTTGGGGAGTTGTAGTCCGAGGACTTCCCAAAGGCTCCACCAGACCAACAGATGTCTCCCGTGCCAGCAGCCTTTTGGGAAGGGTTGTTGGCGCAGTTTGGTGGGACGCTAAAAGACGTGATGAGGGCGGCTAATGCCACTTTCACTAAGGCAAAGTTTAAGGTGAAGCCTAAGGAACCCGACACCTTCAAGGGCGTCCGAAATCAGAAGGCACTCAACACCTGGCTCTTGGAGCTGGAGCAGTACTTCCGGGCGGCCAAGTTGAGTGACGAGGATCGGGTGGAAGTGGCTCCCACCTATTTGAGGGACTATGCTCAACAATGGTGGCAGAAGCGTGTTCATGATCAAGGACCAAACCCAGAAACCTTGAGTTGGAGTGGGTTCAAGGAACTTATGAAAAGACAGTTTGTGCCCATCAACGCGTCCTGGCTCGCCCGGGACAAGATGATGAACTTGAAGCAAATGGATGACATTCGGGGATATGTTCAGGCTTTCAATGTGTTATTGCTCGAAGCGCGGATATGGCGGAACCAGAAATGGTCTTCAACTTTGTGGCGGGACTGGCCCCATGGGCCAGGCGGAAGTTGGAAAAGAGGCCGCCAAAGACTTTGAACGAGGCAATTGAAAGGGCTGAATGCTTCTCGGATGTCCCTAGGGGTGGGTTCCCCTAGCACCACGTAGATGAGATGCGTAGGGTCGAGGGGTATCGTAGGTGGTAGGCGTTATGGCCGACGACGAGCAGCCCCCCCCCCCCTTGGTTTCCTCAGGCGGTCCCCCTGATCCAGTGTCCTCATCTGATGATTCTCCGCGTCGTACATGCAGTAGCAGCTTGCAGGCTGATTGTGCCCCCCCCCCCCGGTTTGTTTCTTTGCCTGATCTGGACATTGTACCCCCGGCTGTGCCTCTGGCATTACATCCTCAACCACCTCCACCTCCACCTCCACGTCCATGTGCCCCCCAAACCCCTAGGAGGGGTCGACTTTGCCCTAGGTTTCCTCCCCTTCGGCTTGGATGGCCTGAGCCGGATCCTCGCCCCCGATGGGAAGTGCATAGGACTATGTTACTAAGGACCGTTTAGCCTTGTTGTTGGGGGGAGCACCCCATCCTCATCCTCGAGAATGTGGAGTTCGAGTATTGGGGTAGACGGTATGTTGTGAGAGCCGATACTGACCCTGCTATGGGTCGGGGTTTATTTACGGTCAATGATATTTTGGTTCCTCCTGGGAGAAACAACATGGTGGACTTGTTTCCCTACTATGGTCCTTACTACATCTCCGGGGAGTTCCGTACATTATGCCTTGTCGCCCCATACATCCTACCCTATATTTTGTGTGTCAACGGACATGATGTACGTAGACGGGGGTTGTGTTCCATTGAGATCAGATTTTGTGATGGTGACCCCGATATCTTCGGCAATGTTGTTGGGCTCATCAACAGTTCTTTGGGTCATCCTAGGAGAACCAATGTAGTATGGGACGAGCGAAGCGATGGGCATGAGAGCTTTTGTGGTCATACGTCGAGGGGGAAGTGGCTAAAGCCTAGGGGGGAATGGCTAAACCCTGGGGGGAAATGAACTACTCTATGAGGGGGAAATGGCTATTCCTAAAGAGAATACAAGGGGAATACGTATAGGCCCAGGGGAATACTGGGGGAATACTATGGCATATTCATAGGAATATTCGTAGGGAACTTTGGGAACCTATTGGAACCTATTGGGAACCCATTGGGAACTTGGGAACACATTGGGAACATGGTGACATAGGAAGAGTCATTGGAGGACTGTTTGGGGTCCTTGGAGGACCATTTGGAGTTCTTTGGAGGACTATTTGGGGTCCTTGGAGGCCAATATTTGGCGAGTCTTTGGCGACTTGTGTGAGGGACTATTTGGGGTCCTCGAGGGCTAAGTTTTGGCAGGCTCTTGGGGCCTTGGTGTACTGTTTTGGAGTCCCATTATGCAAGGATTGGGAGCCTTAGTGAGATTATTTGAGAGAGATATTCTTGAGGGCTCCTGGAGAGTTATTTGAGAGACCCTTGAAAGTTAGTCTTGTCTATTGTTCAAGCAAGAGAGTGTGGAGATAGGGTAGTGGGATGAGGGCATGCTGGGATTAGGAATTGCTTTAGTCTCTCTTCCTTGTAGTCTTTCACCCTTTCCGTAGGTGAAGGCAAGAGTCAGTCCGGGTTTGGGCTGGGGTGTCATTGTAGGAGCAACACTGTGGAGTGTTTTTGGTGTGGGGGAGTTGTTGTCTTGATTTTCTTGTGTTTGGATCCCCTCCACACCTGCATGCTTGACTGTGCGCCATGTTAGCTTTGTGTGGGCGCTTGTTTTCATAGGAGGTTGGTCCGGATTTGATCACCGGTCAATCCTAGAGCGAGCTGTCGGTGGTGAGGCTGGGGTGATGACCAGTCAGACCATCATTGTTTTTCTTATGGTGAGGCTGGGTTGATGACCAGTAGACCATAGGAGTGCTTGCGGTGGATGCAGGTGCAGGTTTATGTTACGAACCTAGTAGTCTAAGCCATAAGCCGCAACAGGTTCTCTACCCAGTTACCTTGTGGAAAGGGGGATTAGAGACAGATTTACAACAGGTGTGGTTGTGAGTTTTCATCACGGAGGTGCCACCAGTTGCTGAGGAGAGTGCCGGTGCGAGCACTAGCGATACTAGTGGGTATACAAGACGAGGTGTGCGGTTTAGGCCACCTTCACCTTCATTGTCTTCTGAGGAAGTTTCAGACTCAGAGTTAGGAGGATTCTCGCCGAGGGTGCAAGCAGGGGAGAAAATGTCAAAATATTTCTTTGACAAAACCAGGTTGAGGAGAGCCACCCAAAGCATCTCAGAGTTGGTCGACCAAACCACGGGGACCTCGGCATCTACCCCTAACGAGATGTTAGTCCTGTCATCGGTCTACTTTAAGCAGCTCTTTTGCAGTGCTCATGGTAGCCTGTCTCCCTCGTTCCTCCAGGAAAATTGTCTCCTTCACACCCCAACGATCCTTACCCCTCACACTAGTGAGGTGTTGGAAGGCCAATTTACTGCTATGGAGTTGGAGGAGGCCCTTCTCAAGCTTCAGAACAATAAATCCCCAGGAATAGATGGGATCCCAGTGGAGTTTTATAAAGCTCTATGGTCTGACATTGCTGAAGATTTTACTGCTATGGCTAATCACCTCTTTGACAGCGGGGTGATGCCCCCTTCTATGTCCTAAGGAGTTATTACACTTCTTTTCAAGAAAGGAGATAGAACCAATATCTCTAACTATCGACCGATAACCCTTTTGAATGTGGCATACAAAATTATGGCTAAAGCTTTGGCTCTACGCTTGCAGCCACTTCTGCCAAATCTTATTCGTCCCAACCAAACAGGGTTTGTGAAAGGCAGATATATCTTGGACAATTTGCTGCTGGCTCAGGAACTTCCTCACTATGCTCACAGAACTAATCAAGCAATCGCCTTACTTCTTTTGGACTTCGAGAAGGCCTTTGACAAAGTGGGGTGGAGTTTTCTACTCGCAGCTCTATCCAAGATCGGATTTCAGCAATCTTTCTGCCAGTGGGTAAAAATCCTCCTTTCTACATCCTCTAGCAGGGTCATTGTGAATGGTCATCTCTCCCATTGCCTTTCCTCTTCTCAGATCTGTACGCCAGGGCTGTCCTCTAGCCCCGTTCATTTTCCTCATTGTGGCAGACTCCTTGGGATATATGCTTTAGAACAACAGGCAGATCTCAGGCCTGAGCATAACCAACTACATCACTCGTCTGAACACTCAAGTCATTGACTCGATGTTCGTGGATGACACTTTCTTGATGCTCCAGGCCAACCAGCAGAACTTGGACTCGGCTGAGGCTACCCTGAACACCTTTTGCTCGGCTTCGGGATTCAAAGTTAATTGGAATAAGGCTTCTGCTCTGTTGGTAGGAGATCTTTCTTAATCTATGCTTGGGGACACACCTACTTGGGGAGCAATCCACGGTCTGAAATGGCTTCATCCAGGAGAACCCACAACCCTCATGGGTTACACTTATGGGATTGATCTCTCAGATGCTCAAAAGTTCAAAGCTGTGTTGACTAAACTGAAACAAAGCTCACTTATTGGGGAGGTAGACATCTCTCCATAACGGGTAGAGTACTGATAGCCCATCGGATCCTAACTGCAGGCATTTGGTACTATGCTGCGGTTTGGCGTCCAAACTCTTTCCAAATTCAGGAAGTTAGGAAGTTAGCCAGGAATTACATTTGGGGAGCTGAAACCTCTGCTGAGAACAAAAGGCCTCAAGTGTCATGGATTCAAATCTGCCGCCCAAAGAAGAAAGGAGGTCTGGGGATCATAGATCCAGATCTGCAAATTTCGGCTCTACTAGCCAAATGGATACCCAGATTTTTGGGGCCAGAAGGGGGCCTTTGGAAATTCCTAGTGTATGACAATTTGGTCCTCTCATCCCCTCTGAAACTAGCAACTTGGGCCCCCTCTCTCCGATGGATCACTCGTGGTTTCAAACTCAAGTCTATCGGTTCCACTCTATGGTCAAACATATGACAGGCATGGGGTAGATTCCGTCAGTTTCTAGTCCAAAAACCAGCCGCTTCCTACTACGAGGTCTTGTTTATGAATACCAACAAGCCTTCATCCCTACAGAAAAATCAAGCAAAATGTTGGTCCTCCTAGGACCACCTTGGGATCAGCCAGATCAACAGCATTTGGGGTAACGGTGGCCTCAAGTCCCAAAATGACTTTGTCCACTTCTGTTGGTCGAGCAAGGGCTGTCACAGGGTATCAGGAGATCATACGATCAATACCTCCAGAATGGATTACGTACCTTCAATCTGGTCCTTCTATCCCCTCCCTCCCGTGCTGGACTCTCATCATTCTCCACAACAGCCTCTCCATTCTGTTTGTTTCTGACTCATCTCCCTCCCATCACCTAGTCTTCACCTTTAGTATTGACACTATTTCCTTAACTCTCACCCTCCTCTCCACTACCCCTCTTCAAATCCCTCCTACCCCTCTCACACCCGTGCGAATCTGTGGATGGTCTCTGCCGGGAAGACCACTAAACCCTAAACCTGATCTCCTGTCACCTCTTCCTCAATGGCTTGCTGGAAACACCTTTGTGTGGATCTTGGGTCGTCCACTGGCGGAGTTGGACATAGACCCAATGGAATGGTCTTGGAAGTTTGCAAGGAGCCCCGAACATTTTGCCAGAGTTTGAACGAGATATCAATTGGAAGCATCTGAAGCCCTCTTCTACTGCCTCAAAGTTGCATTATAGATAGAATACTCTCTCATAAAAAGGCACTCGGTCAAAACCCTGCATCTTCCGTCTCTTGTGATTCTGCTTTTCGTGCTTCTTCTCTCCCAGAAACCCTGAGCCTTGTAGCGTTAGTGTAATCCACGCATGACCTTCTTCTAAATTTCCTTCACTGCTTTTCTAGTCTGTTTTCGAGGATGCCCCTACTCTGGATTAAAACTCTTAATCTACATGAATTGATGCAATTACCTCGGATTGCCTTAGTCAGATTGAGTTATGGCCATAGTAGTCAGATTTGCATTTCATGACGTTCTCTCGGGAAGAGAGGCAAGGTTCGTTATTCACTGCTTGCAGTGTGTGTGCCTTATGGCGTAATTCGGGGTTTTATTTATTTTTCCCCAAAATAAACTTAATAAAAATCCCAGGGATACAATCCCCATGTTAATGATTTTTTTTTTAAAATAAGGAAAAAATAACCTTACAAAGAGCCATGAAGGTAGATGATTGAGGTTCCACTCCGAGCCAAAAACACGGAAGGAATGGAGAAAGTTCAAGGAGGGAGAAAGAGCCAGAAAAGATGGCAACAAGAGGGGTCACATATTCTACAAAGCATTCAGAACCACAAGAGCCTAAACTATAAGTTACTCCGAAGGCTTTGCCAGAAGAATAGAGAAAAGAACTATGTGCTACCCCTTTTCTTTTTACGAGCCTCAATCGAGAGTTGAGCTTTCGATTTCCCCTTTCTGAGGCTACGCTTGTGGTGCCTCCAGTTGACTTCGGCTTCATCAGACCCCAAGGGAGCTGAAATGCGAGCGCTAACTGAGATTGCTAACCGCCGTAATAATTCTCCAGGAGGAGAATTGTTGGAAAAAAAAGAAAAGGAGGAAAGAATAACGGCAACAACTTGAGAGAAACGGAGGTAATGCGGTTCGAAGTTTGCCCAAACAAAGGTAAAATAGCCTACAAAGACAGGGAAGACAACGATGAAAGCTCCGTATACAAATTAATTAACAGCAACAAAGGAAGACCCCTAAACGAGGTCAAGTCCACTACGCGGACGCAAATGACAACGGGAGCAGGTTGTGCAACGAAGGCAAGACTGCCTAGGAGGGGATGAGAAGCCACGAGGATAACTATCGCTACGAGGGAAGCGAGGGGATGAAAAGGACAACTTGAATGGAAGGACTTCTATCAGGAAGGAATGATGGTGGTTACATATAACCAACCATACGTACAAAAGGTACCACGGAATGAACCACAAGCGACAAAAAATGCAATGGATAAAACGGCGCTGAAGGACAACGATGATGGAAACATGACGGAGCATGAAAAAAAGACGGCAGGAGAAGACAGACAGATACTCCCATGCTTCGAGCTCACGCCGTGCCATTACACAGACGCAAGAAAGGAGAGAGGCTTCGCCCACTTAGCACTACAAGCATGCAAGAGGGGAAAGCGAGACTTTGTTCATTTAGCTCTGCAGCAACAAGTACGCGAGAGATCAGAAGCAAGGTATTTCATTTTTTTAGCACAGGATCAGAAGGAGCGCAGGAGGGTGACTGGTCAAGAATGCAGGCAAGAGACAGGAGAGGAGCACGAGATCACAAGTGCAGGTCAGCATAGAGCGAAGGCAGTTTCGTCGGGAGACAGTTCAGGACGCGCAGAAACAATGCCGAGGGAAACCAAGAAGAAGGTAGTCACTCCCAAGCCTAGGGCTTTTGACAAGTGATTGTCGGCCCTACTTCGCTATCCCTGGCGTAGGTTTCAAAGCGTTGCAGAGGTGTTTCAACTGCACGGAGGCAACCTCAAGACTATGTAGAATGAGGATGGAGGCGTTGTCAGAAGTCCTCTGGTGCAAACAGACCCAGAATCTAATCCAGCCCGCATTGATGCAATGCATGGTGAAGGCGGAGACTTTGAAAGCGAAATGGGCGAAAGTGTTATTTGAAGGGCTTCACTGAGGGATGATCAGGGAGGTCAAGAAGGAGAGGCCGGATCCCACCAAGTCCGTAATAATTCGTTGGGGTCCCCTCGTACAACACTTCATGATCAAACAATGGAGGGAAATGACGTCAGACGAACTGGCAAAGATGGGAATCACGCGTAAGGCAGCTACGGTGCGCTATCAAGCCATGAGCTCGGGGCTGAAGCCTATTGACAGCGAGGAGACTCGTAGTGTCCGAGGTGAGGATAATGCGGGAGAAGCCTCATGACTAGAAGCGTCAAGGGTACCCTGCCTTCCAGTATGTTAGAGCAAATGCAAGGAATCGAGCTATCAGCACCAAGCTCGTTGTGGGGAACGCCCCCAACAGAAACGCTTGGGCCGGGGACAGGGCTCTGTGGCGCTGGCAGTTCGGGGCATTGCGCCGCTGGAGCATTTTTTGAAGGACAGGGCGGATATCAACGCCTCATTCCTTGAAGATGACAGAGGCGGCTCCCAAGATTCACAAGGGCGAGCCAAGTTCTTGAGAAGGAACAGTGGCAGGGAGAGAATACCAAGGGGGACGGGAGAACCAGAAGAAGAACAACTCCATGAGCTCAGGACAAAATGAAGGCAGGATGGGCAGAAGCAACGACAGCGGAGGTAGTGACTCCCACGAGCCCGCCCCCAACGGAGTCAGTAGCACAGACCTTTGAGAGACAGGTACTGGCCCTAAGGCTGTATCAGAATCAATTAGAACAGCTGGAGGTGACCAAGAAGGATCTCTTGCAGTTGTACAAGGATTTTGAACAGCAAGGCAAGGCGAAGAGAGAGTTGGAACAAAGAATGCAAACCCCTATCCAGATGAGTATGGATACCCAGCAGAGGCTGGAGGAAATATAGGGAAAGCTGGCCAAAGTAAGCAAGCAGGCGAAGGAGAAATTGGCCCAATACGAGGACATGCTCAAAGGCACGGAGATAGTGCTGGAAGAGACGCGAGAACAATTGCGAGTAAAGGAGGAAGCACTGTTGACAGCCCAGGCTCAGGCGGAGTCCTACGAGCAAAATTATCGAGCTGAAAGGGCTCAACGAGAGAGCCTCAACATCAAGGCGGAGCAAATATTTAGGGCCCTATGAAAGTCCAACAATACAATGGTCATACTACATAGGGACATGGCGTACTGGAAGACCCGCGGGATGTGGGCAAACGAGTTTTGGAAGGAGCTAGCAGCCCGGAAAGCCAAGGATATCGTAATATAGGCCGGCCAGAGGGAAGGGGTGCAGACAAACCAACCTGAGTGGGAGAACAAGTTCAAGAATTGGGCCAGAGATTACTTGGATAGGGCGACCTCCGAAGCCCAGGAGTATAATATGTGTTGGACAATGTCTACGAACAATTGGGGGTAAGCGTGGAGGATGTGTTCACCCAAACCGAGGAGGAAAAGTGTAGGGTACGAGGAGGAGAAGGCTAAAGAGTTGACCGAGGATGTGGAGGAGTTCACCAGCAGATGGAAGGCTGTCTCGTATGCAGAGGAGACTTTGGAGGGAACCCGCACAGTCCTTGTTCTCACAGGTGGGACGGAAGACGAGGAAGATTTTGTTTCAATTACGAGGGAAAGGACGGCCATGGATACGGAGACAGGGAAGCTGGTGGCGCCTACCTTGGAGGACCGATCACGAGGGGATTTGGGGATCAGAGGCGGTGAGCCAGGGGAAGAGAGACCCCTCTTGACAACAAGGAAACCCCGTTGGTCCTCGCGGAGCGAATGAGCCAGGGATTAATGCCTACAGGTACAAACCGGGAAGAAGCGGTGGTATTGTCCAGTAGCGAGGAGGCTACGGGCGAATAAAACAGAGAGCAGCGGGAGGAGGCTACACGTGGCCAGATGATGGACGTGGGGAACACTGGCCAGGAGGGACCACTCATTCAAGCAATAGCAAGGGCAGCGGAGCCAAGCGCTTTTTAGGAAGCCCCCAGGGACCCAGCCAGCTCGCAGACAATGGTTGTGTTTCCCAGAGGCCCTCCTGCCTTCAATAACGACCAGCAAACAACAATACCCCTGTTTGCCAAAGAATTTTTGGGAGCCATCAATGGCTCGCCGCAATGCAAGAGGAGAGAGAAGGGGTAAACCTACGAGTGTTCCCCGGGGGTGTTATGCCCATTTTCAGGCCCCAGGTACAAGCATTGAGGAGTCAGTCCCCAAGGAAGAAGAACGCAGGGAGCCACCCCAGGCTCAGACAGAGATCGTTCCAGCGCAAGGAGGAAAGGGACCTGTCTCGGTTCCTCCCATAAGGGCAGTATACATGGGTTAGGGACTGCCTATGCCGGTTTTGGATTCTACGAACTAAACTCTCTTCCCTCGTCGGAACAAGGCCTTGTCCTTGAGGGATTCTCGTAACTCCGCAGTATCATGCTCAAGGGATTAAGGCAGGTTGCAGCGTAGTTACTTAGCTGCTCGTGCTTGATCTCCATTAGGCAGTAAACCGTAGGATGTAATGCTGAATACACCCTGCACTAGCGTCGATTTTTGCATACTCAGCTGGCTCTTTGAGTACGATGTCCCCTACTACGAGCCTGAAAGCGGTCAAGTCCCGAAGCGTGCCTCTGGTGTTGCGCCAATACGCATTAAAAAAATCCGCCGTCCACTCCTCTCGCTGGGGTGGTACGTAGGAGGCATTTTTGAACTTCAAGGCATTCTGGCTCTCCTTTGCATTTGAAATATTTTGGGTGCGTCCCCTTCAGTGGGTGAGGCTTGCTCCAGTGTGTCAATCAGAGTGAATACAAATCCTGCATTTTTTATTCTAGTCTTTTCCTCTGCTATGAGATTCTGTCCTCATTCTACTTCAAATCCACCAGGCTTGCTGCGAAACATGACCATGGTGGGCTAAAGACTATAATGGTGTCTCATAAGCATCAAAGTCTCAATCGTAGGCGAGTTTTCCTGAAGAGGTACAATTCACGACTCAATCAGCACACCCTATCAAGTGGGGTTCGCTCAGAGTAACCTTCCCGATATTCTTGCTTGATTTCGGTTGTCAGCTAGTTATGGGAATCTGCTGGAGGACCCAATCCCCTTAGGAAGAGGTGGTGGCACAGTGAATATTTATTAAAGCCATGCATGTAATGCTCATAACATTTTGAAGCCTACATTGGTCACACGAGGGGGTGAGCGTTGATTTTTCTTGCTGTTAAATCACCAACTGTCAGGATGATCACTCTCAAGGCCAAGAACAATCCTTCCGGCGTCTCTGGTATGGGCATCACATAGAGCAGGGTCTCCAAGGCCACCAAGTATTGGTTGGGGAGTAAGTATCTCTCAAAGGCTTCGACCGGTACTCCCGCCGTGTCAACGTGATCTACAAAGGTAAGGAGAAAAGGTACCTCTGAGGCTGGATTCCTTCCAGTGACGGTTTCTCCCTACCTTGCGCTAGGGTGATATCCTGGGGTGAATTCTCCTGCCTTTGGGAGTGGTTGCACACAACCGTAGGACTCGATGAAGCTGATCTCTTGACAGCACATCGAGAGAATCGTGTGAGTGTCGTTAGTTGGCTCTCCAAAATTCGATTGAGAGGCCCTGTCTCTGAAATTGTACGTTACGATGCAGCTTAGATAGTTTGATTCAAGTTAGTATTTCCAACTTTTCAAAACCTTAAGTTTTTTTCATATCTTAGATCCCTTTAGATCCATCAATTTATATACAAATCAAGAACTAATTTTTTTTCTTAAAAACAACTAAGTTGCAAATGAAGAACTATTTTTTAAAAACTATAATTAATCAATATATCTAAGCTATAAAATAAAATACTTATGTTTATCAATCTCTAATTCTTTTTAGATATGTTATATATCCCTTTTCTTAAATGAATGTAGGTGATTTTTTTATTTTGGATATTTAATTATTAAAGTATTTTGTCAGTCTAGTAATATCCACGTTTTTCCTACTTTTCAAAACCTCAAGTTTTTTTTCAGATCTTAGATCCCTGAGCAGGTCCCTTTAGATCCATCAATTTATATACCATTTCACATCTACTAATATTTACGTTGCAAAAACATTTTTCTTATATGTCATATATTCTTAAGATTTTCATTATTATTTATCATATCTTCTTATATAATATCATTTATAATTTACAATTTTCACTCCTGATGATCTGTATTTTTATATCTTATTAATAATATATATTTTCACCACATATATTTTATGCGATTACATTTAAAGTGTGTCAAATGTAACTATAATAATAATAAACATTAACTTAAAGATAATCATTTATTACTAACAAATACATATTTTATACATAAATTACTTTATGAACATGCATATAGATTTTGTCTTGCATTATTTACGCTTCCTTCGGGAGGCATCAAATATTATTATATTTGTCTTGCATTCTAAAATTCATGAACAAGTAAAAAGTTATCCATGTCTTCGGTGATTGTTTGTTCGACTCTTTGCATTTTATTGGAGTATGCATATGCATCCAGAGAGTTGCGACAACAAAGCATGACTTATTTCTTACAAAATTATCAAACCTCCAATAACGATATGTTGGAGATGGTTTCGGGACCTGTGAGAGGGTGTCTGGAACGTGCTGGCAAAGTTTGGAAGCTAACAAAAATGATTTGGATGGGCAACCATCCGTTCACCCGTTGAATGTATTTTGTTGGAGCTGCTATTGCTTTGGGACCTGTTGGACTGTGTTTCGCGTGCTCACGATTTGTTTTTCATTCCGTTTTTGAATGGGGCGTGTAATGTAGCCGTATGCAATGTGCGTGCCAAATTTGGGAGCGATCAAAATTTATTTGGACCCAAAACCACGGTTTCTTCCCTGTTTTGCACTCCAAACTTGATTTGTGTTCTACTTCATGCACTCTTCATAGAGAGTTCTGCAATAGCGAACGAAAGAGAAATCAAAGCCATTATCTCAATATATTCTTGGAAAGTATGGACGACATGTAATTCAAAAAAGATTTCTTGATAAAAATGTATTGCAAAAATTAAGGGTACCCCACAGATCCCGTAAAAGTGTCTAAGTCCCAGACAGTCCTCCAACAGCCTGCTCCGATGCCCCGATGGTTTTTTGTTTTTTGGGTGTTACTGCACTCACCTGTTTCCTTGTCCTTTTCCTTTGGCCTTTACTCTTCTCATTCAATTTCTCCTGAATTCCTGCTTGAGCAAGCTCTGCCGCTTTCCTGGAGTTTGCAAGTTGGAAATGGGGATCTAGAAGGTGACAATCGCGCTATATTATGTCTAGCAAATTATTTGCAAAGACGAATATTAGTTTGGTCAAATACAACAAAAACAGTTATGTTATCAGCAGGTGATGAGTTGGTTTCGCAAACCCACTTCAAATACTTTATCTACTTTTCCTACTTTATCAAGTAAAAGTGGTCATTACGAGCCAATCATCTCTCATCTCTCAACATCGAGTCCCATATGTGAGGATATGTCAAACAGTGATCCCAACACATACTCAAAATGACACCCATCAAAGCTGTAATCGCAATTGTTTAGATGTACAAACATTGCAAACCATTTGACAAGTACTAATTTCCAATTATCTATAGACAATAGTGAATGTATGAACGTTCATACTAAACCAATACGTTTTAAATGGTTATCTATTCATGATACTATCATGTTTAATTTAATGGAAAATTATCCTTCTTCCACTCTCGAACACATAGCAGAAAGTTTTGCAAGACAACAAATGAATTTACAACTATCATTCTCTCAAATCTACTCTCACTTAAAGTATATCATCCAAAAACGAAGAAATGCTGCAAAACATATTGACAGTTCAATAATACAACTTGACAATATTCCAAACAATGTACAACCAAGTAACAAAACTTTGCCTCCACTCCAATTTCATTCTCAAATGTTGAGGAAGAAATTAATTCGAACTCATCAGATAATCATAAATACCAACAGATGCCCACAACATTCCCTATCCCCTCGCCATTCCTCACATTCACATCAACACTACCGAATGTAACCCTGATAAAGACATTGCCCACGACTCCCCCTTAATCTGTCAGGGCCCTCAGCGATCAAAAATCTATGCCCACAACGGCCGATACATTGGCCTCATCCCCAATGATCGGCTAGCGTGGCTCTAGCATAAATACTCTACTCCTAACCCAGAGGCATATCAGATACTGCCACCCAGACAAGATTTCGCTACTGAAATCTGTTGGCTATTAGACCGCTATCTTAAAGACATCCCCTCCAAAAAACCCCGCGTTCAATCCAAACTAATACATGCACACACTCACAGTACTGTCCCAAGAGAACTGTCTAGCCTCCTAATCTCCTCTTTCCAACTTACTCACTCCTACTACTCTAGCCCACTCACGTGCCCCATGGAACTTACCTCATATGCTAGCCCACACCATAGAGATTGCATCTTTGGCGCCACTGGTCTTGCCACCCAGCATAGGTGGTCCGGTCGCGGCTTTGCTCACCCTCCTGATTCCCAAATACAAGAAGCCCTCCAATGGGCTCGTACTGCTGCCCACTCATCCCTCTCTGCCTATACTATTCTCCTACTTACACAGCAAAGGCCTTCAGACAACCCCCACCCCCTTCTACAACTCCCCCATGGCGTCACCTTTGAACCAAACCAGCTACTACATGAACACAACCTCCCCTCCCCTAAATACCTTCGACGCTTAGAACCCACCACTACGTCACTGCTACTTGTCCAACACACCCATCCCACCTCCACGTCCATTACCCTCCCATTTACCTTACACCACTTACTTGTACGCATATGGGGGATGAAAGTCTCCATTACCCCCCAACACACATCATCTTCCCACTACATATTGCTCCTTACCCACCCTGTTTCCCAGAGTCAACCCAAGCAAGGCTTGGATAAGGGCGCTACCGCGCCCTCCTCCTGCCCCTCTCCCACCCCCTACTGACCCACCGGTCTCACATCTATGTCTGCCACTCAAATTCTCTCCCTCGCACTCCCACTATACAGATGGCTCCCAATCCGGCTCTAACGCTGGCTACGGTGTTTTTCACGCTGCTAATAACCGTGGGGTAGCTCTTAGACTTCCAGGCCTAGCCACTATATTACGCGCTGAGCTTATGGCAATCTTTGAAGCACTCTCCTAGCTACCCTCCTTCTCCCCCCCCCCATACTATATTTTCACAGACAGCCTTACCTCACTATTTCTTCTTCGCAACCACCTCTCTAGCCCCTCCTGCCACCTTCACCACCCAGACCGGAACCTCATTGCAGTTATCAATAACCGTGCGGCTTTCATTAATCACCCCATACACTTCTCAAAATTCGCTCCCACACTGGTATCACCGGTAACAAAAATGCAGACCTCCTCGCCCAGGCAGGGGCCGCCCAATCCCCAATGGATCCCACGGTCGACCCCATCCATATTGCTCACACTCACCCATTCTGGCTAATTCACCCAGTACCAGGACCCCCTACTACCAAGCCCATACGTAACCTAAAATCCACTCTCACATGCGAAGCACACAAACAAGCCTCATCCTCTACCAGCCATACCAAAGCCCATATCCAAAAAATGGACACAATCTACAATTCTTCACCACAAATTATCAAACTACTTCTGGCACACCAAAACTGTCACTGACGCGCAAATCCGACAAACACTCAAATTTCGTTACGCCCAATACATGGGACACCAACGCAAGCACATATTCTGACCGCGCCTATTCCCTTCCCCCAACTGTCCGTTATGCTCACATACACATACAGTACGTGACACCTGGCCCCACCTCCTTAGTCAATGTACTCACCCCGTTATACATGGTCTCCGCGTCACTCGCCATAATCACGTTGTTTGGCACATCCATAAACTTCTCATGTCCAGATCAGAAACCAGATGGTTCTCACTCATCAATGCTGGTACCTACCAAGGCCGACCCCCTGACCACACTGTCCCTCACTGGATACTTCCGTGTACTTGTCATCACTCACCCTGTACCTGTCCTTCTCGGTTTTGCCCGGATATCCTACTTGTCCATGGCTTACCTATCAATGCCCCTCTACCCACTTCCCCTTCCCCAGAATTAACCATTCATTTTGTTGAATTCACATACTGTAATGACCGATACCCAGCCCCCCCCATCCTAGAGAAACGACAAAAATATGCCCCCCTCATCCTCGCCATCCGCCAACGTGGATGGCGCACCGGCCCCCTATCAGTTATCACAGCCGGTACTAGAGGTGGGATTCATACCGCCAGTATAAACGCACTACATGACAATCTTAAAATCCCTATCCCCCCGATCCACAAATGCTTTAAAGCCATCCACCTCACTGCGATCCGCTAGCCTCTCATGAATGCAATGAAGAACAGTTAATGCACCCTAACCACTGTAATGCTAACTATCCTAGCCAGCCATGACAATTTCTCCCAAAAACTGGAGCTTCAGTGTGCTTCCTTAAATTCTCACTTCCAAAGTCATGGTTCTCCCTAGCCACCTCCACTATCTCCCGCTAACCAGAAGAAGAGGGATATTCTCACCAAAAACTTCTTTCTAACCCAAGCCCCACTTGCCTGTGCAATTACAGTTTACTACACCTACAGCTCCTATAGTCGACAACATCAACTAGCCCTGGCTGGAAAACTAACTCAGCCGCCATAGCAGATACTAACTAAGGAACATGAAAGTAAATCGCAGCCAAAAACTAAGGCACGCAGTCTGATGTCTGCTCCAGAATACAAAGTGTCAGCAGCTCGCCATGCCTATGCTTGCATGAAGAATGCCGCAACTCATAAATCCCGCCGATCCAGGGCACAGGGATGTTCGGCGGATGGATGCTTTCATCCAATGAGCCATAATTCATCCATCATGGTCATTCATCCAACTACTTAAATGTTGTAAAATCTTAAGTACTTAGCCCCATCAAACAGCTGCAGAAAAATAAAAAGGCCACATATTCACACTACATATGTGGTGTGGCTCCCCTTTTTAAGTGTCTGCGTCCCTGCAGACCATTTTCTTCCAAGTCCAGAGCAGATTCATCTTGTGGCCCTGCATACCATACCTTCTTTCTCTTCTTATAGTTCATGGCAGGTTGGTCCGGACCTCTCTTCAGCTGTGTGATCTCAAATTCGCCCACATCTGGTCCTATTTTGATGTCAACTCTCCTCGTACCAAATAGCAGGTCAGATCTGGATTTTTCCGTTACCTCCCATGCAATCCATCGTTCCCAATTTCTGATGTTGCACCCTGGCAACCCTGGTTTTGCTCCATGTGCATCATGGCTGAAGCCTTTCAACTTGAAATCAGTTGTCAATCCAGCCACCTTTTGACCCTCGTGCTCAATCATGATGGTGCCAACACCCATTGGGTACAGTTCCAGTTCCTCCCCATGGGGACCAGCCTTATGCCCATGATCACTGTCAACATTTTTTATTTCCATCAATGCTTGCAGGTCTGAGTCACACAAAGGGGCCTGGCTGCATCCCCATAAATGCACCATGCTCCCTTTTCTTCTTGAATTTGCATTGACCATTTGTAACACTAGCCCTCTCGGGTCCCATGCTTTCTCTTGGTGACAATTCAATATCTGATTTGTGCTCAGTGTGATGTCTGCCAGAGAATGGGACTAGTAGAAAGAACTGGAAAAGGAGCGATGCACCCAATACTACCAACAGAACCATTTCAACGTTGGGGACTAGACTTTGTGGGACCCATTAAACCTCCAGCGAGGTACACACAGAACCAATACATTTTCATATCCACTGATTACACTATCAAGTGATTTCTTCATTGCAGTCATGAAAGGCTAGAGGCTTGCATGGGTCACTGATTTGTCCCGATTTGTGTCAAGTTGTAGGAGGTAAGGAGCATGTGATAGCTTATGCATCCCGATGTCTAGATCATCATGAACGGAATTATTCCATATACGATAAGGAGGATCTAGCCTTGGTCTTTGGTGTGAAGCATTCCAGGCAATATTTACATGGCAGCCGGTTTGTGGTGGAGACTGATCACCTTCCACTCAAGGCTCTTGTTAAGCCAAGGGAGCTTCATGGCAGACTTGCTAGATGAGCTATGTACCTAGTACATCTATGTACTATAGTCTATAAGAAGGGCATGGCCGAAAAACGCAAATGCTGATGCATTTACACGGGTTGATCCTCCTGTCAACAGACCTATGCTCACCTTAGATGACATTGCTGCTGCTGATGCAACCCCTCCTCCTGATCCAGCTCCTCTTCTCAACCTCTTTTGTGCCGATCAACACCCATTGGCCTTGGATTCGAATGGCATCTTGGCTGCTTGGGGCTGGTCTAGCCTTCTTGATGATCCTGGTTGATTTATTCATGTGTTAGTATGTGTGGTGGATTTATCGCTTAAGACAGAATTTGGATAGTTTGGTGGAAGTTCCTTGTTGTGTTCCAGCCCTTCTTTTTCTAGACTCTCGAGTTTGTTGTGATTCAGCTGCTGCACTCCGGTGTGACTATTGGCTTGAGCCTCAAGGCCTGATTTGGCTGTCCATGAGTAGTAACAAATGAGGTGAAGGTATCCCTGGCTGGAGATCATAGGTGCAGGCACTCCAGACCACCTTATCTAAAGCCCATTGTCTATCTCTTATGTCCAGTGCAGTCATGGATGATCAGCTACATGCTGCGCTACTCCAGCGATGCCAATCAAGGCGTTTGCCAGCTGGCCTTTCCGAGTCCTTGCGTAAACAAATTCTCTATTATGTGTCTACTCACCGTTTTATGGGTGATAAGCTGTTTAATGAGCTCACTCGAGGGGGAGTGCCATGCTATTTGGAGGTGCCACCACGGAGCCAGCTGAATGCTTTATTGGAGCGTTTCCATTGTTCCTTGTATGCCAGTCACTTTGGTATAAAAAAAACCGTGGTCCGCATCCAAAAGATTTACTATTGGCTGGGAATTCACCGGGATGTCACGGAGTTCATCTCTAAGTGTGAAGGTTGTCGTGCTAACATTGCTCTCCCTAGGGCCCGGATCTTGTATGAGCTGCAGCCTTTGCCTGTCACCCATGCTTTTACTCGTGTTGGCATTGACTTGGTAGGACCCCTCACACTCACATCAAAGGGTCGAAGCTACCTTTGTGTTGCTACCGACTACTTGACTAAGTGGGTAGAAGTCCGGCCTGTGCGTTCCAAGGCTAGTGATGCACTGTAGCTCAGTTCTTCTTCAATGAGATCATTATGCTCGGGAGATACTAACGGATCAGGGCAAGGAGTTTTGTAACCAGCTCCTCACGGTGGTATGCTTCAATTTGGGTGTCAAGCATTCTACCACATCCCCATACCATCCCCAGACCAATGGCCTCACGGAACGCTTCAACCAAACTCTTTGCCGAATGTTGGAGAAGAATGGCGCACTTACTAGGGAGTGGGATACTTTTCTTCCCCCTATTCTCTTTGCTTATCGCACCGCCGTGCATGCTAGCACTAAGAAGACTCTTTTAAAGTTGTTGTATGGTCGCAAGTGTGTTTCTCCTTTGCATTCTACCCCTCTTATCTCTACTGTTGCTGATCCGGTTGATCTTGATACCTTTGTTGAGGATCTTCATGCTTGGCATGCGGTGTCTATCCATGATGCCAAGACGAACATTGGTAAGGCTCAGCTAACCCAGGCCCGCAATTTTAACAAGTGTGTCAAGTATTCTAGCCTGTTTTAGGTGGGACAGACTGTGTGCGTTCGGTTGCAGCATGACAAGCATGCATGCAAATCTAAGCTCAAGATCGACGGTCCACACTTGATCTATCAGATTTTACGTGGGCGATGTGCTCTCCTTCTTCCACAAGGGCCCAATAGTGAAGTGCGTGAGAACCAGTCTCTCTGACAGATTTGGTGCATTCCGAATTGGTCTTTGATCTTACATGCATCAATGTGGAGAGACGTACGGTGGGGTGATGTCTTGATCTTCTTAGCCGATCTACTTCAGCTTGATCCTCTTGTCTTTAGTGGCTTAGTCTTAGATTGCGGATTGTGACTTTCATGGCCTTATGGCTTGCCCATTCTAGGACCTAAAACATTTGTAGTCTTATGATATATCACCACCTATACTCCTTGCACGGTTTTCCTAGCCAAGGGTTTTGTCCTCGGCCCAATTTGCAGGTGCCAGGTTTTCCCTTGGTAGGTTGTTCACCCAGTAGCGGAGGGTGATTTTATCAGCATATTTACTTATTATTTCTTATTATTTTACTTCGCGGAGCTCAGGATTTTTCGTGGGGGGTAGGCTCACAGATGTGATGCCCGAACTCTCCTCATCACTAATTCTGCTTATTCATCCATGCGGCGATACTCATTCATCGTATAATTTTTTTTGGCTTAAGTACCGTTAAACCGTTACAATGATAGCGTAGCTAGGGTTAGTTAATGATGGTGGCCGCATCTTGGCCATCCATTAGATCTAGGGTTGTGGAAAGGCGCAGCGGGCTCAGCCTGTTATGCCTCGCCACGCGGCATGCAGCAAGGGCTAGGGTTTTCGTATATAAGCGGCGGGCCTGACACAAGGTGTGAGGGCTTGTGTAATCTGGTGTATGTATGTGTAAAGGTGTTCCATTTGCATACGTGTGAGAGATTTTCTGTCAGTTGGCTCGCAAAGATCCTCCTCTCGCGTGAACGCAAGCTCCTCTTTGCTCGCCCCTGGTCATTTTGTTCAATACTTGAGAGGATAGGCGATTATTCCTCTATCTTGTTTTAAGGCTTCACAGGTTGGTTGCCACCATTAGTTTTGAGCATATAAGTTGTACAAATATCACCCAATCAAATTTATTAATGACAATCACACCAATTCCTTTTTAGAGGACATACAATCCTACCACCAGTCAGTAGCTCAGTTTCATAGTGCACAGTGCCACCCAGATGAATCTGGGGTCAACTCCTGCTACATTGTTGTGTGTGGCCCCTTCCCTTGGGGGGTGTCCCATCAGCAAGTCTTCCCGGCAAGGCTATTGTGAAAGAGGTTATTTTCTGCTTTCACTATAATAATTACAGGGCCTGATTTGTGAGCTGTCGCTCCCAAGTGTTTCACTCTCTTAAAAAAAAGAGAAAAAAAAGAAAAAGAAGAAGAAAAAGAATCCTTCCTAGATCAATTTTGTCTTCCTCGCTAGCTACTACAAATACCCCAAATACAGTGTCCAAGATGAAAAGGGGGAGAAACATTCCAACTGTCAGTTTGAAACAATTGTGGGAAGATGTGCCCCATGTTGCCTCCAAGTACAAAAGTCCAAGAGCAAACAATTATGGACAGTAATGACCAAAACATAAGGAATGAACCAAAAAGAAAAGAAATTCAACCACATTAAGCAGTGACATTGTCAATTGGCATTACCATAACAAGGAGAACCGAAATGTGCCAGCTGAAAATGTTGACTGAAACCATGCCTAGTAGTCCACACACTTAGTCTTTCATTTGTTGGGCAAAAGAAACCAAGCATTTTCAGATTGCTTCCATGATTGACATCGCAACTGCATAACATACCTACCTTTCAATGTGCAACACTGTCGATTATTCAAAGATCTAGCTGAATCATGGAGCCAATTCTACAATAATGAACATCTAACTATAGCCAAACTTACAGGTGAATGCAAGGTGCTATCTACGGCAAGACCTAGGTGGAAATGGAACATGCTTGATTACTGAACCTAGTGTGGCAAAAATGATGACTTAGCAATAACCATTTCACCTGCCATGCTATTCACTTATGAAGCTGACCCTACTTTTCTAAAGCAGGAGAGCCTACAAGGTCACATTGGTCCTGGGACGCTGCCCAACTGTGTATGAGGAGGGATGAAGGTTTCCTTTTGTGTGGAGCTGAAGAAGGTAGTTCTGGGCTAAAGAATACAAATTTACAACAGAGTTATGCTAAATGTGTTGGTCTACATTACCAATGTTCCCTTATTCTAAATGTCCCAAACTCTACTACAAAGATGGGGTGAGTGAACTTCCAACCCTAGCTTGAACCTTCAATTGAAGATGATTTAGCATTTTAACCTGAAGGTGAGGCACTAGGGTGGAAGTGGACTTGCTGTTATCTACCAGCGAGGGCTTCCCTTACAAAGTTGTCACATGAAGGACAGCCCGCACTCAGTGCATCCCCCAAGGCACCCATCACATCCAAAGCCTCTTGCACATCGCCTGCACCTTGCATCTCCTCCAGCCACTCCAGGATCTCCTTGGAAAACCCAAGCATCGCACTCACATCATGCAGTTTCTCCTTCACCGTTGCCTCCCATGGCTCAATTCCGATCTGGCTAGCAAAGCCTTCCTCTTTACTACCCTCAATAATGTCTAGCTTTACCTCTCTGGCTTTCACAGCACCACTCTTCAGAAAGCGTTGCATCTGGTCTATTAGGCCTACATACACAAGCATGGGTTGTGCTACTGTGAACAGCTGCTCCTGACTTAATGTAACCGTATTGTTTTCGTCTTGTTGATTGCTGGCAGCTTTAGCCTCTGCCGCCGGTGATTGAATGGGTGAGAAATCCATTGAAGTTTTCGAGGAGGGAATAAGAGACGGCAGGGGCAAAGCTGGAAGCAAGGAGCGCCCATGCTTGTCTTGTACATATGCGTGGGACAATCCACGCTGCAAGAATGTGCGGCGATGATGCTGCCAGTCATCCAGGGATTGTAGCAATAGAGATTGCACTATCATAAACTGCACACTCTCCTCCAGACCTCCTCGCTGGGGTGTTGTCGGGGTGGTGGGCTTAAAGCCTGAGCCCATTTCATTAACATCAAGCGTTCCTGTCGGGGAGAGATACGAGGCCAGCATTTTGGCTTGGATGCGCCGTTGGCTGGCCCCACCTTGGTCCAGCAAGTGACGTGCCATTTGGACCATGAAGGGCAGCAATCTTGAGTTGCTCTCCCGCCCTCCACCTTTGCTATCTACACTGAAGGATGTATTTGTGGCAAATCGTCCCAACATCTGCACCACACACCCTTTCTTTTACAAATTGCAGAGGACAATACACCGCATTCAGCAGGTAGCTCCCAACAAGCGTTAGTCATGCCAGTTGTAAAATACTAATAGGTCTATGTTTCAAGAACTGTGACATTAAAGAAAATCAACCCTTCCATAAGGTTCAAAAGATACTATGCCCACTCCATGTGCAAAACAAGGCCAGGTCTAGTTCTTTTGACTTCCAATAGGTGCCTTAAACCAGTGCAGAGTAAATCACTCACAAAATCCTTATTAAAAAATATTTTTTCCATAAGGTGGATAAGTAGCCAAAGAAACCATCTAAGGTAGGGTTAAAGCCACTTGCCATGACAATGTCATACATGAGCAGGCGTAATCGACTGCCATCTGCTCGACCAAGAGTGTTAAGGTTATCCCAGTAGTGATCCACACATCGTGCATACTGGACAAGGGGTACGGCAGGGCCCCGCAGAGGGAAAAGATTGTTGCATAGTGTCTCGCTGTTGCGGAGTGTTGCCCCCTCCCATTCTTTTTTGGGATTCTTGAGAGATGCATCTGCCCGTTTAGCTTCTTGGTGGCACTGGAAGTGGATAACATTGAAATGGCTGACTGTAGTGTATATCCACTCGCTGCGCCCATGGCTGCTCATGGCCAGTCCCAGGTTGACACGCTTGCTGTAGCAATAGGTCCCTAGCATATCAGTGGGCCGTAATTTGTATCCCTCCCGACAAACCATGCAGGCAAGCCCGGCCTCCTCTTCCTCCACTTCTTCCAAACCTTCAATATGTGGCTTTGATACAACTATACGCTCACCTCCATCTGATCGCACCTCCCGCCGCATTCCCAAGCCCTGCCCATATATAGTCCACATTAACAAGTTTCAAAGGAATGTGATCGCCAGGAACATTCCAGGTTTGGACGAGCAACCTTACCCTCCTGGACACTAGGGGTCCAATGCATGTGGTTTGATTCATTCAACAGAGAGACATGCTATAAGAACTCATACACAACTGAGCAGGATATACAGAAAGTGTGGCACTAATGATGAGGCCACTTCTGTGGTCCTATATACTAGCCAGATTGCTGACTCACACCAGTATGGCGCCTGACCTGGAACTGGAGACCAGCATCTAAATATTTACCTCAAGGAGCTCCTCCCGTCGCCGCAGGGCTCGGCGGCGCATCTCATCACGTGTTGCATGCCGTAGGTCCACAATCTTGTCAAGCAGGAAGCCCTCCCCCTTCCCCTCTTTATCCGCAAGTGTATCCAACAGGTTTTCAGCCCTTGCCCCTATCCCATTCTCTCCAGACACCCCTTCCAGACCATGCAAAAGTGGCAATATCTGTTCCCTTTCTAAACATTGTTGGGTTGAAAGGTGGCCCCTGGAGAGCCCTCTCAACATAGATAAAATGATTGGGACAGATGGCATTTCTTGTCCTTGCACCCATTCTGGACTGGCCTTGTGATCCAAGCCCTTATCCCGCATTGGGAACATCTGCTTCAAATATGTAATTTCAGCTGCACAAAACACATGCAATGCCAACGATATAACACTGCCATATAACAACTACCTCTGATTACAATAAATCCCAACAGTTCTGCAGTTTGTTTTGGCAAAGCCAGGATAGCCAACAGACCCTGCAGTAATTGGACTACTATGCAAACGGCAGCTAGCTCTTGATAAGATGTTCCACATGGTACACATGAACTTATTTTCATCCACCGCATGTAGCTCAAGGGCATCAGCAAGAAGCTCAGAGACTCTCTCGGCAATCTCCTACTACCATCCAAGGAACAGCTATGCTTTGGCTTGGCCTGGTGACAGATTAATTCCTTATTCACAGGATTTCGTTCTCACACACTGGAAAGATACAGGGATCACTACAGTGAGAATGTGACAGACAAAAGCAGGAGTCCCACACACTACAGCATACATCAACCAAGAGCCAGATAATCCTTAAACTAAACAAGAACGTGCCTGACCTATTTGGCTTGAAAAAATTTCTTTCTGCAAACAGTTGCATTATCAAAACCATTTTCCTGTGCGACCTAGTAGCTCTCTGTTGAACAACCTCTGAGCACCACATCGTTTTTGACGTCTGTATTACCAGAACCAAGGACCTCATTTCCAATCTTAGAGATGCCACTTAATTATGTTCTAAATATAATGTCTAAGATCATACCTTGAATGATGCCCCGCTCAAAGATCAGGCTTTTAAGTCTCTCCCCGTTGTGATTCAATTTGATGGATTCTGTGACTCGCACAAAGTTGTCCAGCGCCAACTGGTGCTCAGCTGCTTGATGTGCCAACCCATCATCCTTAGGATTCTCGCGATGCTGCTTTTGCAGCCGATCATAGGTGTCCCAGTCAAGCAGATACGGCAGAAAATGGTCCACCAGCACCTCCATAGCTGCTTGCTCTCCATATGTGAGGTAAGGTAGTATGCGTGCAACAGTGTCATTGTTACGCTGCTGCTTGTGGGTCACCCCTTTGGGATGAGATAGCCTCTCCAGAAACATGTGCACCGCACTTGCAGCCTGGCCCCCTGTGCCATCCCCTGCACTGTCATCACTTTCATTGGCTTCAGACACCAGGCTTTCAACGATCAATAGAAGTCCTTCAGCTGGCTCAGCTGCATCAGTCAAGAAAGCTCTGCGAGCAGTCTCCAGCAGCACCCCCAAGGCCCCCAAGCGCAGCAGCGCCTGCCGGTTTGCCCGAATCTTGCAGCAGTACATAAGCAACTTCAGCACCAGCGACAACTCCTCCTGTCCTGACATGATCTCCATGTCACTCAGTTGCTGCATGAGCCACTCCAAATACTTCTGTCAGTCGTAAATACAGCTACAATAACTGTCTGAAATGAATACCACACGAAAAGCAATCCTGTTGGCCATGTGTTCCGAACAGGAACCATATTGAAGGCTCACATGGACATTACACACAGAAATTTCCCTTCATGCCTAAATTGGAATATGTAGAGATTACAAATAGCCATCACAGAGGAGGAGGTTGAATGGATTAGATCCACTGTACCTGCACCATGCTCACAATGATTTCCAGACCACCGCTTTCCTGCATCACTCCAGCAATAGAAAATTCAACCTCCGGGTCTTGTGACTCTTCACGGTCATCTTCCAGCTCTTTGATCATTGGCTCCGTTGCCTCGCCATCCAATCCCTGTCGAGTATATAACAATGAAACTCATAAAGATACAAAGGAAAGAGGGGAGAGAAGGAGAGGAAAAAGAGAGGAAAAAGAGATGAACAGAGCAACTATACCTGCAATCGGTAAGTGACAGTCATAGGAGGGCATTCCCTGCCGGGTGTGGCACCAGCTGCAGGCAACAAACTTGTGCCCACAGTGGAAGCTGCCGCCTGGCTGTGTGCCTTTTTCCAGACCTGCTCATACACCTGCACCCACAGTTGCAAAAAGTGAGGAAATGCTATCCATGAACCCTGCCAAATCACCATGATACTAATGCACTACTGGCAGTGGATGGCTGGCTCTGTCAACAGTCAGGCATGCTGGTAATGGTATCATGCTCCAGGCCGAGCTGAGGACACTTCACATCCTTACCTGTGCGACACTGAGATCAAGGGCGATAATGTTGCCGGCCACAAGCAGCTCCATACCGTAGTCATCCTCCAAGAGACCAAGAAGCTCCAATTGATGGCAAATCTTGTTCTTAACATCACGCATGAGAGATCCAATCTCAAGGCTAGAGTAAGGATTTTTGGTCATTGATCCCCGAATAAACTCTTCCTGGGTGTGGGCCTTGTTCAGCACCATCATGTATGCAGGTTCTGGCTTAGTTGGACAGATTATATTGCACAGCTGCTCGAGTATGAACTGCATAGCCCAGCAACAATACCACAACCATACTTAGAGAGGAAAGTAAGCAGAATACCTGGAAACCAGAACACAATTGAGTCACATAACAAGAGACTGGATTCCCAGGGCTTCAGTTCAACCCACCAGCAGGTTCTAGTTGGCCAAGGTGCGCATTGCAGCAAGAAAGTATGTCTACAACTTGTGGCTTGATGTTTACACTGTTTACACTGTGGTTGGGACGTTACATACAAGCCAATCCCTAGCTGGTGATTCATGAATCCTTGTCCTCAATCCTCAAATTAGGCTTGACTTCAGTTGCAACTAGACACTCATCCACGTAGAGGAGATGCCCTGATATTCTGATAGAATGGTTCTGGGCACCATACCACTGGAGTGCGATCCTTCTTGTCTCGACAATGGGCTTGAAGCCCAGATATACATGCACGTATAAAGTGGCGCTTGTTGTCATAGCTCTCTTGAAGTAGACTGTCAAGCAATTCTCGTAAGAGGCGACCACAATCACCAATGAGCTTCGTCTTCTGCACGACCAGTCCCCTGATAGCCAAGAGTGCCTCCAAGACTTGCGCTAGCAACTCCTGTTTCATGAACCTAAAGCACCCACCAAGAGAACCATCACCTCCCTGACCAGTGCTGAATTGATGAACCACCAAACAGGGTGGATTTCTCTGAACAAATAATGTCCAACCACCCTCAACTCTCCACACATAAATCTCTACTCAAGCACAAAACTGACCTTGTCATTACAGTGACAAAAGAACACCATGCACATGGCCTGCAACACAGTAACAGGGTTTCCACCCATGATCCACCTTTGCTAGTAGACTGCTAGAGAATGATGTAATCCCTTCAAGGGATTATAACATACATGTGTACAAAGCACTAGTCCAAGCATGGATAACATCCTAGGTGCCAGTAAGGGTACCCACCTCGCACGAATGTTGGCCACTTGCAGGAACTTGCTGAGCAACTCAATGAGCTTATGAAGAATATAGCCCTGTGAGATATCAGTGTGGGAGCGGCGCTCCTGCGATTCAATGCAGCTCACTTCATCAGTGATTAACATACATGTGGTGTGCAGAAAACCACGCACGGTGAGGTAGAGGCGAGACTCTTCGGGCTCCACCATTTTGAAAAGCAGCTCAAAGTAGTCAGCGGCACTCTCACCAGCAGCACGGGTCGCTGGAAGCAGGTTCATCAAAAGATTCAAAAACCGTGAGCGCCGCAAGGGGCTCTGGGCACACAGCACTTCAATAAGGCCACACATTTCTAGGCGGATAGCCTGGGAACATGCACTCAGCACCAGCTCATGCACCCATGAGCTCTCTTCAAAGGCTGTAAGCTCATCAGTGACAGACACCTTGCACGCCTGCCGCTTCCACTTAAGCATGTATTTGAAGGCCAAAAAGTCAGCATGCTTGGGGTGCTTCCTGACCTTTTGTTGCACTGCAGCTTTATGGGTTTGGGACACCATAAATTGGCGCCTAACAAAATCAACATATGTTGCACCATTTTTCCACTCGATATAGTTCACCAGTGGTGTATCTTGGCCTCTGGTTTCATGCCCCAGCTCCTTCTCAAACAACCCAAACTGTGATTTTGAGTTGTTAAGTGGATTGGTGCTGGCAACAAAGAGTGCCTTCTTCACAGTTTCATCAGAGGGAGCTTCTGATCGTGCAGCAGCAGGTGCAGGGGTATCGTTCTCACTGCCACCCGCACCAACGGCATTCTCTGGCTTTGGTGGGGTGCATGCTTGTGAGACAATGCGCAAACAAGCCAAAATAATATGCTCCGCTATCACTGGATGGCGAGCTCCCACCTGAAAGCAACAACACAATCTATTAATAGCTCAAGAAAATTATGACCCTCACAACATCCAGTCAGTATGCAACTCAGTTCTGATTTTGTAGCATACTAACAGCAACTTGTCAGTTCAATGGAAACCTGCCACTTCCAAATGGACATCACTTGCCCACCTGTATGGAACGGAACAGAAGTTGGAAAACAACCCGAAGACGGGCTTCCCACAGGTCGTCAGTCAACGAGCAAGTCTCAGACAACAACTGGAGCTCATCACGTACACATGAAGCAATATCCATGGAACGATGGTGGTCCAAACAGTACATGGTTTTCTGCTTGATAAGGCTGTTCAGCTCAGCTACAGCAGCAGCATCACCCTCAGTAAAGGCACATAGGACTGCGCGAGCCTGGATGCGTGCTGCTTTGGGACCCTGGTGAATATTGTTTTCAAAGAGCTCTCTCAATATCCCTGCAGCTACTAACTGTTGCCGGCACTCTCGCTGTTTGCCAAGTACTTGCAAGCACTCCAAACACTGCCCAACAAAAGTGTTGGCACAGCCAAAGCAGCGGTTAGTGGGTCGGGGAGACACAAGGGGTGATGTGGACCCTCCAATACGCTTACGCTCTAGATATGTCATCAACACTTGGCGAAGGCCTTGTAGGCTCTGCACACTCTTGCTCAAAGAGTCAAAGGCCAACTTGCACTTTTCACCATACAAAACCCCAAGGATAGCTATCTTTCTGTTAATTTTGAAGGAGGATGACCCAGGCAGAGAGACAATCATCTGCTGCACAGAGTCCTTTTGTTGAGAATCAACCTCTGTCTCCCCAATGCTAGACACAAGTTTTAGCAATGGCTTCTTGAAACCAAGTAGCTGCTGGTACCGTCTGTGAGCATTTTCAGACTCTGTCTCAATAGCTGCAAGGCCCTTCTTCATATCTTCTTCATTTTCCATACAGTCAAAAGTGAAGCTCGGCTTTGCCATGAAGTTAAACTCGAAACGGCCATACTTACTGTAGCCACACTCATTGCAGAGAAATGAATCCAGATTTTCATAGTTAATGTTGCGGCACTGCCGACATTGGTATGCATTCTCGTGGCAGTTGCTGCAGATACCATGCTTGTCCGTGACATAGCGGCTGCAGCGGGGGCACTGCAGTGACTCCAGGGATGATGCTTGTAAATTCTCATAAAAAGAATCCAGCTCAATCATGAAATTGCAGGCAGTGATAGGGATCGGAAACTCCACCTTCAACTCAGTCTGGTTAAAAGCCAGGTGGCAGCTTCTGGCCCGCTTCCATAGTGACCAATTGTTTTTCAGTTCTGAAAGATCTGCAACAGCCCGGTTGTTGTAGTACAGGTTAAGGACTTTAACAGATTTGGAGCGACGTGCATCATGCACATTCATTGTGACACTTTGAATTGTATGGCTCCCAACACACTTCACGAGGATGCGATTATCCGTGAATTTTGTCTCTGACTTCAGGCTATCCAACTTCATTCGTGTGTAAGGCACTTCTGGACTGCTACAAGCCAAGCAAGGCTCACTTTCAAGATAATACCCATCAAACTCCACCAAGCTTGCTAATGTGTTGTAAATTCGGGAATTAGGATGATTGGCCAGTAGCTCATTCTGTGCACACAAGGCACCAAAGATGCACTTCACCACATCCCCGGTAAGGCAGTTCTGCACTGTCGCCACTTCATCACTATTATTGATTACACCTGCATCCAGGGTGCCCTTGGCCAACAGCCATGTCAGCAGATCTGTGTATTCAACTATGTTCTGCCCATACGATGGTAAAACTGGCACCTTGTCCAGTAGCGATGTTAGGAGCAGCACACGAAACTGATGCTTTCCATGGTTCCAGGCACCATGGAGTACTGCTTTCGCCTCAACACGCACTGATGTTGCATTCCACGCCAGTAGAAACATGTCTATGAATGTCCTTAGAAGCTTCCCATCTTCAGTAGCTAGCTGCTCTACTGCAAGCTCCATATCCAAGTGGGCCTTGTCATTTGAACTGTTGATGTCATCACTACCAGATCTCTTCTTCTTTCCATCCAAAGTTGGTGTTCCTGCCCTCGTTGAAGCAGCCATGCTCCCAATGCCACCACCACCACCTACCTCAGCAGAGTCACCCAAGGTTACTCCCTTCACAGTGGAACCCTCTCTGCCTGTGTGAAGAACTAGCATCAAGAGCTTGAGGGTTTGCACCACAGACTCCTCCCCGAAAGAGAAAACCCCCTTTAACAGAAATTGAACAACATCAATATGCCTGGAGCAATACTTTTGCCAGTTGCGAGGACGAGCTGCTGCTACTTCGGCAATGGCGGACAGGCATTTGAGCAGCTTTAAACTCCTTTCATATGGCAAAGGTGCCTGGAAACTTCCTGACTTCTGTGCAAGCTTATACACTCGCTTCACCTCTCGGTTGAGCTGCCATACATCCCGCACATTGTAGTAGTTGCCTTTGGTCCCACAAATATGCACAAGAAGTCTCCGTGCATACTTCCGAATGAATGTTGTGTGTGGATTGTTGATGTAGCTGCAGAGCACCTCTTGCCACCCTTCCAGCTTCAAGTCTGCACCACTTGCACCTTTGTACGAGGGCTGCTCTTTCTCCCCCACCCTGTCAGATTTTTCAGGATGCACCAGGTGGTACGTAAGCCGGAAAGCACTCTCTAGCAAGAGCCTATGGAAGTCCCCGAATAAGTCCCCTCTATGGGCTTTTGCATACGAGTCAGAGAAAAAAGGGGTAAAACTGCCCGACGCAAACTCCCGTCTGACAGTCAACAGTGCCCCACATGCCGCAGATGTCGAACATGCTGGGCTGACTTCCACACCCTTAGAAGAGCTCTTGAACACATGCATCAGCTGCTGAACAATATTGGAAAGGTGGGTAATAAGAGGCTGCTGCCGCAATGCAGCACATGCTCTGTCTAGCTGAGAGCCTCCCTCAGCCCCACCTTGGCCATCACTTGAAGAGGGTGACACTAGCAGTGTGCTGCTTGTGGACACTGTTGGCTCCTGACTAGTTGTGCTAGGCCTTGCCTGTGATTGGTCAGTACCAGGCTGATGCCACTTGCGCAAAACCAGAGTGAAGAACATGAACACTAGAATGGACACTTCTCCCAGATTTGACCGCACCTTCGCCGTCAAAGGTATATTGAGATCAAGCTCTTGCAACATCAGCTTGATAAACTGCTCCAGATCCAGACCGCCCCCATTGGGTGAACTATCAACCAGTGGGCCCGAAGGAGCTGAGGCCAGCCTGTAAAATAATTGCATAACTGGAGCAGCCTGTGCCCCAGAGCTAGTATGCATCCATCCTTGTACATCTATTATGAGTTGCTGCAGAAGTACATAACTGACAGCTCTCTTGGATGCTGAGATAGCCACACCTTTGGGTTCCTCGACCACCATCGTTTGCATTACATCCCTGCTTGCGCTCGTATCTAAGGATGCAGCTGCACCACTTGCCTGCAAGCTCAGCTCTGTTGCCATCTGCAACAAGCTTTCATCACTCATCTCATCTATTGAGGAAAAGTGCAACTCGGTGCCATCTCCACCAGTCAAGTCCACTTCAATGGGAAAGGCACACATGGAATGATCCCTACTATGGGGAGGAGGGAGCTGGTCAGCATCCATTATTTCATAGCAAGCTTCACACAGATCAAAATCAGGGCAAACATTACAATGCCAGCGTCTTCTCAGAATTGGAACGGTCGAGCAACCATCACAACAGTACTGTACAGAGGCAGTTCCAGTGTCCTCATCCATCATCACCTGGCCTGCCCCTATATTTCCACTCCCACTGTCCGAAGGAAGCGATGGTGCCCTCAATCTTTCTGTTACATCGTCCATGGCTAGCATTGTCTGCTTTGGCAGTGGGACCTGCAGCAGTCGGGCTGAGATGGCCAGACTGAACAACCCACAATCAGATAATTTAGATGTTAAGTACAGAATGACATACATGTTGGATGAACGCTGTCACAACTGTCAAATACTGCATAATACAAGCATGAGCCTTGGCGAACCAGGAGCGTAACTTAGCACTTTGGAGACCTCTGTGCTGAACAACACAAGAGCATCTCCATAACATTCCTCACCAAAGCTTGGAAAAAGGTACAAAGGATAACCTTCTTGCACTGATCTATGGAAGAGGTACCTGCAGGATGTTCGCACAGGTTCATACGGTGCAAAGAGTAATTTGTGAAGAAGAGCAACTGCTGGTGCAACTGAGGTCCCTGCGGTCACAGATGCACTGACTTGATGCAGTGTAAGACATTCGGCATAGCCATAGATGATGTCAACCATGGGTATCACAAGATTGTTGATGGTCTGTGCGTCCAACTGCTCCCTTGACAAAATCTCCCACAGCACTTTCACTAGTCCATCCACTAGTGAAGGACCTGCAAAGTCCAGGACCACAGGCAAATACAACAAAGACAACCCTAAAATGTCATATTCCACCTCCTAGCAGCATACATATGGAGGCCCTTAAAAATGATACACAAGAAATATGAACACTCTGCGTACAGAAAGTACAATTCAAGAGGAGAGAAAGTAATAACAAGACATTGTTTGCGGTAGCCTTGTGGCCATAGACCCCGCACCCAGTTTGGGAACAGAAACTACCTTTGTGAGGGGCTCACTCCAGTAGTGGGACAACCTTGATATAAACAATTAGTCCGGGCTTTCCGGATTTCCTCTAGAAAGTCCTTCACACAAGCATCAATCTGCTGTGATTGAGCTGCCCAGCAATCAGACCAACATGTCCAAGGCTTTAGGATTAGCCTCGAGATTTTGAGCGTTGGTGACCAGAGGTGCAGGGACTGTGTTCTTCATGGTCCTCAAGAGCATCACTCTCAGATGAGAATACCCCGGACATTGTATCAGAAAATGGATTTTGTTTTCAGGCCACCCGCATATCGGGCAGTGACGATCTCCCTTCCCTCTCTGCATCTGTTTATTGTTCAAAGGCAGACTCCCCACCTTGAGCTTAAATTTCAGTCGAGTGCTGAGGGTAGGTGGGCCCTTCAAATCATCCTTAATGTCCTCACCCATCTCACAAACTGGTTTCAGGGATATGCCTAACTTCATTTTGTTCGGACATTCTTTGTGCTTCTGACATGACCTTAGACACTTGAGCCTCCCAAGTCAGCTTCATCTAGCAGGGTCAGTTCTTCCTGCGTAATATTCAGGTACTCAACCTCCTCTGCCCTTTTCCACCAGGACTTAGCCTGTTTAATAGGACAGTCTTTCTTCCAAGAAATAGATCATCTTTTCCAAGAAATTAATCATCTTCGGGTATCTGGTCTTAGGCGTGCAGTTCAACTGACCCCACCATCTGACCTTAAGCTCATCACGTCGAGAGCTCAAGGGCGATGAACCAAACTCACCACGAATAGCCACGTTAGCTGTTCTAGAGCACTCTGAGTATCCTCAGCAAGGTGGAATGATGACGGTTCAAGACCAGTGCTGATTGAGGTCACAGCACTGGCACCGGTCAGCGTCGTCCCGCAGCTGAGGCATGTGGACCACCTCAGCCTCATTACTACATGCTTGGCCTGCCACTACAGCCGGTCAGACAAGCTTGCATGACTTGGAAAGCACCCCTGTTGAATGGAAGGGTGAGCACACCTTCCTGTGTTGACGAGGCACAGGTTCCAAATTGACATTGTAAGACCCTAAGTCCATTGTCCTGTCTCATCCATTGGGTGTGACAGCAGACTCAGGAGGAGCCAAGGCATTCATTTGAAATGGAAAGTGCGGTATCATGTCCTTTGGGCACAGGCCCTAATGCTTTGCCATCTATTCCTATTTGGTGGCCATTTGAACTGTGAGGCAAATGTATCCTAGCTCGAGAATAGTCCTCTCATTCATCTCTGACATGACCCTATTTTCTTATCAGTTCCTTCTTCGAGCAGACCTATGTTGTCATGCCTTTTGTACGCCTTCCCTGAACCAATCCGTGTCACTCTCCACCCTGCAGTTTTGGCTATCGATATACATCAAAGGAGAGGGAAGTATGCATGAAGTTGAATAGTTTGTGCACTGCGGACTTGCTGAACTGAGACCAGTCAATGGTAAAGAGCTGAGAGACAATGACCCCTTACCAGTGACCTATGTGTTTCCCCTTCCCTTCCAAAGGAGAAAAAGGAGACTTTAAGCAGAGCCTTGGTTATTACTGGAGCCAAAGTGAAGTGCAGTAGACATGGAGGCATACCATTGTGTTCAAGAAAGCTCGCCAAATTGGATTGACGGTGCAGAGAAATTTTCCTCACAGCACACATCTGGGCCACAAACTCCTGAACCAGCCAGGATGTCGCAGACCCACCCGCACCTATCTTTGACGCGAGGAGTGGACATGAACGAGTTACTCCAGTCAATCGCATACTATCCTTGGCCTGCAAGCAACCAGAAGTTTTAAAGCATGGATCTGCTAGCATGACTGTTAGTTCAGTACCTTGCAGTTGAATATCTAGAAAAAAGCTGTTTTGATCAGAGAGTTGCCACAAACAGACAAACATAGTGGAAAGTTTTACTATAGTCAGCAGCCTGGAAGCGCCTTACTTTCAGTTGAGCACGCCTCACCAAACGGAGACTTGCTCAAATGATAACCAAATTGCAGCGATTTTAGTGTACAGCTTCTGAATCATATAGCTGAACAGAGAAACTGCAGTGTAACAGTAACACGGCTAGCGAAAGTCAATCGAAACGGTAATCAGCTTCACCAGAGATATAGACAGGCTTTCCTACATGCAGTCAAAGGCAAGATCCTTTCCATCATTCAGACATAAACAAAGAAGGCTGATGATGCAAACCTGATTATAGGCATCCTTTATTGGATACAAAGCATGCAGAACATGCCTGGCCGAAGACTGCAATAGAGGCTGCCTATCACTCTCAAACACAATTTCCAGTACAGGCAGGCACTTCCTTCTGCTCTTCTCTAGCCTGTTGTCAACAATATCACAAGCCAATTGTGCTCTGGAAGCCAAGTAGTAACCATGTAGAATGCACAGATTGTCAGAAAAGATCTGTTCCAAAGCAGAGGCAGTCCGCATCAACTTGTACTTGGCACGGCTTGTGCTAGAGCCGGGAAACATTGAGCTCCCATGCCCTGGAGACTCCAAATCCAATACAGCATCAAGCTTCTCCTTCCACCCAAAATCATCCTTGGACCGCCCATAAATCTCAAGGCAATCCACCCTTGGCAGGGATGAGCCATTGAAGGTGGGCCCCACAGTGAGGGTGAACTCCTCATCAGCGACTAAAGCTTCTGCATTGGTGAAGGGAATATCATACCAGCAGCGCACACCCTCCTCTAGTCTTAAGGACCTCTGAAAGATGCGCAGTTCTGATGGAATATGACTTGCTGATGTGTTGCCCACATGCACCCTGCAACCCATCATCACGAGCTCTGGATTGGAGTTGAAGACAAGAATCTGCAAATGCCAAACTGCCACAACCCATCAGCCTCACCTGGTGCAATCTCATCTGTGAACAAAGCTAACAATGTACAAAAGCAACCAGAATAGGAGGCGAAAACCACCTTTTCTCTGGAACTGCACACAAGACCAATAATCATTTTCAACATCATTAAGAGACAACAGCTGGACAACAACACTGCACAAAACATGGAAGTACTTGCATCTGCAAATACAGCAGCTTTCACAGTGTATGCCAACCAGCTCAGCCCCATGAATGGCCCCCTCCTCCCTCAATGGCCCAGATTCTAAGGCACACGTCTCAGCTAATAAGCAGCGTTAGTTCATCGGCCCAGGTCCATGACTTGGACAGCACAAACCCATGGTCTTACAGCCTGTGCAGGATTGCTACATCAAGTGGGGCCATCAAGCTTCTCTCAAAGGGTATTTGTCGGACAGTGCAGGAAGATGAGGTCTCAACTCGTGTACCACCACCAGTTGAGATTCGCTCTATGGCTCTCCAAGACTTAGGAAAATTTGGTGAAGTACATAGAGTAATCTCAGACCGTTACATCTATTTCAAATTTGACGATTTAAAATATTTCAACCATTCGTCTGGACATGTGTAGACATGCAGTCATTTGCATTTCTATATACTAGAGTATGGAATCAGAGTCACAGTCACAATCACAGTGTCATCTATTCATAACTTCATCCCTTCCAACATTTAAACATTCATCCATTCTACTATTTGACACATGTATATATCTTGTAGGGGATCAAAATCTGTCACCGCTCCACAAACCACTTGAAATGGTCAGTTTCAGCTTGACAGTAGACAGACATTGACAGACAGAGATGAAGAGAGGCCAGAAACATACTTCAAAACAGTTAGCCTCACACAAGGAATTCACTTTAAGACAGTCAGATGTTGCCAACTATGGTCAAACTGACTTAAGACTAATGGAAAGACTGGCCTGCATAACTATTTCAGGCTACAGTGACATTGCAGAGATATCACAGTACCTTAAAACCAGAGGAGCTGGGGCCCTCAAGAAAACCATCATCGGAGGCTAGGCTCAATTTAACACCCTCCGAATCACTGTTGCGCAAAATGTCACCCCCCAGCTTTACATCAGCTGTGATGCATGTAGTCTTCTCGAAAAAATCTAATGGAAACACAGGGGCTGCATCACCACTGCTGATCCGGCTGCCCAGCAGGACCGCTCCTAGCTTCTTCACCTGCTCCACCTCTAGGCTAGCACTTTGCTTCTGAATGTCTACCCCGCTGAGTCCATGCATGGAGTCTGGGAGCATTACAGAGAAAGAAAATACTTGCAGGCTTCCATCATCATGTAATACTAGCACACTGTTCCTTTCCTTGGTCATTGGACGGTATGCAGCAACTCCATCAACGCGCAAGGACGATGAGTTCCCATTCATCCGTAAAGGTTGTGAATGTGTCTCAATGTTGCCAATTTGCAGAGCAACAGCACAGTTAGACCTCTGACTGGACAGGCACACAAAAAGGCCACTGCCCTCAAACATCTCCTTCCAGTGATGCAGTCCTGCGGGCTTTGTCTTGCCATCATGTTCTACTTCCACCACACTTGCAACCTCTGCAATCCCTGTGAAGTCAGTGTTCAACCGTGCAATTAAGGATAAGCTGGCAGAGTAAGATAGAAATAGCAGCTTATAGGCTGCACAGAAATGCAATGATATTCCTTTCTCTGACTTGTAGCTTTCAGGCAGTTGAATGTTCTCTGTCAAAATGCGGGCACCAGAATCACCTCCTGTTATACGTTGACTGTAGAGAACCCCTTGCTGAGAGAGGACAAGAGCCATCAGTTGCCCTTGGCCTGCAGACAGAAGAGTTGCATCTGCAATAGAATCCTCCAATACTGTAAAATAGTGACTCGGACTTATCTTGTCCTGAGACAAATCATAAATTTTCACGAACCTGTTGGTTACAACCATCAGCTCCACTTGTGAACCAGGCACCCAGGCTACACGGCGGATGTAGGCATCTTGTAGAGCAAGTTCCAAAGCTAGTCGATCCGTCACTTCTCCTCGTGGGTTGACAGTAAAAACCTGACAGTCTTCATATCCGGCAACTGCCAAGTAACATTCGTTTGCATGATTAAAAGCAAGCTGTACCAATTCAAAGCGTACGGCATTCTTGGAGAGGGGCTTCACTGTCGTCTTATCAATAGTAACAGGGGTTGCCGTAGGCTGGCCAATAAGCTGTCCCACATCGAAGATAGTCATTTTGTCTCCCTCTCCTGCAGCTAGCCTCCCCCGACTGCTGATTGTAAGCAGTGACTTCACAAGTGAGCCACTCACCAAGTGGGACTTGAGCTCCCGTGCATTAGAGTACTCTGCTTTGATCTTCATGTCAAGAGAACCACTCTTGTAAGCCCTCTTAAGCTGCAACAAATCACTCTTGGGGCTAAGCAGTTTGTATTCACCCAGCTGCACCTCTTCATCCTTCCTAGCTGCCAGCTTTTGCCCAACATTCAAATCGCTTAGCAACTTTTTGCACAGGGACAGCACTTGGCCTTCTAGATCTAAGTCTGACAAGTAATCCAACAACTGTTTCTTTTCCCCATCCAGTATAGAGATTTTAAAAAGCCCTTCACCATCCAAGTGGTCTTCATCCTCAGCATCTGTGTCACTGTCTGATGGAGGCAGATGGCCACAATGAGCTGTCAAAGGTAAGAAATTGTCTGTGGCATTTGTACCTGCTGATGGCCCTGTTGCTGTGGGAGAGAGATACTTTCTTGGCTTGAGGCAGAGGCAGCCGGAGCCCCGTACACCCCCTGCCCCGCAGTCACAGAAGAAACGGCTGTGACGAGAGTACACAACCTTGTGACCCCTGTGGCAAACCCTGGCACAAACCGAGCAACATCCCTTGGAGACAGTTAAGTCGCATGTGTAACAGAAGTACCAATGTTGTTCCATAAAGTTGCTTCCGCTGGACGTGAAAGTGCAAACACGGGAAGCCAGAGCACGTTCACTGGTGCTGCCATCATCATCATCATCGCGATCCAGGCTTGCAATTTCACCATCCGAGGTTGCATCATCTTCATCCTCATCTACGGAGGTTGCATCACAGTCAGCCACCATACCTCCCCGATCTAGTGCAGTCTGTAGGAGCTGCTCTGAGCTTTTCCTTAAAAGTGACTGCTTAACCTTCACGCCTACCATGCCAGAGCAGGTAGTGCTGCAATTTTTACTGTCTCCACGGATACCCTGCATCTGTGCCTTGTGGGCCCCACATGCCCCAAGCATAGAGCCTAGAAAGGCAAGGATGGACTTGTGTCCCTCTACACAAGTGCCAGTGATCGGCAACTTCCTCACAAGGTCCACCACAGATCTCAAAAGCCGTTTAAGGAGATCCTCTCCTACAGCCAGCTGCACAATCAACCCAAAATAGGCTTTGGCAGCCACTACACTGAACTCTACAAACGCACGCTCCACATTTGCTAGCATCGCATCTAGTAAATGAGTCCGCAAACTTTCTCCTTCGGCATCAAAAGGATGCATCACTAAGGCCTGCAGGAAGCAGGCAGCAAGTTCCCTTACAGTAGGAGAAGCTGCCCATCCCCCAGATTTGTTGGGAGACTCTCCTCCCCAACCCAAAAACCTTTGCTCTAACCAAGCTGCCAGGTTGCTCACATCCATTCCCAGAAACTTCTGCTGCAGATCTTGCTTACACCCGATATCACATCCTAATAGCTCGACAAGAAGTTGAAGGGACTTGGTATTTACAGCTTCACTAGTGCAGCCTTCCAGAACGTCTACAAGTGGGGAAAGACTCCCGGAACCAACAAGAGATCTGCAGGTGTTCAAGATCTTCCACTTCATTCGTTCACTTCCTTCACCCTCATGTTGTTGCACAAAAAAACGTACCCGAAGCGCTTCAAGCCTGTTAGGATCGGTGCAAATGCTGTTGATAGCATCCAGTGCTTGCAAAATAACAGCCTCTCGCACTGCCTCATGTAACTCGCTTTGCTTACTGCACAGCAGCCGCAACAGCTTCTCTGCATGGTGCAGCTCATTCAAATCTCTATATAGTGCCTGTTCCTCCTTAGCTGGAATCAAAGCTTCCAAAACAAGGGTGCCCTTGCTACAAACAGTCTCAAAGGTACTATCCAGCTTCATAGTCATGATTGTCTGTAACAGACCCTCCAAAACCTCCACCTTCAATGCATGTATGCTGATACCACCCTCCAGTCCGTCAGTAGCAAGAACACCTTGTATTGTCTCCAAGATACTCTTAACCAACATCATAGATGATACCACAGCAGCACTGCCTGGTCGGGAACAGGAAGGAAATCCATGCAACAGGGCCGTAATGAAGATGCTATCCAGATCCCTGAAGTCTCCCATGTCATGTCCTGGTCCTAGGAGTAGACTGAGAGTCTCAGATTGCCACGTTGTGGCAGAGCCCCACCTCAGAAGCGACTGCACAGTCAAAATGCTGACTCCTGATGCCTCCAAAAGATCCTGCTGCCTGCTCCTAGTCAGCCCACCTTGAAGCAGCAAGTCAATGGAGGATGATGTTGCCCTGCACGAGTGCTGCTCCATGAGCACCTGGGACACTGCATCCCGGACGCTATCCACATACCAAGCCAGGAGGACAGACAGGGTTTGTAGCAACTGATCAATCTGACCATCTTTTGTTATTACTAGCACTGCCTGCTCTAGGAATTCCAGAATCTGAGTCTTTGGTGACACCTCAGAAACTGAACGTTTCTCAACAAAAGACCACAGCCCAGCCTGTAGCAGTGACAACAACATACTCAAGGATGAGCCCTGCCTCAGAAAATCCCAAGACCTCAGTTTTTCTCCCCCCTCACAGAGATTGTTGCTCATTGTGGACAAGGTCTGCATCACAAAAGCAACCCACTGCCCAACATCAATGCTGTGTTCTCCATGGCCACCAAGGGTTGTGCGCAGGCTTCTGCTGAGACCCAGCACAAAATCTGCCCCAAGGAGACTGTTGCTTGCAGATTTCAGTTCCCATGGTAAAATAGTCTTCGAAATAGGGCCTATGCTGCACAAAGTATTCCAGCTCAAAAGAAAGATATATCTCTCCACAATCAACTCCTCCACAATCTTGACAGTCTTGCCCCTCCAGATCTCAAGGACATCAATCAGAACCTGCGTGACCTCATCCAGATCCAAATGAAGAGTATTGAACCCTTGAAGATTTAAAGACCCACTAACATCAAACAGCTGCTGGGTACAAAGCTCATCCATAGCACGCTCCTCCCCAATACGGTTTTCGTCAGCAATGCTGCGTGCGACCAGAGCTGCCCATGATTGCTGTGGACCATCATCCACTGCTAGATTCACAGTTGCCTCGGCCTGTTGAGGCCGTAAGTTGTTTTGAAAGTGCACCAACAACCACCTTGGAAAAGAGTCAAAATGGAGAAGTAGGTACCTCAATGCCAAAACAAGTCTCGAGGCCAGTAGTGACCACAATGCCAAGGGGGTGCCAGGTGGCAGATGCCTCTCACTGTTACGAAGAGATTTAAAAGCTGCTAACAGGCTTTGTAGTATGGTAACTCGACCAGAAATGTCAGCAGAATGAAAAGCCATAAAAAGAACCTCCATGTGAAATAAAGATGGTAAAGCCCTTGCCACGGATAAGTCCACTACTTTCACAGCCCGAGATTTACTTATAATGAACTCTGCAAAACATTTCCAGACTTCAAAAATCAAAGGGTCATTAGGTGGATCAGCCCCTCTTCTGGTGGAGCGACTAATGAGCAATTTTGCAAAGAGAATGCAACTCTTTGCCGAGAGAGCACAGCCAAGATCTCCTTCCTTCAAAATCTGGCCAGCCAGATGCACTTCCAGAGCATCACATAGTGCATGCCTTACCACCAATGCATGGAGCAGATCAAATGAGCCTTTATGCAGCTGAGCTAAGAGATCTGAGCTTGCATCTTCCGAGTCAACAACCTCAAAATTTGGTACATTTGGGTCGGCAAGGCTGGATGGCGAGAAGTGTATTTGCAATAACACGTCGAGGTGTTCATTTGATAGATGTCTACAGGCAATATCAAAAGTGGGTTGATGCCAAGTGGGACAAAACACACAATCTTTCAGAAAAATCATCACTTGGTAGGCTGCTTGAAGAGGTGTGTTGTCAAGAGCATCAAGCTTCTTTGCTGATGAACAGGGTGGCAGAAGTCCCTCTGAATTCACAGAATGCCTACCCGACTCTGAAAATAGATCCCCGAAAAGGGCCTCATCTTCACTTGCCACAGTCACAGAATCCACTGATCCAACCACAGAATCCTCTTCACTGTGGACAGACGATGCTGTTTCCATTACAGACCCCTCTTTAAGACCTTGAGCATGAAGCAAACCTGTAATAGCTACCAGGTTATCCAGCCACTGCCCATCACTTGGGAACACAGTCTCCATGTGCTCCTGTGGACTCCGCACTTGACTCAAATCAAACAACTTTGACCGAAGCTGGCAAGCAGGCAACGACTTTGTCAAACGAACACCGCCACCTAGACTGGAAACCCAGTCTTGGCCTACAGATTGCTGTTGAAACCTCCAAGATCTACATGCATGGACATCTTGAAGAAGTCCTAACAGGTGGCTTATGACGTGCGGTGAAAATGCCAACGGTAGCTGTTGGCTTGAAAGAGAAGCATCTTGCCTACACTTTCCCACTTCCAGTATGTTCAGCATGGAAGCAACAACAAATGTCCTCAGATTATAAAACGTGTTTGGCTCTGAGAGCATAATATCTGCCAGCTCAAGAGTCCCTTCAATCAACGTCGGCAATGAGTACCCCTGATTTGGGTCCATTACATTTTCAGGCTCCAGGCTGCTGAACTCATAGGTGTGCTTGAAAAATAATGGCAAGGTAGCAGCCAATTCCACCAACTTTGACAAGACCTCGTCTTTCAAGACCCCAGAGACACATACCCTTGATAAAGCCACCAGGACGTTCAGCAGGCTAGATACAAGAGCAATCCTGCCCTGGAATAACCGGTCTTCTTCCTCATTAGTGATATTCCCAACACCACTCAGCAATGCTTGGCACACAGCTAAGAGACGCGGAACGCATTGAGCTTGGACCACAGCAAACTTCTGGGCTGTAGTTACCATATTGCTAGCTGGCTTCAACACCATCTGAGCCCGTTGTGCTTCCAAACTACTGCTGAACTCATGTAGTGGCAGTTCCTCACTGACCAGAAATGCCAGTATGTTCCTTGGTGACCCAGCTGCCTCAAGGTTGCGAGGGGTACCCTCCTCTATTCAAAAAGCACATGACAATACAATAGACAATGTATTCAATTTCATGATAACCTCCTTGGCGCAGTAATATAGGACATGTTAATTAACCCTAACCTTGGAGCATTTAAAGTCACAGCATGCCTTGGCCACCATCAGAACCCAACAAATCCTACCACCAACAATAGATGCAAAGCATACAAAGAAACTACCTTTGACAGCCTGCTTCCCAACATCACTGTCACTTTCTCCTGATACCCTGAATGAAGGAAGATTGAAAAAGGGAACCTCAGATGCCGCATCTCCCAATGACTTTAAAATAGTCAGTCCATGTTCCCTCGCCTTCCCTTCAACAATGGCTGTCTCCAGTAGTACCAAGAGCTTCTGTTGCATCTGGAGCCACTCCAGTATCCCTCAAGGTGAGAAGCAAATAGGCATTTCAAGGTAACAACATCATCAAAACAAGCATAAAACAAATGCAGATGTTCAATTAGCAAAAGGTCTTAAAATCTGACGCATCATTCAGTACGAATATTGTAACAATCATAAATGAATATTCAAACAACAATTCACACAACGCTCAACTGAAACATGGTCAGTGAACAAGAGATGAAGATACTTCAACACTATCTGAGATTTTCTCTCTCTCTCTCCCTGGTGCTTGATGAATTCACTCTGTAGCCCTGATATATCCAATGCCCTGCCATTTTGCAGCTCTTGACTGCCTTGCTGACATTGGCCGTAGTAAAGAGAGAGAAGTGTAGGGGATTAGAGGTTATGGGAGAGGGAGTTTGGCTTGGGGAATGGTACAATGACTGGGCATACTCATGCCAGACGTGAATGTCAGTGATTGCAGGTGGGTCCTGTGAGGTTTAAGGAGGGACAAAAAAGAACAAGGAGAAAATCTGACTTTTGCAAGGAAAGTAGATTGCAGCTTGAGAGTGTAGGCTCTCTTTTTGGATCTAATGAGGGACTTCAGTGCTTGAGAGCTAGGTTTGTGGAATCTGGAGAGGAATGGATATCGAGGAGTAGAGATTTGATGTGACGTCTAGCAACTTTGCATTCTTCGTCATAGAATGGTGCATATTTGACAGCGTTGTCACCCCGGCTGCCACTTATGGTTGTGACTTCTGGGCACCTGGTGTGCCAGTTTCCTGGTGGGAAAAGAATTTGGAACCATTGCAGTCATTTTTTCTCCAAGCAATGCTTGGCGCCAGAGGCACAACTCCATCTCACATCCGAGGTGCAGAGGTCGCATGCATGCCACTGCAAACCAAGGCCCTCTTCGGGCCTTACAATTTTTCTTCATAGGTTACAAGCCCTTCCACCCAAGGGGCTCGTGGCAAGAGCCCTCACAACATCTATTAGGCTCAAAACTGCAGGTTTCAAGCACTCGTGGTATGCTCGAGTGGACAGTTTTTTTGAGCGCGATGGACTCTCTATTGCTTCTTTATTACCAGTGAATCCAGAAGGAGTAGACATCACATCCAAACAGGATCGGAACAGACTGATTAGAAGGGAGCTTATGGAACTACATGTCAGGAAAACTTGGAAGCTAGCCAATCTCACGACAAAGCTCCATTTCTATCGAGAGACAGAAATCGCTCCAAGAACTTCAGTCATGCTCTGTTAACGCAAGAAATGAAGTCGAAAGAGCAGTGGACTCTTGGGAGAGTTTCGTTTCCTCCGTGGCTGACAAGATCATTGGGAGGAAACTAATTGTCTGCGGTAGAGCAGTTAATTGGTGGACTAATGAGATTAAACTCAAGATAGCTGAGAGACGAGCCCTCTATAAAGAGTGCTGCAATTTGGAAACCAACAGAGAATTGTGGGCGAGGTACTACCAGCTCCGTAAAGATATCAATCAGCTTGTTAGGTCTCAGAAGAAATTATACTGGGACAAGTTATACAGTGAAATAAACTCAAACTACCATGGTGGTAATGACAAGAAATTCTGGTTGGCCCTTCAACGTTTGTACAAACCGAAAAACGGTCAGCAAGTACAAGCGCTGAAGACTACTAAAGGTGCAGTGGTGACTTCATCGGTTGACATTGTCAAAACCTTTGAAACTCACTACAGTATCCTTGGCAGAACTTCTAGGTCTAACAGTGAGGGGTCTTCTGCTGAATGGAGGGACACAGTTGGAAAAACTGTTCCTATGATTCAAAACAGCCCTGATGAACTGGAGTATATTTCAATGGCTTATAATGCTCCCATTAGTTCTTCTAAGATTGTGGAAGCAATTGAACATTTAAATGGATATAAAGCTGGTGGACCTGATGGTATTGTCAACGAGCTTATCAAGCACGGTGGCGATCCCATGATAGAGGCCCTAGTTCTCCTCTTTAACCTTATCTGGAAGACTGAAATGATCCCCTTTCGCTGGCGAAAGGGGGTCATTGTCAATCTATACAAGAAGGGTGACAGAGAAGAACCGGGGAACTACCGTGGCATCACGCTCCTCAATGCTGTTGGCAAGACATTCTGCAGAGTTATAAGTACTCGTCTCGAGGTTGATCTGGAGTCTAGAGGTTGTTTCCACGAAGGCCAAGCTGGCTTTCGGCGAAACAGGGGCTGTGTGGATCATATCTTCACTCTAAGCCAGATTATCCAGGGAAGGAAAAAAGAAGGGAAACCCACTTATGTCTTTTTCCTGGATGTCAAAAAGGCTTATGTGACAGTGTGGAGAGATGGCCTATGGTTCCGCCTCTGGTCTTGTGGGATCAAGGGAAAGATGTGGAGAGTTGTCCACAACTTGTATGCTCACACCAAAAGCTGTGTCACTGTTAACGGACAGAAGTCCAACTTCTTTGACATAGACCAAGGTGTAGCTCAAGGATGTACTCTCTCCCCTCTGCTCTTCAATGTTTTCATCAATCAACTCCTCGAGGATGTGGAAAGTGAGGGATTTGGGTTAAGGGTGGGTGATACCACCATACCAGCCCTTATGTTTGCGGATGACTTCGCAGGCATAGGGGAGACTCCAACCAATCTCCAGGAGTTGATTGATTGCGCGAAGAGATACTTTGATCTTTGGGGGCTAGAGGCTAATGTCAGCAAATGTGCAGTGGTAGCATTCAACGACAGAGGAGAGGGAGGAAGTGATCTTAAGTGGCAGTGGGGTAGCCAAGAGATCCCGGTCCTCCCTTCCTACACTTACCTGGGCGTTGAGTTCTCCTCCAATTGTAATTGGGATGCACATATCCGGAAAGTTGTTCAAACTGGCAAGGGCAAAGCTCTGGGGCTCACTAAATTTTTCCACTGCAGAGGGGTCAACTCTGAGGTCAAGAAAACCATGCTTTGTCGCGTTATTAGACCTGCCTTGGAGTACGGATCTGCTATATGGGTTGATAACTCCAACCAGGCTAAGTCTCTAGAATCCATTCAAGTGGGGGTGCTTAAGGAGTGTATGTCAGCATGCTCCAAAACAGCCAATGTGGCTGTTCGGGGTGAGTTTGGCATTCCGTCCTTAAGCTCCCGACGAGATGAATTCAAGGTCAGATGGTGGGGTCAGCTGCAACATATGCCCAACACCAGATATCCTAAGTTAATCGACTCTATATCTTGGAAACAGGACCGCCCTGTCAAACAGGCTAAGTCCTGGCAGAAGAGAGTAGAAGAGATCCTCAAGGACCTGGACCTGGATCCGCAAGTCTTGACCCTGCTGGATAAATCTGACTTAGAGGCTGTCGTGTCCTCAGCCATGTCTGTTGCCATGAGATTGTCTGATGAAAATGAAGTTAGGCAGAAAACTTCCCTGAACTTGTTTCCAGTCTGTGACGTGGGGGAGGACATCTTGGATGACCTCAAGGGTCTACCCACTCTCGGCACTAGACTGAAATTTAAACTCAGGGCAGGAAGCCTACCTTTGAACAGCAAACAGAAGCAGAGAGGAAAGGGAGAGTGCAATTGCCCGTTGTGTGGGCAATCTGAAGACAGTATTCATTTTCTGATACACTGTCCGGGGTTCTCTCACCAAAGAGACGCTCTCTTCAAATCTATTAAGGGAATTGTGCCTGTACCCCTGTTTACCAACTTTGAAAGTCTCGAGGCTGAGCCAAAAGCCCAGGCCCTCCTGAGGCCTAGTTTTTGGGCAAATCACACACAGCAGATTGATGCTTGTGTGAAGGGATTTCTAGAGGATATCTGGAAAACCCGGATTAATTCTTTATATGGAGGTAAGTCTTACTACCAACGTCAGCCCCTGACAGAGGTAGGTTCTGTCCCTTTTGTTCCCGCTCAAACTGGGCGCGGGGTCAATGGCCACAAGGCTACGGCAAACAACGTCTTATGAGTACAATCTCTCTCTTCTCTCTCTCTCTCTCACACACAGCTTTCTGTGCTTTCCGTGGATGTTATAAAGCACCATTTCATTTCATTTCTCTCTCTCTCACACACACACTCTCCCTGTCCTCTAGGAAGCCCATTGCCATTGGGTGGACTTGATATGGGAGTAGATAAATGTCTCTGTGACTAAATGCCAGCCTTGTGACCTCGTGTCTTGGTTTGTTTTGACCTGAAGCACTCTGCTTCAGGTAAGGTAGTGCAGTGGAGTTAGTTGGAGAGTATGGGGCCTCTCCCTCTTTAGAATATGTCTACGCGGACCATTCCCTGCAGCTCCTTTGGAGTGTGATCTCTGAATGGTAACAAGCGGACCCCTACCGCTTGGGGGCAGCCCCTCCGCCCAATATGGGCAGTTGTATGCTCTGTCTAGCATGCTCAGCACTTGGGCTAGGGTTGGTCTTTGTGCTTAAACGTATAGCCTGCGAAATCAATCAGTATATCATACCATGTCGAAAACAACACTCCCCAGGGTGATTCCTGGGAATTGGTTACTTATGCCAAATCTCCCTCGACTGGCTGGAGACCGGTCTTAGACATTGGTGATTCAATGAGGCACTCTAGGAAGACAACCAAGGGTGGGGACTTCAACTTAAAAGTTTCTAACCGGTTTGATGCCCTGGATGAGGTTGATACCAAGCAGCCAGACAGACTAGCTGGCCCTAAGTGTGCTGAGCCCGAGCGTTGTGTGACTGAAGGATATGGCACTCTGAATGCTTTGCCAATCCTTAAAGTTTACACAAGACTAGCAAAATCTACACACGGGGTAATTGTCCCCCCTATGCAGAAACGCAACCAATCCATCTGCAAAGGGCTGGCTTGCGGCTGGGCACTTTCAACTTCTCAGGGCTGACTAACCAAAGGAAACAATTTGAAGTGGGACAAGTTCTTCAGGCAAATGGATGTATTCACATCTGCGCTGGGCAAGAGACATGGAAAACTTCGGACAAACTGCTTAGATGTCAATGGTTATAGATGGTTAGGTGAGCTGTGTGCACTTAAGGCAGCCTCTGCCAAGCATGGTTAAAAAGGTGATGGCTTCTTCGTCCGTGATGTCTTGTGTGACAATTGCGAAATTATCAACAAGGGTTTGTGGTATGAGCACAGTATCTGGCTGAAACTGAAATTGAAGGGCGGCTTGAGCACAAAGGACCTATTTGTGGGTTGTTTTTACATGCCCACAGAGGGGACCCTTAGTGCCGACGCAGACAAAGCCTTCGAAGACGTAACGCTGGAGTGTGCTAAGATCCTCGCCAAAGGTTAGGTGGTCTTATTGGGTAACTTCAATGCCCAGGTGGGTAAAGGTCTTCATCAGGATGATCCCATTGGGCCTTTTGGTGAGGACAAGCTGAATTCCAATGGAGGACGGTTAATAAACTGTCTGGAAGAACTTCAGCTTTTGACCTTGAAAAATAGGTCAAAAGAAGACCAAGTGCAGTGGACTCATGAGAAAGCCCAGACTGGGAAACGATCCATTGTGGATTATATCATAGTGGACAAGAATTTGTTTCCCCAGAGTGCCAATGTGTTGATCGACAGAACTGATATTGGTACCTATAACCACTTCCTGGTTTGGACTGAGATCAAAAGGTGTTTTCCCAACACCACGAGATCTGTGAAACGTTTGATTCGGAAGTGGCGCATAGAAAAATTCCAAAATGAAGAGGTCCAAGCTGAGTATGTCCAGGCCTTGCAAGAGGCTCTCCCTCACTTTGTCCATTCGCTCCAAGATCTTCAGTCTCACTCTGGCAATGCAAGAAATGAAGTCGAAAGAGAAGTGGATCCTTGGGCGAGTTTTGTCTCCTCTGTGGCTGACAAGATCATTGGGAGGAAACTAATTGTCTGCGGTAGAGATGTTAATTGGTGGACCAATGAGATCAAACTCAAGATAGCCGAGAGACGAGTCGTCTATAAAGAGTGCTGCAATTTGAAAGCCAACAAAGAATTGTGGGCTAGGTACTACCAGATCCACGAAGATATCAATCAGCTTGTAAGGTCTCAGAAGAAATTATACCGGGACAAGTTACACAGTGAAATAAACTCAAACCACCATGGTGGACGAGATTCTGGTTGGCCCGTCAACGTCTGTACAAGCCAAAAAATTGTCAGCAAGTACAAGCGCTGCGGACTACTAAGGGTGCAGTGGTGACTTCAATGGTTGACATTGTCAAAACCTTTGAAACCCACTACAGTATCCTTGGCAGAAATTCTAGGTCTAACAGTGAGGGGTCTTCGTAAGAAGAATAGGACACAGTTGAAAAAACTGTTCCTATGATTCAAGGCAGCCCTGATGAACTGGAGTATATTTCAAAGGGTTACACCGCTCCCATTAGTTCTTCTGAGTGTGGATCATATCTTCACTCTAAACCAGATTATCCAGGGAACAAAAAAGAAGGGAAACCCACTTTTGTCTTTTTCTTGGATGTCAAAAAGGCTTATGACTTAGTGTGGAGAGATGGTCTATGGCTCCGACTCTGGTCATCTGGGATCAAGGGAAAGATGTCGAGAGTGGTCCAAAACTTGTATGCTCACACCAAAAACTGTGTCGCCATTAATGGACAGAAGTCTAACTTCTTTGACATAGACCAAGGTGTAGCTCAAGGATGTACCCCTCTCCCCTCTGCTCTTCAATGTGAAAATCCATCAACTCCTCGAGGATGTGAAAAGTGAGGGATTCGGGTTAAGGGTGGGTGATGCCACCATACCAGCCCTTATGTTTGCCGATGACTTCGCAGGCATAGGGGAGACTCCATCCAATCTGCAGGAGTTGATTGATTGCGCGAAGAGATACTTTGACCTTTGGAGGAGGCTAACGTCAGTAAATGCGCAGTGGTCGCATTCAACGACCAAGGGGAGGGAGGAGGCGATCTCAAGTGGCAGTGGGGAAGCCAAGAGATTCCGGTCCTCCCTTCCTACACATACCTTGACGTTGAGTTTTCCTCCAACTGTAATTGGGATGCACACATTCAAAAAGTTGTTCAATCTGGCAAGCGCAAAGCGTTGGGTCTCACAAAAAAAATCCACTGCAGAGGGATCAACTCTGAAGTAAAAAAAACCATGCTTTGCCGCGTTATTAGGCCTGCCTTGGAGTACGCATGGGTAGTGTGGGTTGATAACTCCAACCAGGCTAAGTCTCTAGAATCTGGGGGTGCTTAAGGAGTGCATGTCAGCATCCTCCAAAACAGCCAATGTGGCGTTCGGGGTGAGTTTGGCATCCCTCCCTTAAGCTCCCGACGAGAAGAATTCAAGGTCAGATGGTGGGGTCACACGCATCACTAATATCAGATATCCTAACGTAATCGACTCTATATCTTGGAAGCAGGATCGCCCTATCTACTTACCTTGGAACAGAAGTTTTCCAGATATCTTCTAGAAATCCCTTTACACAAGCATCGATCTGCTGTGTGTGGTTTGCCCAATAACTAGGCCCCAAAAGAGCCTGGGCTTTTGGCTCAGCCTCGAGACTTTCAAAGTTGGTAAATATAGGTACAGGCACAATTCCCTCGATGGATTTGAAGAGTGCGTCTCTCTGGTTAGAGTACCCAGGACAATGAATCAGAAAATGAATATTGTCTTCAGGTTGTCCACACAACGGGCATTAGCAATCCCCCTTTCCTCTCTGCTTCTGTTTGCTGTTCAAAGGTAGGCTTCCCGCCCTGAGTTTTAATTTCAGTCTAGTGCCGAGAGTGGGTAAAACCTTGAGGTCATATGATGGCCTCCCCCATGTCACAGACTGGAAACAAGTTCAGGGAAGTTTTCTGTCTAACTTCATTTTCATCAGACAATTTCCTGGCAACAGACATGGCTTTGGACACTACAGCCTCTTAAGTCAGATTTATCCAGCAGGGTCAAGACTTCCGTACTTAGATTCTCTTCTACCCTCTTCCGCTGGCGTCACTCCTGGCAAAGGTAGTTTCTGTCCCTTTGTGTTCCTTCAAACTGGGCGCGGGGTAATGGCCACAAGGCTACGGCGAACAACGTCTTATGAGTACAGTCTCTCTCTCTCTCACACACACACAACAGTTACACTGCACAATCACTAAGAACTAGTACCCTGAAATATACAAGAATCATTGAGCCATCATCTTTATTTATTTATGTTATTTAAAATGTCCCATCACATCTACAATATTTGCACAATTGAACCTCTAAGTCACAAACCATTTGTTGTATCCAGAACAGAAGATTCGATTCTGAACGTGGTCAGAAACCTTGTAAGCACCAAGCAAGTCATCACATAGGAATCAATACACATAACCCAGACCTGCAAGGCAACACCCTGCCAAGAAAACTTGTGTGAACCCAAGCTTCATGTGCAGGTGGAACAATAGACGCAAACCTCTGGGTGCAAAAAAATGGCAGTATTTCCATGGCACTGGAGGGCACTGGTCTCCAGGCCTTGTAGACAAATCTCAACGGTCAGTCTGTAGATCTGTTCCACAGCCTCTTTCTCTCCTCCTTCTGCCATACATAACAATCAATGGACGAAGAGGAATGAATCCCGTTAGGTTTACCCTAATTCCCTTCAAACTCATCTTTTGGAATGCAATAGACATAGGTTATAGAAGCAGCTAACCATCTCAGCGCCCCAACTCCACCCGACTCTCTCTGTACAACCATGTACACGGGCACATAGCCCAGATGACCTATCTGCCCCCGAAAATTTCCTCTTCCAATATGTTTCCAAGTGCAGCACCTATGTCTCTCAAACGAGTCCAACTTCCCCAAAGACAGCAACATAATGAAACAGAGATTGACCCACAACCTGCAATCAAATCGCAGGATGCGCACAGCACGGCATCCACAATTGCAAGCCCGAAATCCAGCTGCTGCTCGCTCCATTTGTAGATGCCACCGCCCTCCACATCCAGTCCCTGTCTCAGAACCGATTCAAGCTGATGCAATCCCGCCTGCACCTCACTCTCCGAAAGCCGTTGGAGCAACCCACCCCGCTGCTCTAGCACCTCCACCAGCTTCTGAAACGTCGCCATATATTTCAAGCACCCATCATCTGTGTGCACAACAATTTGATGTGCAATTTGTGCCACAGACTCAACATAAAGCTGGTACGATGATCAGATGGGTGTGCCTCTAAAGAACAGCGTGGGCAGAGGATGGGCCAGGCAGGGAAAGGCCAACCACCTCGGCTGCAATACACCTAGGTAGTCCCACTGTAGTTACCAGCAGCTCTACCTCGCATCAACCTTCCTTCTCACACAACCCAGATCATAAAGTTACACATCCCACCACCTTCTCCAGATGGAATGCCCTGCCGAGATCTGGACGGTTGAATTTCTCTGTCGGTGCACCAGAGAATCCACGTTTCTATTGTTTCGACTGGTAGATTGAGTAATTAGGCCAAATTCCCTCATTATTCAAACCTTTCTTTACACCGAAGAGACTACGCTTACCCAACGAGTTTAGTTCGAGCGTGCAAACCTGACAACACGGACGTCCGGACGCCGGCTCGGACGGCAGGCTGGGGGCCGCGTCAAATCCCCTCCCCTTGTCAAACCCTCCCCGCCTGCCGCTCTCAGGACCCCAACCCACCCCTGGGCCCGACCGGCCCCCAGCCCGCTCGCTCCCCTTGCCGCCCGCTTACCTCGCCTCCCCCGATTGCCAGAGCGGCCCCGCCTTCCTTGGCCCCCGGCTCCCCACCTCGTTATATACTCCGCGCCTGCCTTTCGACACTCGATCTCTCGGGTAGCTCACTGGTCGTCCCGCGCATCTGCCTGTGAGCAGCTCCCCGGTTCGATCTCGGGCCCGTGCCCTAAAATTCTTCCGCTCCTCTACGCACGCCGCTCCGCTCCCCGTCCCCCTCCACCTCCCGCTCCCCTCCTGCACAACCTGCGCACCTCCCGCTCCCACCGGCCTTCGCTCCCTTCCTGCTCCGCTCCCCGGTCCCCTTCTTCCATACACGTGGCTGGTCACCGTTGTTAAGCATCCTATACATGGCGAGGAAACGTCCTATGGTCGCAGGGTAGATGCAGGGTAAGATGGACCAAAATTAGCGTCACCGACACAGTTTTCGGTGACTGTCGTGCATGATATCATGAATTGCTTTGAATAGAATCAATAATGTTGAGAAACATTTTCCATGCTGAATTCTTAACTTCAATATCTACCTATATCAACCGTCAAATTGTCAATCAAATAAAATGTCCAAGAGGTATGGACTTTTGAACACGACAACTGTGGACTGTCACCACTGCAAATGGAAATATATGGACTCAAAATAAGCCATTGTGCCTTTGGTGTATTACTTTGAACTTTGGAGGTAAGGGGTCTCTAGATTTCAAATTAAAATGACAATATCAGCTGTCATTTACTACCTATGGATTAATATGAGTGTTATATATAGGTGGATTTGTTCTAGTTTAGTACATCTTGTGTTTTGGGCTTTTGAGGTGTCATATTTTACTGCAAATGATACCAAAAAAAAATTATCCCACTCACGAACATTAACTAACTCCCTTTACGCAAGGGGCCAGTCTCCTGATACAACTCACAAGAGTAGTTGTCTATTTTGCAAGTTTTGGCAACCACCGCGTCCACCAAGCGGCTGATGGAATCTTCGGACAAAGACTGGACTTTGCATCACAGGGAGTTAATGATTGAGTTTGTTAGCAATTTCGATTCCATGATAGACACTACGATAGTGAAGGGCGTGGTTATACGACTCACTCCAGAGAGGCTGCAGGAAGTTTTTGAGCTGCCAATATATAGGGAAACAACCTGATAGGGAAGAACTGGAGGAGTTGCAGATTTCAGACTTGTTTGAGAAGGGAGCTTTTTCTGTTATTCAAAAATACACATGCACGAAGTCAAAGTATTCTGGTTTGAGAGATGTGGGTCAAATGCTTATTGTTTTGTTTAACATGAAGCACAATCAAATGTATCTCAGCAAAACTTTCGTGGAAAAAATCATCAGGGCTCTGAAACGGGAAGATGTGTTGTGGGCCGAGATGATGCACAAAGGGTTAGTGAAGGAGTTGAAGACACTTCAGGAGAAGAAGCCCAGTAGTAAACCCCCAATCATTGTTTCTGCACCTGTGATTGCCCATCTCATCATGGCTTCGTGCCAACTCTCTGTGAAGGAACGCAAGGCCATGGGCGAGCTTGTCATGCCAACCACTGTGAAGGTGGATTGGAGGGACAGGGTAAGACAAAGCGTCAGAAGACAACATCTTTCACGCCAAATACAAGACCACAACCACATGTGATCGACTTGGTCGAAGAAGACAGTCTGGTGGGTGAGGAACAAGTGGGCGCAGTTCTTGAGGTGATGGTCACACAGCCACAGAGTTCCTTACAACGGGGTAAGGCTCACCAGATGGCTACATGGGAAAAAGATGTCAATTCGCAGCCACAGCCATCACAGCAAGATACTCGGGTTACCGTTGAGGGTTCAGTTTTGGATCTTGACCCTCTCTCTACAAGGCTGGCGGATTTTATTCCTACTTGTGAGCAGATTCAAGTAGAGATTGCCAGTGGAGATCTCATATATGAGACGGTTCCCTTCAAAGACAGTCTGAACTTGCAGACCCCATTCAACACAACATCAACCCCACATTGACAAGACAGAAAAATTGCCATACACGATCAAAATACAAACATCAGGAAACTATAAGTCACTACAACAGATCTCGGCTTTTACGTCTGCTATTTTCCAGTCGTATCAGCCTTTTACGACTGCATGACTGCCCAGTCAGATAAACCCAGTCAGTTGTGACAAATGAGTCGTAAGCGCCATAGAGTCGTATCTGCCAGTCGTGGAGCTCACTGTTGACGTGGCAACGGGGACGCCTAATCATAGTCATTGATAAGACCATAGTAAATGACTGCGAATCCATGTCAGCTTCACGTGGAACGGAAGGGATATGCCACGTGTCACGTCAAAGGGAAGGCGACAGGGTCTTCACGACTGGCATATACGACTTCCGCGGATTAACCGCAGGACAGCACGTGGAGAATACCAGGAACGACACGTGGCATGACAGGGTGACTTCCACAGATTAACCCCAGGACAACACGTGGATTAGATTGGACATGACACGTGGCATGACAATATGGAGCGGGAGGGTCTTTCATGACTGGCATATATGACTTCGGCCCAATCCCAGGTCCACACGTGGAGTCAAATTATGCAAGATGGGGGTGGGGTGGTCGTTATGACTGGAACATATGACTTCCATGGCGCACTTTGGATACTGCACTTGCCACGAGTATGGGCAAACACGAGGGATGAAAGTGGCACGTGGCGGAGGCTCTGTGGATGGGAGGTAGTTGTGTACATGACCATACGAAAACACCATTGAAACATGAAAGCACATTTGAAATTGGAACATCGATTCAAATACAACATGACTTAATGTTCAGAGATCCATTCCATAATCTAATCCTCTGCTACAAAAATGCACAAAGCTGCAAAGTCTTAGTAGACTTCCAAATGCCTGAGCAGAAGATGCATACACTGGCTTGGCCGGACTTGGTCACCCACCTTCAACTGCCATCCAGCCCGAAAATGGCAGAAGATACATGAGCAAGCTTTCAGGCAATATAGCAACAGCAACATTGACATATGTGAAACAAACTAACATCACTAAGAATGTCTAAGCACCATTACACAAACTTGATGTGAAGTTCAAGGTCCTTCATCACCTAATCTAGTCGAATTGAGTAATACAAGTGGTGTCAAATGGAGGCCCATACTTGGGCATCTTCTTACCAGCACAACAACAACCACCTTCCAGAATTTTGCAAACATGTCCACCACGGTATTGTTCAGAATGACATCTGGTACAATTCCAGCTCTGAAGATGTCGCCATGGACCTCTTTCCCCTTTTCCAGAGTTGCTAGGGCAGTGTTTAGAATGACATTTGGTACTTTCCAGCTTTGACGATATCCCCATGCACCTCTTTGCCCTTCTCTAGGGCTGCCAGGCTTGCATGACGCCACATCTTGTTCAGCCATAGTGTTGAACACTCCCTTTGCATCCTAGATGCACCCACATTTTGCAAACATGTCCACCAAGGTGTTGTTCAAAATGAAATCTGGTACAATTCCAGCTCTGAAGATGTCGCCATGAACCTCTTTCCCCTTTTTCCAGAGCTACCAGGGCAGTGTTTAGAATGACATTTGGTACTTTCTAGCTTTGACGATATCCCCATGCACCTCTTTGCCTTTCTCTAGGGCTGCCAGGCTTGCACGACGCCACATCTTGTTCAGCCATAGTGTTGAACACTCCCTTTGCATCCTAGATGCACCCACATTTTGCAAACATGTCTACCAAGGTGTTGTTCAAAATGAAATCTGGTACAATTCCAGCTCTAAAGATGTCGCCATGGACCTCTTTCCCCTTTTTCCAGAGCTGCCAGGGCAGTGTTCAGAATGACGTTTGGTACAATTCCAGCTTTGATGATACCCCCATGCACCTCTTTGCCCATGACCAGCTCTTCTACTTGCTGCATTGTTCTTGTTTGAACTCAGTTAAGTCAGCCACCAAAAGATCAAGTTGTTCTCCAGTAGCTTTCAGGTGTGATTGGGGCAGTCCTTGAAGCACCAAAATTCTGGCATTAACTATAGTTGCACTACCCACATGAAGAGTTGCCCTCTCCTCAGTAGCCTTGGCAGTCTTACTGAGTCCAACTATCATCACATGTAGGGTTTGTAGTTCATGTTCAGACTCAGCCACTCTGGTATGTAAAGGGCGAATTTTCCCAGTAGAATCCTTTTGCTGCACTGTCAATAGTTCAAGTGCCTCTTGTGCGTGACCTGACTGAGCTAATCCAACCATCATCCAATTCCATGAGATCACATCACGCTTGGGCAATTTTGCAAACACTTCCCGTGCATCTTCCACACCCCCGCATTTGCAATACATGCTGACGAGGGCGTTCCCCATACTGATATTTGACTGAAATCCAGCTCTAATGATGCCCTCATGGAGCTGCTTGCCTTGCTCTATTAACAATGGGCTGGAACATGCATTCAAGATGCACAAGAAAATGACCTTATCTGCCTTCACACCTTCTCTTTGCATCAGATTCACTCGATTGACACAGTAAACTTATGCACCCGATTGTCAACCTCAATGCAACTGTGCCCTGCCTCCTTTCTGACACCTTTGTCCTTCATCATTGCTCTCGCCTCTGTGGGATCACCCCACTTGCCAGCTGCAGCCCCACACTTGGCATACATATCAACGAGAGTATTCTCCAGTTTCAAATATGACTCTGTTCCGACATCGATCGCAGCATGGACCTCTTTGCTCTTTTCCAAGGCTGTCAGGCTCGCACATGCATTGAGAACGCAAATGAACATCACTTTGTTGGGCAATACCCCTTGCTCAATCGTTTGCTCATAGGTCGCAAGCGCATTTGGCTTTAAGCCTTTATGTTGCAAGATGGACAAACTTCTTCACATCGTACATTGAGAAAAAGCCACACCTTGCGATTGCGGTTGTCCATCGTGATCGTGAAGGTGGCGAGCCGCTTCCCATAGTAGTCGATGGCCACATCGTTCACCACATCTTCATGCCCCGATTCTAGGGTTTGAGTCCATGTCCGCCCCCTATCCCACCAACTCCGCTCGTCGTCTCTCATGATCAGACTCAACACTAAAACAAAACAAACATAACTCCGCCCTGATCGACATCCCTCATGATCAAACTCGACACTATAAGAAAGCAAACACAGCTCCGTCATGTTTGTCGTCTCTCACGATCAAACTCGACACAAAGAAAACAAACAAATGGCATGGGAGAAAAAAAAAATGGTAAGTCCCCTCTACTCATGACTGGATGGATGTAGCGGTAGATGGATGGATTTTGGGTTTTCCATCAATACATCCATCCATTCATTTGTTTTTCCATTTTTTGGTCATTTTAATTTCATCCATTCATCCAAAATGAATCTCTAAATGAGTTTCACTGTCAGTTCATCCATTACTGCCAGCTTAGCGTTTGCATTATTATTTATGTTCATCCAATAGTTGCCAACAAGGCATTTGTTGTATCATTCGTTCATACGTTCATCCAGTGCACAAAAGTTATGTTTGATATGTTCATCCAATAGTTGCCAACAAGGCGTTTGTGTATCATTCGTTGAGATAATACGGTCGTTTTGTTTCACTAACCTTAACCAGCAGTCGATTAGTTTACTGTTAATCTGTTGGGTCAGTGAAACAGTAGTTAAATGTTTTTACTACTTATTATCCTCAAACTTAACATTGCGACCTAGCAACCCTAAATTCAAGCACATTCATCCTAATTCATCCTAGTTCACTCATCCTAATTCATTTTAATCATTCATTTATCCATTCATTCCTTCATTCACAGGGTGTGGCTTAGTGCCCATTTACGCAGGCTGTATGGTCTAAGGCTTTTGCCTTCAACTCCATATGGAACCGCAATCTTCCCTACTCGCCATCTGCTCTTCTGCTGAACATTAAGGATGCTGTCATTTTCTACTCTTGTCCAGTGTGGGAATCAATTAGAGGGATCATTCTTTGGAACATTTGGAAGATGAGGTGTGCTGTTATCATTTAGAATGTGAGACCTTGCTTGCAGAAAGTGTTGTATGGGGCTCACTCAGACCTGGTGTCTGAAGCTCGAAAAGCGTGGCATGTTGTTGCGACAGCTCTTCCCAGGTGCAGTGCCTCACGAAGGGATCAATTGCTCACTTCCTTTGACAATTCATGGGGGAACCACTACATCTTCTGCAGGAGACTCTTCTGTAGTATCTCTCATATATGCCTGGATTTCTCTCAAGCTTTAATGCACCCTTGGCTATACTAGAAGTCTCCGTTACCATATAACCATATGGCAAGCATGTCTGGAAAGCTGTTCTTGGTGTAAGTTTGATCCACAGGATATCCTTAGGAATCCAATTCTTTACCAGTACCAATTCTTCATACATATGAGTGTAAACATTCACTTTCCGTTCCTCCCAGCCTTCAAACTCCACTCGTTTAATGGATAACAACGCTATCACATAAACCAGTGTTGGTAACCAACTTGCTCTCCCTCTACATGCCACTTGATAAATCTTTATCACTCCTTTCTCCAGACCCCACTCTGGATCTACATCATGCACTCTCTTAAGAATGTTTTCTTTGCAACCGTCTGGCAATTCCAAGAACCTCTGAAAGAATTGTTTGGACAATCTTTCTTTCTCAGTTCCACAGGGAATTTGATTCACATCAAATTCTTTGATTCTCCAACCACCATGATCCCACCAGATGCCTGTCACATCTGGTTGTTCTTGACCCAGTTCCTCGGTATGGTCGCCAAATGTCGAGCGGCTTTTACTCACCCATCCCTTCGCTATCCGAGGTGGGAACTCCAAGATAGAGGAGTTGGATATCTCTAAGCACTCAGCCCGCTCATAACAATCAGTCATGACCTACAACTAGTGTATCATGGAAGTGCTTCCTATTTGTATTCCTTCTTGCCTTCATGTCAGCAAGTTACCTTACTGTTTATATTTAAGTATCAGATTGCTTCAGCAATCTATCAAGTTCCAATCACTCATCCATACATTCCACAACTTCACTCAGATCTCTCTACACAGTGTGAGTATGGAATGTGTATCAGATTAAGATCTATCAAGTATCAGGCCGAAACCATAGTGTCCCTAGTCTGCTTTACAGTAACTCTACAGTTTGCATGGATCAAGCATCAGCAGTGTCTCCTCCTTCTATGCGCTCTCCATTCCTCAGCTCCCGATCGCCCTTTCTTCCTGAAGGCCAAGTCCTGATGCAAGAAGTCATCTCCCCATTACTACTTTGCCTTTTCTACCTGCAAGCTGTTCTAACTGCCTAACTAACTAACTGTCATCCAGATAGAATACACGTTTCCGCTGCCGATGTCGTTCCCACTCAGTCGTTCCCTGCCCTGGTAACCGTTCCCTGCGAATGCCGTGACGGGCTGTGCCCAACTGTGTCGGCTGTGACTGGCTGTGTTGAGCTATGTCGGGCTGTGGCTAACTGTGTCGGGCTGTGTCAGGCTGTGATAGACTGTGATAGGATGTGTAAGGCTGTGTCAGATTGTGACTAGCTATGTCAAGCTATGACTGACTATGTAAGCATGTCTACCACCCCTAAGGCCTGTGTTGGTCTAAGTCTACCATCCATAAGTTTGTGCAAAAATTAAGGGTACCCCACAGAACTCGTAAAAACTGTCTAAGTCCCAGACAACCCTCTAACAAGCCCTAGCTTCAGTGCCATTGCCGGTGTCATGAAGGAGTGCGACGCTCTTGTGTCCACCAGCAACGACACGTTAGTTTTGGAAATTATACTACAAACATCAACTGACTCCATTTACGCAAGGGGCCAGTCTCCTGATACAACTCACAAGAGTAGTTGCCTACCTTGCAAGTCTTGGCGATCACCGCTTCCACCAAGCGGCTGATGGAATCTTCAGACAGCTCTGTGGTCGCCCGAGTCATGTTCAATTGACGGGGCTTCGCGCACTTCTTAGCCATGTGCCCGGGCTCCCCTCAATTAAAGTACACTCCATCGAAGGTCGCCTTCTGTCCGCCATAAGCCGTCGCACCTGATTTTCCTTTCAGAGCACCAGGTGTCGCCTTGACGTGTGAAGGCCCTCCCTTCGATTTCCATGTGTCATTGTCGCCGCGTGGCCTATCCCACTTCTTTTCCGGTCGGAAGGAGTCACCCTCCCGCCGAGTCTTCTTGTGGTTCAGCTCCGTACGGCCTTGTCTTTCGCCCCTAGGGACATCCGAGAAACATTCAGCCCTTTCAATTGCATCATTCAAAGTCTTAGGTGGCTTCTCCTCCAACTTCCGCCTGGCCCATGGGGCCAGTCCCGCCACAAAGTTGAAGACCATTTCTGGTTCCGCCATATCCGTGACTTCGAGCAATAGCACATTGAAAGCCTGAACATATCCCCGAATGTCATCCGTTTGCTTCAAATTCCTCATCTTGTCCCGGGCGAGCCAGGACGCGTTGAGGGGAACAAACAGTCTTTTCATAAGTTCCTTGAACCCACTCCAGCTCAAGGTTTCTGGGTTTGGACCTTGGTCATGAAGGCATTTCTGCCACCATTGTTGAGCATAGCCCCTCAAATAGGTGGGAGCCACTTCCACCCGATCCTCGTCACTCAACTTGGCCGCCCGGAAGTACCGCTCTAGCTCCAAGAGCCAGGTGTTGAGTGCTTTCCGATTTTGGACGCCCTCAAAGGTGCCGGGTTCCTCAGGCTTCACCTTAAACTTTGCCTTCGTGGAAGTGGCATTAGCCACCTCAACACGTCTTTCAACGTCCCGCCAAACTGCGCCAACAACCCTTCCCAAAAGGCTGCTGGCATGGGAGGCATCTGTTGGTCTGGCAGAGCCTCCGGGAAGTCCTTGGGCTCCAACTCCCCAGATTCCTCCCGTTCTTGAGCGGCCTCGCTTTCAAAAGCATGAATCACCTCCTCAAATTGCCGCGTCGGTGACACGTTGCCCCCATCGGGCTCACCAGGATCATCATCTTTCAGGCCGTTCCGCTTTTGCTTTGGCTTGCCCGAGCCCATGATGAGGCCGATCTCAAGGATGATCGCGTAATGAACTCTAAGTTCTGATACCAGGTGTCGCACACCTCACTTCGGTAAGCTCCCCTTCAAGTGATAGTTACTCGCTTTGATGCGCGCGCCTAACTCCCAAACTGGCCGCCGGGCCAACTCGGTGCTTCGGCTACTCACCGGGACATAACGGTCCCCCTTTGCTCCTCTACAAGACCCTCTCTCAATTGGGGCCTAGTGGAAATTCCCTTTGGTTGTTGGCAGTCTGGAACAGCTCCCCACACCTTGGTTGCTTTCCGGCTCGCACGCTTACTCACTAGTTTTTGGTCACCAACGGGCTTGCACCGTTCTCGGGGTTACTACTCCCTTATATATACTTCTGTGACTATCTGCGGGGGTTTCACAAACAACGCCATCCTTTTATGGCGAACCACCACGAAGACCCTCCATTCCCGGTGGTGAGTTGCGGTGAGTCTTGGCCCACCCACCACGGCCCCATTGGACCGTGATGAGTCCCAAGACTCCCCATGACTCCCACCACAAGGTCTCCGCCCCATGGCGAGTCCTATGCCACCCCCACTAAGTCCCACTAAGCTACCACCACCCCTCCACCGCAACCCGGTGTGCGGGGTTCCACCTAGTGAGCGCCTCCGTCTCCTTGAGTGCTTTGGGCACTCAAGGGTGATTCAGCCCCCGTATATATTGTTGCCACTGCCCCCACCACAGGGGCATCCCCTTTTGTGTCCCGACCCCCTGCCCTCAAGGCGAAGGGCCGCGACACAAATTGACCCAGAGTCGGGTCTATCTGCAATGCCACACCACATTGTCATACGTTTTGACAAAGATACAGACATGCCCAAGGAGCAGGCGCTCTACCGCGCAAAGAAGAGGTTCGCTGACATGAACATTCCACTTGGGACAGTGCTATACTCACCAATTACAGCATATTCTAAGCATGCTAGCAACTTGTGATCTGGGATTCTAAGAGTTGAGTTACTACACCCGGCTAAAGACGGAATTGCGCTACTCAAAGGCAACAGAGCCTTTGTCATGGAGATGGCCTCCGGAATTCCATTACACGGCAAAATTGAAAAGGCTTGTGACTTACTCGCACCCTCGGACTACCTCTCCCTTTACATGAACAGTGATGCCCTGCTGGGCATCATCAGCTACAGGCTCACAATGCACTTCATACTGGAAACATACTATCATGGTGACGAGTTTGAGATCATCAACGTGTACAAGCAGGGGCCTGAGAAGAAATTCTGCTTTATCTACTTGGCTTCAGAAGACACTAAGAAACGAATGCTGGAGAAGAGTGTCCGCTTCAACCACACCCTCATCGACACGCAACTACGCATCCAACGAGGTGGCACGACGAGTCTAGCAACTACTCCCCAAGAAATGGTGGCCGAAAGGGATGCGCTCACACTTGTTGTCAAGGGCCTCAATCCCTTACTCTCCCAGACAGACACAGAAGCTGCTCTTCGAGACGCCTTCGGCAAAGGCAACATAATCCAAGTCTACTTCAACAGGATAGCACCAATGGAAAAGACCAAGCACTCAGGCACGGCGCTCATCACCAATAAGAACCCAACATTTACACCTAGTGGTGCAATCAGCCTCACATCAAAATACAAGGCAGGTATGTTAAATTCGAGCGCCACACGAATAGTCTGAACGGGTCAGCACCCCCGGCCAATGAGATTCTGGAGCGACTCCGTGTCGCCAACACTAATCAAGCCCTAGCAGATACAGTAAACTCTAGGGGGCTGCTATTTCACGAGCGGCATGAGCATGAGCGGAAAAAAAAAAAACATGAGCGGGCCATTGTGTGTCCACGGAAATAGGGTTAGGAGGCACGGAAATAGGGTCATGTGGACTCGTCATAGCAATGAAATGCAACATTTTATTGCAAATTTTATGGCAAGCCACGTTTATACAAGTGTGTCCTAACTGACATAGCAGGAATGGGAACTACTCTCCTACACCTTCCGAGGAACTTGGCCCTCCTTCTTCCTCATCCCCCTCATCCCCCCCATCCTCCGAGCTCTGTGATGCATCGGTTGCACTATGCCTCTCAAAAATTCCGTCCTCCCCTTGGGGGACTGTCCACCTCACCTCCTGGGAATCTTCTGCCTCTTCTCCCCCACTTTCCTTAGCAGAATCCAAGACAAATCTACGAGCCCGACGGGCTCTAATATCTGTTGCCTCCTCCCTCATCTTCATTTTCTTGAGGCTTGCCTCGTCTAAAATCTGTTGTACATGACTAGGTTCGGAAGACCTCCTAATGGACACCGAAGCAAGCCGGGCAGCATAAGTAGGAAGGATGTAGTCCCTTTCTGGACTAGGCATGAAATCCCCCCTGGCAAAAAAAGGCACGTTCCTCCTGCCCATGAACTCCGGTGTAGACGTCCCTCCTGCAGTACTTGGCATCCTACAGTAAGAACAAATCCACTTCAAGAATGTCAATACCAGCAGAAGCAGAAAGGGTTTTCAATGAAATAAGAGAACGAAGGGAGGTGCCTCACAAAATCTGGAGGCAACTTACAATGCGACCACTCACTCGTAAACCGGGGGCTCCTCGGCCTCGATCCCAACTTGTTCCTCCCCCTGCTCCTTCTCGGATTTTTCCTCATCCTCCGAGGGTGCCTCTTCCTCTTTGGGCAGACGTTCAGCCGCTGCAAGTTCCGAGTTGTGGAGGGTAGTATCTGGCTCGAAGGCGAACACATGCCTGTCGGACAACGTCCCTGCCCAAATTGAAGCACCTGAGGAACAAAGCGGGCGGTTAATAGCTTGCGGCATGCAATTGCAATCGGGCCAGGGGACAAACTGAGCACGTGAAGGCTTACCCGTGCCACATGTGAGGTCAAGAATCCGCCCTTGGACATCCGAGCACGTCTCCATGAGGGTTTGGATGAAAGCAGGGCTCCGGGTCTGGCTGTACCGCCACGGTTTGCTTGTCTTTGTGTCCTTCGGCATACTGGAGTGGGGCACATAGTTGTAGAGGACATCGTAGGTAACAGGGTCCACAGCGGCATCAACAAGACGACCGTCGTTGCGGAATTTGAACGTAGACCCTCTCTTCACAAAGCAATATGCCTCAAACACCAATGTCTGCACATCCAACAAAAGAGGGATCAACTCCGGGATCTAGTTTAGATACGCCACAATATGAGGTGAATGCAATAGATTGATAACTTACACTTTGGCCCTCTGTTCGCAACCCCTGTGTATTGATGCAGAACCATTTTCTGAGGAGGACCGGGGTGACACTTTTCGGTGTCCATCTTGCCACCGCATTCTCTGTGGTCTTCCCTCTTGTGGCAAGGACAACCACACATCCACCGTCATCCAAGAGCATCCCCGCCAGCCCAAACCCGGCTTTCCAGTAGTCCTCAGTAAACCTGTTCCAGTTGGGCACACCATCCAGGCCCTCCAGCAGCTCCCTATCTGGAATGTCGAGGAGAATCATATCGCAAGCTCTCTCCACCTCAACCCCCCCCCCCCCCCCCGAGTGCTCTTGCAATCCGTGCTCACAGCCGTGAAGAATTCCATCATGGCTTCAAAACTAGGGGTGTCTTTAGGCTCTGTACCGGCAGCCCTGTTCTTGCCTTTCCCCTTCTGCTCCGCCAGAGACTTGCTGTGTGCCACCTTCTTCGCCCTGGCAGCGAGAGCGTCAAGGAAGCTCTCATTGACGCATTGGATGATGGTTGGAGGTTCTAGCTTTGGCCTGTGCGTAAACGTCACCGCCGAATACCGCCGTGTAGGCTCGCCCTCAAATACCAACTTCTTGGCAGAGCCAGTCCCACTCCGAACTGACTTGGGAACCCGGACGACCGGTGACTTGGTAGCAGCAGTAGCAGTCGCAGGACCTTGAACAAAGTCGTCGTCCGAGTCACTCCCTTGGGTCCCCTCCTGCGCCTCCTCTGATGCCCCGATGGTTTTCTGTTTTTTGGGTGTTACTGTACTCACCTGTTTCCTTGTCCTTTTCTTTTGGCCTTTATTCTTCTCATTCAATTTCTCCTGAATTCCTGCATGAGCAAGCTCTGCCGCTTTCCTGGAGTTCGCAAGCGCTTTTGCCTCTTTTGGACCCAGCGGAGGCAGCGGAGCCCGGTTTCGTCGGGCCTCAACATCCAGCTTCAATTGAAACTCGGATATGTCGAGCGAGACGGGCGGAAGGTCCATATACCAAGGGCAATCACGCAAATGTTCCAGATGCCACTCCTTCACAATAACGTCAGTGTACATGGAGTCAGCCCCAGGGTTCCTCCATGCCAGGAAGAATGGTGGCTCGAAAGACAGATGACCTTTCTCCAAAAGGGAGAACTTGCAGTACCTGCATTCATGAAAAACACAGAATGAGGTCCCTGAACTGGAAATTCGGCACCATTTTCCCAGGTTGGGGCAGAACTGATTGGGCCTAGAACTGGGAAAATGGCGCCAAATTTCGGTTTTCGGTGCCAGCCACCCTAGGGACTTAGCCATTTTCGGAGCCCTGAACTGGAAATTCGGCGCCATTTTCCCAGGTCCGGCCCGAAAATGCCTAAGTCCCTGAACTGATTGGCCTTGGAATTGGAAAAATGGCGCCGAATTTCGGTTTTCGGTGCCAGCCACCCTAGGGACTTAGCCATTTTGGGAGCCCTGAACTGGAAATTCGGCGCCATTTTCCAAGGACCAATTTTTATGCGCCACATGAGGCCTCTAACATCCTGAAATGCAAGGACTTGAAAGGAAGGCATCGCGTATGTACCTGTACAGAAGGCGCATTGCTGCTTTGTCCGCGTTCGGCTGGTCGGTGAACTCGTGGCTCCGGCGGGCATGGGGTATCTCCCGAAAGAATAGGTCGGTTTTGTACAGTAGAAAGTACCTCGTCACATAGTCGCGTAGGCTCTCTGCTGCAGGAGAAATCTCCATCTTGAATTGATGTGCTTGTGTGTCCAGCTGCTCTTGCGCATTCGTCGTCACCTGTGGAGATTCTCCATCAGATCGCTTTCCTGAAAAAATACAATGAATCCACCCCCTACAAGAGTAGAAGCGCCAAACGAAGCGTGGGGAAGTACCTGAAACCACCATGTCATGCGGTTCATCCACATGTCGAATGTCGGGTCAGACAGTTTGTCCGGTTTGGGGAAGCTCCACATGTCCCTTGTACTTTGGGAACCATTCCAGATTTGGATCCACCGGGTCTGTCCAACCACCCAGCATATTCGTAAGCGCCAAACACCACAAAAACGAGTTGTTGCCACCACAATTTGGTTAAGAATGTATCACCTTTTCTGTTGCATCCACACAGGATGTGGCTAGACAATGGAGCTTCTCCAATGTCATCGTGGGCTTCAGAGCGCGGGAGTAGTGCTTCCCCACCTCCACCAGAAAATCGGCACCAAGGGCGGGATCAGCTATGGCCACGTACTTTAGCATCCGCGACTTGTACTTTATGCGGGTCCTGGCCTCCGCAGCTTTGAGATACGATTCGAGTGCCGGGAGGGTTAGATTCTTCTCCTCTGACTCCATGTAGAACCTCCGCGCATGTGCCAAATCCTGCTGAATTTTCGTCTGTCAAGAATGCGCACATAAGATTAGAGATCCTGCTCAACACTTTTTCTTCTATTGGGGGAGGAGAGACAGATTAGCTCAACAAAACAGTCAGGAGCTTTACCCGAAATATGTAGTCCACCATGGCATCCATGCTCAGCCTATACCAGGTTCTGTCTGCCTTTGCCTCCGACTTGCGCAGGAGGTCGGCACTGAGCGAATTGGCAAACTCTTGCACCCCCTGCTTCCCGACATCCTTCACTCGGAAGAGCATATGGGACAAGTTGGTGGCAATGAAGGCATTCTCAGTCACCCTGCAATGCCACATTTCCATCAAACAATACTGAAATGGGAATTTTCAACAAATATGAGGATTCGCAATGAAATGACTTACAAATTTTGGGTCCAAAAGCAAGAGGCGTTGTAACTTACGAGTTGATGTCCGCCATTGCAGCTTTGAGAAGACTGCGATTTTTGGGCCCCGCAACCTTCAGCACAACACACTCCACGGCGAAATGCCAATCGAGGTCGTTGGGGTGGGCTTCGGCTATGTGCTCCATCCATGCCAGGAGGCGATGATTGCCGTCCCACACGTAAAACATCTTTCCGGACAAGTGCTGGAAAAGAGGATCAGTAGCAATCGATCTCTCGAACTCCTCATTTCGCCTTTGCCAATGGGGACCCCATTTGTCCACCTCATCGGAAGTGTGGGCACGGGAAGCTCCGTGGTCGTTCTCAATGGAAACGTAAAACGCGGTAGACCCCATTCGATATCCATCCCGGAAAGAGAATTTCAGCTTGTCGATATCGTCTGGGAGGGCAGGTCTCACCACCTGCAAAGACACCAAGCGGCAAAGGGGAATTCGAAGCTTGGCCGGGTACACCATGCCACCCAGCACCCTGCCAATGTTGCTCTGGGTTGCCTCCAACATCTTGGCAGCGGCCAACTTCATATCCGCCTCCGACATGACGTCTGCTGCAGAGGGGTTCTCCGGCAGCCCACCAGGACCGCCAAATTCAGCCTGTATGCTGCGGGTTTGGGGCCTGGGGATGTCCGGGAGGATGTCATCCTGGTCAGAAAGCTTGGTGTCGTCCTCCTCAACATGGTCAACCACCGGTGAAACCACCTCGAGCACTCTCCCCGTCTCTACTGCCATCTCCCCGGCTTCACCTCGAACTTGCACAATCCGTGCTCTTTGTGGTGTTTCTTTCCTCTCCTCCACTCTCCACCGTATGGGTAATTGCGGGGGCTGCTCTTGTCCGCGATGGTGTAACCGGTGTGTTACTACCTCTTTGTGGTGTCTTGGAGGGATCCACCGTCTCTGTGCGTCCCTCGCTTACATGGGCATCTGTCATTTCGGCACCCCTGGCCTCTTCAGTGGCATTTTCTCTTTCCTCCTGGCTAGCCTTCTGTCTCGCCTGTTCTTTTGCCCTCTCTTTTGCCCTCTCACGGGCTTTCTATTTCTTACTAGGGCTAGCAGCAGGGGAGCCCTCCAGGACGACCACCTTTGATTGAGGAGAACTGACACCCTCGCGCGCACTGCTCACTCCCCCCTCCGCAGCCCGTGACGGCTCTCTCGCCGGGGATTGCATGTGTTTGGCTTTCTTCTTCTTCTTTGCGTGGGCGGGCCCTACTGCATGTGCATCAACAACCTCCATTGCCGGATCTGCTGTCCTCACGTCCTCACGCCCTTCACCTGCCATGCCGCCTGCACCAACCTCCCTAATGCCTATTCTGTCGTACTCTCGCTGCAGGTCCTCCCGTCCACCAACAAAAGGTTTTAGTTTGCCCTCCCGCCCCAAGTTGGGCGATCCAAACATGCGATGAGTTGGAGCTGTTGATGATACCACCAGCGTGCCGGGCTCGTCGTCACTCTGTCATTCCCGAAAATCGTGAGAACCAACATCGGAATGAAAACCACCATCCGCCACGAGCAGCGCAACCACCATCGCAACAATCGTGGAACAACAATGAAAACAAAACAAAACCAAGTATGGAGTGCCATGGAACAACAATGAAAACAAATCCAACCAATGCCTAAGAATGACATGCACAAGCAGCCTTCTTCAGAGCTGCCGGCTTTGCCCACGCATTGCAAACTATCTAAGGTTCACTCAACCAGTAACTTGCAGAAACACGATGAACATTTGAACACGAATTCCATAAGACGGGAAAACAGGGTGAAATGTTTTTAAGGCATTTCATTTGCTCAGACAATCTTCTCAGCTCAGCATGGATTTCCTTAATTCCGAGATGCAACTTGTTATCTACAGCGAGGTGTGCACCCTGTTCTGGCAAGCAATCTGAATGCAGCAACGACCTGGCTCCTTTCTAACCACTCTGACCTTGATCATTCTTCTCAACAACTCGTGCTTTTGCGATGCAACCATGCGCTTCCAGGGCTGCCAAGCGGAAGATGTGAAAACAAACTAAAAAAACGAAGAAAACCGAAAGAGGAAGGGCGGAACCTGAGAGTGCTCGGCTTCAGTTGGAGCGGGCTGTGAGCAAGACAATGGAATTTCCTGCTGGAGCTTAAGTTTGGCCATGCGAGAGGTTGGACGTCGCCCGTAGTACAAAGCCTTCAGCTTCCGCCGCGGTCTGGATGTGGGGTTTCTCTCAGGAGAGCCACGCCCTTCTCCACGCGGCATAAGTCCCAGCAAAAGAAAAAAGATCTCACAGTATGTGTGCGTACATGCCTCGAATAGAAGTTCATCCAAGTTTAGCATCAGGTTTCCAAGGCGTATCCGGGAAGCAAGCGCGGAATCCTTGTGTCGCCAGCCCGGTTCAAAACCGACGGCGGAGGACATTTAATGCGCAACTACGTCAATCGCCCGCTGGATGGAAAAAATCGGCGCCGAATTTCCATCCAGCGGATGAAGTATGACGCAACGAGGCCATCCCTCCGCCCGAGCCGTTCTCATCCAGGAGACGCCGGATGGAAATCCTGCACCGCATTTCCATCCTGCAGGTAATTCGGAGCGCGGCCGGATGGAAAAACGGCGCCGACTTTCCATCTTGCAGGCAATTCGGAGCGCGGCCGGATGGAAATCCGGCGCCGAATTTCCATCCCAGAGGTAATTCGGAGCGCGGCCGAATGGAAAAACGGCGCCAAATTTCCATCCCAAAGGTAATTCGGAGCGCGGCCGGATGGAAAAAAGGCGCCGAACTTCCATCCTAGAGGTAATTCGGAGCGCAGCCGGATGGAAATCTGGCGCCGAATTTCCATCCTAGAGGTAATTCGGGGCGCGGCCGGATGGAAATCCGGCGCCGAATTTCCATCCTAGAGGTAATTCGGGGCGCGGCCGGATGGAAAAACGACGCCGAATTTCCATCCTGCAGGTAATTCGGAGCACGGCCGGATGGAAAAACGGCACCGAATTTCCATCCTGCAGGTAATTCGGAGCGCGGCCGGATGGAAATCCGGCGCCGAATTTCCAACCCAGAGGTAATTCGGAGCGCGGCCGGATGGAAAAACGGCGCCGAATTTCCATCCGCCAGGTAAGTCGAAGCGTGGATGGATGGAAATCCGGCGCCGAATTTCCATCCTACAGGTAATTCGGAGCGCGGCCGGATGGAAAAATGGCGCCGAATTTCCATCCTGCAGGTAATTCGGAGCGCGGCCGGATGGAAATTTGGTGCCGAATTTCCATCCCGCAGGTAAGTCGAAGCGCCAAATTACCATCCTGCAGGTAATTCTGAGCGTGGCCGCTTGTTTTTTTGGTCAAAAAAGACACAACCTTAAGTTTTAGACACGGTTTTCAGGGAATTCTCGACTGGTTGAGAGAAATTCCTTGCTTCTTTTCCATCCCTCGTAGTTCCTACATGGAAATTCGTTGCCGAAATTCCATCTGGCCGCGATTGCGATTAAATGCCGAATGGAAATTCGGCGCCGGTTTTCCATCTGGCCGCGAGCGCGATTACATGCCGAATGGACATTCGGCGCCGGTTTTCCATCCCCTCCGCCCGAGTCGACTTTATTCCGGCGCCCCCTGTTGGATATTCGGTGCCGAATTCCCGTCCGGGGGTTGTAATGTGACGGCCATGTGCCGGCCTCTCCCCCCGAGCCGACTGCATCCGAACGGCCCCGGATGTAAATTCGGCGCCGTTTTTCCATCCGGGGAGGTTTTTATGTCAGCCACTTTTCGGCCTGACCCCCTGACACGACTTCCTTTGGGGGGGCCCGGATGGAAATTCGGCGCTGAATTTCCATCCAGGGGATGTTCTCCGTCGGACAGGTGCTGGCCTCTCCGCCCGAGTCGACTTCATCCGGGCGGCCCATGTTGGATATTCGGTGCCGAATTTCCATTCGGGGGTTGTAATGTGACGGCCCGGTGCCGGCTTCTCCCTTCAGCCGACATCATCCGGGCGGCCCCCCACTTTTTGACTGCATACCGTTGGCAGTTATTGCGCAAAGACCAGGGGCCGCATTCCGGAGAGAATGTTCATTAACACTCTGACTGTGGATTTTTGAGATAGTTGGCTCCCTGGATTTGGATGAGGCTTCGTCGCTCGGACAAATCGGCACCGCATTCCTTCCCATCGGTGCATCCCCCTTCTACCAGGGAGCTTGCCCGCACGCCATCCTGGTAGTCTTGTGTGCACATCTCCCATGGCGGAAAACCCGAGCGCTACAGTGTACTGCCCTCCTCACGAGCATAGAGCTTCATTTCCGTGCAGAGGGGACATCTGCCGTGTGATGGAGAAATATCTGTGCGTTCGATACCACCTGAAACCGGGGTCGGTTTTTTTGGAGGAGGAAAGGAAGGACTCAAACGACGTTGTTGTCGAGAGTATTGTTGTGCTCCACGATGATTTCGGCGATGGCAGGGAATGGCGAGTCCCACCATCGGACAGAGTCATATACAGGGCGGTTGGGGACTTCATTTGCCCACCAAATGCACCTTCTATCCTGGCGCCTTCCACGAAACAATCCGCGAATCAGAGAGTGGGTACCTCAAAGAGAGAAGTCCGCAACGAAGTAAATCCAGAGACCAACCCATCAATGAAGACGAGCGAGAACCGGGTTGTTCACAACCTGTCCGACTCCGACGAGGTCATGGAAGTTCCGAGATCGTCCTGGAGATCAAGCAAGTCCTCAATGGACGTCAGTGGACGAGGGAGTCATATTCCCAACACGAGCACCGCAGTTCGATCCATTCTTGAAATTCTGCGAGGGCTTCACATGGATGGACACCGCTCGGAGCTGGCCGGGCTGGACTACAGCAAGTTTGCAATTAAATCGGTTACATGCCTTCCCGCAGACGTCGACGGTAATATCTTCTTTGAGTTCCCTCCTCGGACGGACTACTCGAGGGCGTCCGGAATGTTGACAGATATGGATAGAAAACATGACGGTCATCCTTGGTGCGTCACCAAAACCACCAGCATGAAGATGCTCGATGGTGTGCGGGTGCGCTACGTTGTTTGTGCGGGCGCGTTGCGGTGTTTCTCCCCAACTTGCTTCCATTTTAAATCCAGAGGTCACAGGAACGAGACCGATTGGACAGGCACAACTCATCAACCATTTCGAGCTTAGGAGAAGGTTCCGAACTCCACATTTAAGTGTGCACATTGCAAAGAACCACCACACTGCATGTCTGTTTGTAATGCCAAGCAGTTCTATGTGTTGCATCGTTTCCCTGACCTCACCCGAGCTTGCATACACGTTGGTTCCCATTGTCACAAATTGGCGAGGGGGAACTCGTGGGAGGCTGCCCACAAGGCAGAGCAGCTCGTTCAGGAGGAGGTTAAGTTGAGACCGGGTGCCAAACCCAAACAGATACAGCTCCAAGCCGCCCATAAGATGGCATTGGCCAGAATTATGTCGGAAGACGGCTCCGATAGAGTTCCTCTCAATAAGAAGGAAATGGAGGCATTGTTGGAGTCGGTGTCCCACGTCTGTTCACCGAATGTCCGAAACCACATTGTCTCATGCAAACAGAAAATTGGGCGTGGCTCGGATATGCACTCCATTCTGGAGGTGAAGCGACGATGTGGATATGACTACATTCATGGAAGTAGGTTTCCAGGACAAGGGACTGAGGCAGATCGTTGTCCACGTGTGGACTTGGCAGCGGCGTCGAACTGGTCGACAGGATGACGAGTGGGGACTTGTCAAATAGTTGGGTCATGTTCGACCATATCAAGCGAATTACAAATCACCAGTGGGTGACAATGGGTGCACATGTCTACGACACCCACTGCAGGATGCTAATGACAATTGCTATTTGTGAGATGAAAGGAGAGGACACACAATCGGAGATGCTTCTTTGGCAGGGAATAAACAAACAGATGGCCAAGGCCCCCTCCCAATTTCCGTGGTTTCATGGCGGACAACACACAAGCAAATTGGGCTGCCATCCAAAGGGTGTATGGGCAAGACCCCAATGTTCCCATGGAAGGCAAGGAGAGATCTTGTGGGTTCCATTTTCTGCAGAGCCTTTCGCAGTACACAACCAGGCTCGTGGCGCCAGATTTCAGAGAGGAGCACCATTCCATGTGTCTTGCGTGGAAGCGCGCTCCCACCTTGGATGATGCAGAGACACAGTTTGCATGTATACGGGCTTGGTGGACATCGTCAGGTGCTGTAAGGAAATCAGACGAGGGAGCAATGGTCAGTTGGCTAGCATGGTGGCATTATCATTTCCTCCAGTTCGGCGACTATATGCGGGAGGTGAGTTGCACGAATTCGCGTCCCGTTGAAAATTATTCTTGGCATTATTTGTAACTTGCTTGTAACCTCAACATGTGCTTGTGCAGGAAATGTGTCTCGACTCCGACACCGACATGCCCACGACAAACATGGCGGAATCAATGCATTCTTCCTGGCGTGCCTCCTCTGCGGCGCATCTGGTGGACATCCTCACTGCCACAACGGAGGACATTGTGAGGTCAATTATGCAGCAATGCAGGTACAACGAGTTCTTGAAAGAGAAACAGTGGGGCTTGGGGCCGGACAGGCAGGAAATGCTGATGCGGACTGCCTCCAGATCGAAGAATCCTCGGAAGTGGGCGGCGGCCTTGCGAGAGGGCCTTCGGGACACGCCATTACTTCGAAGAGGCCAACATTTGGAAGGAGATGTTCATACCCGTCCAGTGAGACGAAGACTTGACGAGGCACCTGGCGGGGAAGAGGATTTATGGCGAGCTGACAAGAATATTCGCACGCTCCCTCGTGGTCCCGTGATGTTGCTCGAGGAGGTCTTGTCGAGCACCGCAAGTCCTGCACGTTAGTGGTACTATTTGCACTGGTGGAATTCCGAGAGAAGATTGTGGGGTTGGATGTGGGGTTGGATGTATTAAGAGTATTTGTGTCGAGTACGTGCCCTCCAGATTATATGGAGGATAGAGTGTAGTGGACGCCGGCCGGCGGGGGGGGGGGGGGGGGGGCGTTTGTAATAGACTAGCATGACGGTGACAGGCAGGGTGGAGTGCATACGTGGTTGGGTGCTGAATAAGGAAGCATAATTGAGCCTGATATAGATGCGGAACTAGGAGACAGATATGTTTAAGATGATAAATGGGGATTGAAAGGGAGGAGTAATTAATATTGCACAAGCACTTTGGGAACCACAGTGAGTAAGCGAGATTTGGCTTTCTCATCTTGCTTTACTGATTACACTGGTACCGATCAGTAAAATACGTTATACCAGTTACAACTACAAAGTAGGTTGCTCAAATTATGACTACTGTCACACTGTCATAGAAGAAGTCAAATACTGGATGCCTAAAGACTTATTAATGGTCAGGTATACAGATCATGACAAATGGTATTATTGTGCCCACTAAAGATTGGTGATCAATTTAGTAAAGAAAGATTAAGTCGTGCTACGGATTCTAGCAGGATGGTGTAATCTTGAAGAAAGGGCAGAGACCACTATAATTTTCTTTACTGAATCCAAGGCCTAGAAGAGGGTAATTAAAATAAATCCACATAGGATGTGGGATTGAATGAAGAAAACAGGGAAAAAGCTAAGCAAGACAGAACTGAAAGATTAGAAAGATATGCAGGAAGAAAGGAAGCTCGATTAAGATTAGAGTTCCCAGAATTGCAGAACTTCAATATTCTCCCAGGAGAGACATGCGGACAAGCTAACACTGATAATCTAGAAGATCAGGAGACCAGATCTCTAGAAACTGAGAATACCACACCAACGATAGCAGGACCTGTATTTGTTACTAGTGAGCAGTTAAAGTTAGAGAGGAATCCAGGGATATATGAAAGGTACTATAGAAGGGAGTTAGGAGTATTACCTCATGAGAGACGTGACACTACAAGGAATAGGTGCTTTTTGCACCCGACTTGCGTTGCGATTTTGTTCGAAACGACTGCGCGTGGGACTCCAAGTTGTGAATGATGACTTGCTAGTCGTCGCAATCGTTTTTATGCCATGCTGGCATAAATGATGGAGTATACAAGTCGTGGAAGTGAACTCCGGGTTTCACGCCGATTTATAGGCTGATTTCCAAAAATATGGAAAAATATATTTTTTATATTAATGAAATTTGCAGTCGTGTTGACGACTGCGGGTTGGACCCCCTGGGGACATTTTTAGGGATTGTAACCCATATGGCACTATTTTGAAATTACAATGACACGCGTCGAATTGCGAGTGGGACAATTGATAGGGAGCTCGGGTTGTGAGCTCCGTAAGTCGCAGTGAGGGGGCCGAGGACTTAGCGAGATTTTCAAGTCACTCCTGCTCAGCGAACGCGACCTCCATCTCCTTCTTCTTCCCTTCCTTCATCTACTATATTTGCAATGCGTGTGTGATCCTGGCAGCCCTGGAAAAGGGCAAAGAGGTCCATGCTAACATTGTCGAAGTTGGAATCGTACCAGATGTTGTTCTGAACACTGCTCTGATGAACATGTATGCAAAATGTGGGAGCATCGAGGATGCAAAGGGAGTGTTGGACAATATGGCCGAACGAGATGTGGTGTCTTGGACTGCGATTGTCGCGCACCTCACTTCAATAAGCTCCCCTTCAAGTCATAGTTACTCGCTTTGATGCGCGCGCCTGACTCCCAACCTGGCCGCCCGGGCCAACTTGGAGCTTCGGCTGCTCACCGGGACATAACGGTCCCCCTTCGCTTCCCACTAAACCCTCCATCTATTTGGGACTAGGAGAATTCCCTTTGGTAGATGGCAGTCCGGAACAGCTCCCCACTCTTTGGTCGCTTTCCGGCTCGCTCGCTTACTCACTAGTTTTTGGTCACCAACGGGCTTGCACCGTTCTCGGGGTCACTACTCCCCTTATATATACTTCTGTAGCTGTCCGCGGGGGTTTCACAACCAGCCATGCCATTTTATGGCGAACCACCACGAAAACCCTCGACTCCCGGTGATGAGTCGCGGTGAGTCTTGGCCCACTCACTACGGCCCCTATGGACCATGATGAGTCCCAAGACTCCCCACGACTCCCACCACGAGGTCTCCGCCCCCATGGTGAGTCCTATGCCACCCCCACTAAGTCCCGCTAAACTACCACCACCCCTTGTGGAGCCACCCCCACCGCAACCTGGTGTGCGGGGCTCCACCTAGTGAGCGCCTCCGCCTCCTTGGGTGCCTTGGGCACTCAAGGGTGCTTCAGCCCCCCCATACCTATCGCTGCCGCTGCCCCCACCACAGGGGCAACCCCTCATGTGTCCCGACCCCCTTGCCCTCAAGGCAAAGGGCCGCGACACACACCCCTACCAACAGGGAGTCGATGTCCTCATCGACTTGTTCATTTTGTAGAAACGAACATCCAAGTTGTGGCGTCCCACATCAAGGAGTTTGTTTCCGTACCATGGCGTCCCATGGCAAAGAACCAAACCCTACACTTGACTCTACTCTCCACTAGCTAGTTCGGCCGACTTCCTCCAAGTCCCGGCCAAGGGTGGAGCCTCTCCAGCTCCTCCCAGTGCACTCTTCTTGGCCTACTTCAAGGCCAAGGAACGCTCCTTCCCGAGGATCGAATCGCCTTACTGCAACAACATTGCTTGCGATCGCTCATGATGCCGCTTTTGGCATCACCTTGAGCAAAGGTTCACCTGGAACCCTCTTTGACTAGGAAGATAACCTTGAACCAACCGTGCGCCCCAATCACTACAATTGGGTCCGCCTTGGAATGCTGGCCTGAGGTACGGGAACACGCCGAAGCCGCACTACGACTTCGTCCCGAGGCTACACGATTATAGTACGTGAACGGAAGCACGTAGCTTCCACGTTAGCCCGCACTACAAGGCAACCCCCTCGGTAGCGCAGTTATAGTACGCGCACGCGCCAGGTGCGCACTAGCACGTGAACTCCCAAAGAAAGCGCAAGTTTCCTTGCCCCTTGGATGGGAGTCACCCGATTTCGGCACTGCGCAAACACACGATTAACCCAATTTACCTCTCCCGCTTTTGTAAGCTAGCATGCCTTCTACACACTAGCCAACCATACCATGCATCGCCATTCCAAACAAAAATAGGAAGCACAACATTTTGAAACATTTCATTTAAAGCAAATTTTGTACAATACAAGTTTTTGCAATTGGATTCCTGAGCTAGCTAAGCCGGGCTAAGCATGCATTTCCTCCCCCACGCTCCAATGTTGATGTCCCCATCAACGCTTCTTCCGCTTTTGAGGTCGCCCTTCGAAAGCTGCAACCGCCTCGGATGCGTTTCCCATTTCTGAGGCACGCACCCAAGATGCCTCCACATGATGATAGCCCTTCCATTTGACGAGATACTCCGTTTCTCGGTTCCTGAACCTCCTCGACTTAAGTATTGCCTCCACCTCGTACTCAGGTTCATTTTCATGATCCAACAGCATAGGTGGTGGACGCAACACTTGATGCCGATTCGGACGCGCTTCATCTTTGAAGTAAGGCTTCAAAAGGGATACATGGAATACTGGGTGCACTTTACTGTTTGCCGGCAGCTCCAATTCATACACATCCTCATTCATAACCTTCCGAATGCGAAAGGGTCCCGCATACGGAGGTACGAACTTCGGACTCACTTCCGGAGGTAGTCGGAAATTCTTGATGTTCAACCAGACCTCTGTGCCTGCCTCAAACTTCACTTCCCTCCGCTTCCAATTCGCCTGTCTTTCATACCGTTTCCTAGGTTTGGCAATATTGTACTTTGCGAGCTTCAACAAACGCTCGCGTTCTTCCAGTACCGCCGCTACTGCCGGTTCCTCAACGTCCTGGGCGGCCCAACTTGTCGGCACCAGAGGTGCTTTTCCATAGACCAATACGAAAGGGGAAACTCCCGTTGCAGAGTGTTCTGTGTTATTATAACAGAACTCTGCCGCGTCTAAGTGTTCCACCCAGTTTGTTTGGTCTGCCGACACGTAATTCCGCAAGATCTGCTTCACTACGGAATTCACCATTTCTGTTTGGCCGTCGGTCGTAGGTCGGAAGGCAGTGCTCATCTTCAGCCTCGTCCCCATCTTCTTCCAAAGTGCCCTCCAAAATTTACTCGTAAACTTTGGATCGCGGTCCGAGACAATATCCTTCGGGACTCCATGATGTTTTAAGACGTGGGCGAAGTAAAGTCGCCCTGTCTCCTGCGCCGTTGCCGTCTCCTTGGTGGGGATGAAATGACCCATTTTACTGAACCTATCCACCACCACCATGATTGCATCGAATCCTTTTGACAGCGGCATAGCAGTCATGAAATCCATCGAGACGCTTTCGCAAGTCCCCTTTGGAATTGGCAAGGGTTGCCATCCCCCCCACCATTTTACATCCACCCTCATAGCTCCAGGCGCGCCAAAACTTTATCACTTATTTATACCCACCACAATATAAGACTATTTACCCCTATATTATACAACTATCATACTATCCTCTTACCCACTCTTCCCTTGGATCTCCCTACTTCCAGCTATGCCGCGCCCAAAATTTTTACTTGTTTCACTATACCTAGCAATATTCTCCATACCATCCACACCCTAACTTCACCAAATTTTGTCTATACCAGATACCCACTATTCCCACCACCAACCCATAAAAATATCCCTAGCCCACATTACACCCTACAACACCAATGTTGCAACGTACATACCTACATACATCCCACCTGATGTTTACACCCAGGCAGCCCCCCTCATCTGTGCTTATAATAATCACACCCAGGTCCTCCTCACTCCCCCCGTGTACCCCTCACACCAACTTTACACACCCACAACGTATACCCCCTACCCGCCACATCCGACCACTTCTTCTTCTCCCACCCCAATACTTCTTCTGCGAATCCATTTGGCTTTTAACACTACATTAGACGGGACCTCTAGGTGCTGTCCAAATGTTCCTGTCGGATCTCCAGGAATCCTCTTTGCACCCGGGTTCCTCTTCAATCCTCCGCCTCACAGGGCGAGTACGGACGTCCCCCTCTAAGTGTTCACCTCTGCGGTGCAGAGGCATCCCTTTGATCTTCTCTCGCAATGCTGTCGCCCATTTCAGTGGATTCTTCGACCTCGAAGCTGTTCGTACCAACAATTCCTCCGTGTCCGGCCCAAAGCCCCATTGTTTGCCGCTCAGAAACTTGTAATACCTGGCTTGCTGCATGATTGCTCTGTCGATGTCCTCCGTTGTGGCCGTCACTACGTCCACCAGATGTGCGGCAGAAGACGCTCGCCAGGAGAAGTGGACTGATTCTGCCATATTTGTGTTCGGCATGTCCGTGTCGGAATCCAGGCACCGCTCCTACAAGGACAGAAACAATAGTGAGGGAAAAATGGAAAGATCCGTAGTAGAACGACAACACCCAAGATAGAAACCAGGGAAAAACCCTAAATCACCCCCAATTCACCCCCAAAAATGACCCCCCCCCACCACCCGCATTGCCACCCCAGGGCGTCGCTTGGGCCAGCGCCCTTGCGACGGGTTTTTTAGGCTTGCCACGGATCGGGGTCGCAACTAGCCACGGCCGAGCGTGGCTAGCAGCAACGCAGTGGCAAAGCCGGACCCCCCCGTGCGACGGGTTTTTCTTCTGTGCGACGTTCGGGGGTGGCTAGCTGCGACGCCTCGGTGTCCCTGAGCCCAACACAAGGCCTCCCCCACCTGTTTGTTTTTTGTAAGAAAAGACACCCAGCCACCCCCGGGCGTCGCAAGTAACCACGCCCTCGAGTCACACTGGGCGACTGCACTGAGGCGACGGGGTCTCCCCATGCGACGTCGTGGCATGTTTGGCAGCGACGCCACTGGGTGGCTACCCCCCCTCCGCCACGTGGTGTTTTTTAGTCCGGGCATGGAAAAAAAAAAATATTGGTTGCCACGCCGAGCCGTCGCCCTAACCAACGCCGTCGCGGGGATGGTAGCGACGGCCGGGCGTGGCTACAAGGAGCCCCCCCCCCCCAGAGTCCCTAGGGTACCGCATCCTTTGTCTGGCACAATACCTCTTGTTCTTCAAGTTCTGCCCCACCATCTCCATCACCCTCGTCTCACTCCAATTGCCCGAAAACCGGCGGTCTAACTCACGGCATACTTGCGCTTCTAGCCATAGTGCTGATCACCCCGCTCGATGTGCCAAGGGAACCACGCCGCTGCAAGTTCGAAGGCTGGCCCCTTCATAGCCGCCCAAAACGCACCGCACGGGTCACCATGCTTATTGACCTCCACCGGTGGCACAACGATCTTTGCCAAGGCCACCTCCTTTATCCCCCAGGATTTCTTCTTCTTCTTCTTCTTCCCACCCTCTCCCTTCTTTGCAGGCTCCTTCCCCACCTCCTTTGTTACCCCACTGCCCTCCCCCGCACGCACACCCACCCCGTCATCTCCATTCTTCCTCTTCTTCTTCTTTTCCTTCCCCTTCTCCACGACTACCTCCTTCCCCTTCCCCGCTACTTCCTCTCTCTCCTTCTCCCTAGGGTACCCCCGGGTACCCTAGGTACCTAGGTACCGCTATCCTATCTACTACTTCCCCCTGGTTACCCGGTGTCCCCTGGACACTCGTTTCTTTATAGGGCCCACCCCTTGCCCACACTACAAGAAAAGGGGGGGGGGATTAGTGACGCCGAGGAAACGGCGCAGCCACGCCGCGACATCACTAAACGCCGCTTTTGAGGCAGAGGCGCAGGCGCCCTTTTGCCACGCCCAGGCGTGGCACGACCGTCCCCGGGGCGTCACTAATCGGACGTCGCATAAATGCGACGGATGGGGGTTGTAAGCCGCTACCCTCCTCCAGTGACGCCCCGCCGTCGCTTCTTGGCCATCGTGGCTACAATATGCGTAGTATATGACGCATCAATATTTATATCGTAATTTGGTTTCATGTATGCTTACCAATCATACTATATTATTAGATATACCAAATGTACTATGAATGAAGGTTAATGAGAGGGGGTGGAAAAAGACTCACCTTTGCCGCATCGGCAATCAAGTTCCTCGCGTAAAGTTTTTTGACAATATGCGGTCGACGCCTCAGTGGTCTGGTGCCGCCCGGCGGTATCCGTGCCCAACACTTGGTGCACCAACACTCAATCCGGTCGGGGGGGTCAAAGGTGGACGTGCGTGGGCGTTGTGTCTCTGGACTAGCAGGGCTCTCACCACTGGGTGGTCCGCGAGGGGGCAACCCGCGGCGCGCCCGACTCGATCCCGGAGTGTCAACATCCTCCGCAACACCTGAAATTTGATCCCGGTCCCTTCTACGATTGGGTCCACCAGCCTGTATTGGATTAGGTGCAACGGGTTGCTCCTGACCAGGAAACACGGTTGGAATTGGGCCCTATTCGATCTGTGGCACCGCCTGCCCATCCTCGAGGGAGACGGGTCGATGTTTCCTCACCATCGCATCCTAATTAACACACACCACCCCCACTTTCATTTCTCAAAACCCGTTGGCAGAAAAACCCTATGTCCCTTTTCCACCCTACGACAGCAAGGGGTCGCTATGCCCCAACGCCGGGAGGCCGTAGCGACCCTCACAAATTCAAACTCCAAAACCCAATATCAAAAAAATATTGTAAAGAAAAAAAAAAAAATCCCAAAAAGACCAGTCCCACATTGCCCAAGGGCCTGAGCCTTTGCCTCAGCCTCAAGAATTTCAAAATTGATAAACAAAGGCGGAGCATCCCTCTGGTGAGAGAACCCAAGACAATAAATCCTCCTCACATTCTGTCTTCGGGTTGCCCATGTCATGGAAAAATTTACTGAGACCCAGCGCTTTGCGCTTATCAGATTGAACCACTTTTTGGATGTGTGAATCCTAATTAAACCGTTTATCCTTTGAACCCCAAGACCCACAACCAAAACCTAGCACCATAAAGAAAAACCAACACCCTAGCCCAGAACCATAAGGGAACCAAAAAAACAAAACAAAAATCCCTAAAAACCCTAAAAACCCCAAAAGGCCCTAAACCCTAAACCTACAAAGTCACCCCCTATTGCCTAGCTAACAAGGGGGAGGTTGGGGTTGCCACCCCCTGCCGTCGCTCATTGCCACGTCGCAGCATCGCATCTTGCGACGCGTTTTTCTGCTGTTGCCATGCAAGGGGGTTGCAAGCTGCGACGGCCGGCCGTGGCAACCCCCACTTTCAAATTCAAAAATAGGGCGCGGCGCTGGCGTGGCACGTCGGCGCCGCGCCATTTTGTTTTTCCTAAGTGTTTGAAGCACCTGCTCTCCTCCCCTTCCCACCCCCCCCCTTGTTTTTGTTTGCTCTTTGGGAGAGAGAGAGGTGGGACTGTGGGGCTTAGGGTGGAGGAAGCTTACGTGCAGAGGTAGCCCCGGGTGGTCGCAACGCAGAGACGAACTCGCCCCAAGCTGCTGATGCCGCTCCAACGCCGCGCCGCGCCGCGCAGGTATGTTTTGCCTCCTTCCGCTCTTTCTCTCTTGCTCTCTCTTTCTCTCCTGTGTGCCAGAAACGTCGTGGAGAGGCGTCCGCAAAGGAAGCGGAAGGAGAGAGAGGGGCGTGGGGGAGCGGGGGAGAGAGCGCTGCAGCGGCGGGGAGACGCGCTGTTTGCAGCAGCCATGGCGCCGAAGCAGCAAAGGTAGGTTTTCTTTTCTCCCTCTCCCTCTTTAGTTAGTTTTTTATTGTGGTGAGTGAAAAAAAAGAGGGAGAGAGAGGGAAAGAGGGGAAAGAGAGGGAGAGGGACAGAGGGAGAGAAAAGAGAGTGAGGGAGAGAGAGGGAGAGACAAGGGAAAAAAAAAAACAAAAAAGAAGGTGGGGGGGAGTGACTGAGCTGCTCAGTCAGTCCCCCCCCACCTTCGTTTTTTTTTCTTTGTTGCCCCCTCTCTCCCTCTCCCTCTATAACTCTTTGGATTTCATCTGGCCTTAACCTTTTTGAGGCTCGTTATTTGGTTTTTCATCCCAATCTTATTTTATCCAAATTTGGCTGTTTTTATTGTAGGATGATGAAACTTAATGTACAGAAAGCTTGGTCTACCATTTGTTTCTTTCATCTAAACTGGATGAACTACATGAATAATGGTGACCTATTTTAATCCAAGAGATAGTAATTTTACCATCATTTATTATAAATGATGGCAGTAATTAAACTTGAGCCTATACCCTAACCCTAAAAGATATCTTTTTATTGGATGTCATCCATTGACAAAGTGCTTCTCGTGCTAAAATGCGACTTTTCGTCCACCCTGGATGAGAAATCGAGGAGCTGTGCCCTAAGCAGGCCGACACATTTCACAGCACATAACTCGTGCTTCAGGGATCCTTGATGATGCGCCGTGTAAATCTGCTGCCCTGCTGCTACATGGTACTCGTAATGGCTGGCTCTTGGGATGCGCATTGGCGGTTAGGTAGATTCCTCTCTGGCAGGCGACAAAGCGATGATCGCTTTGCTCAGACCCTCATGGTTCTTTTTTAATTTGCAGCGGCGCTTTTACTCCTCGTTGGGAAGAACTCTATCCCTATTTATCTACAGATTACATGTGGCTCTCTTTTTGTATGATCTATTCTCTATCTGTGAACACTTATACTTTGATTGCGTTCTATTGGAGACGATCTGTTGGATGCCATGGCGCAGGGCATACCACAAACACTCAAGGTTTTTTGAGTTTACCATTGCTTGAATTGTGATCTGTACATGCTTTAGAATTCAACACTGACATGGATAACAACTGTGAAGACCTGCCACTCACCTGATGCATCCTCACTAACACACATCTTTATGTGGTGGTTTTTGGGACGGGCACAGGTGAGGGTCTTCACTTGTCTTGATTTCTTGAAGCTTGCAGTTCCTATTCTTGCAAATGTGGGTGCTGCTGTTGCCTGCTGCTGAGCCTCTTGCTGCTTCAAAACTGCCAGCATACGGATGCAGACCTGCTTCAACTTGGCTCCAATGAGGATCTACTTCTGCTCCTTACCTTGTTTGTGGTTTCTTGCAACCATATCTACATGGCAGGAGGTAGGGCAGACATGAGAACTCATGGAATACAAATCTACCGATTTATCTACTGTTTTTTTCATGTTTCAATGTGGGTATAATGTAGCAGTCGGTACCTTGGCTGCACTAAAATTCGGCTCTACAATGAAACCTTTCGGCTGGTTATTAAGACGGATTGTTGTGCCTTACTAGACAACACACATTCTGCAAGACCTTCATTTCACTTTGATTTCATATGATGGACTGCAAACAGGGTTTTTGAATTACCTTTCTACCCTGGCAAAGCTGTTCTTAAGACCTTGGAATACCACTCCAGACTTGTATCTGCTTAAAAAGACTCGGCCCTGTTTTTATTTTATGAATCCTGCTTGTGTCTTATGTCTTGTAAAATAGACATTGTGGTTATTTATAGACTACCAAGCATCACATTGTTGGGCTCTTTTTAGACTACAAACTGTTTTCTAAAGTACCCCAAGTGATCTCTTGGTACAAAAAATTGGTAAGCTCTATATGGTCTCTTAATATACTCCCTATATTGTGCTTGCTTTGCATCTCCGCTGGCCTACAATAGAAATACCAGATCCAGATGTACCAGTATGGGTTGGCTGGAATATGCTTAAGACATGTATGTCTTAATGTTTCAATTTCAATTTTAAGTACTATATGCTTGGCTCTGGAGATTTATCTCCAGACCTGCAATCTGGGTTTTTGAAATGAGATTACAATCTACAAGTATGGTGATGAATGTTTGATGTCAACCCATGGTGCTTTCATGATATGAATGACCAGGAATCCCGCCCTCCCAGCCTGTTTTTTCAGATACCCTAAAATGTAACGAGGTATTCAAATGAGATGGTTAAAAAAAAAAGGTTGTTAGATGGTGCCCTGTAAAGGGCTGCATTGTCTTTCAATGACAATGACCTTAGTGGTCTTGTCCATGTCCTAACATGACATGTATATCTTCCCTCTCTTTATCTGATCAGTGTACTTAGTGGTTTTTGTACTCACCATCTACCGTTCTCCTTTCTGTTTCACCTTCTCATTTTGATGTACTAACAATATTTTTTGAAGGGCCTTGGCAGATAGGCAACAAACACATTCCAAACTGGAATGATGAACTGAAAGCCCTGGGGTATGAATCTCCCTTGGCCAGGTATGATCTTCTCCAGCAATAGTATGGTTGATTGATTGGGTATGAAAAGTAGGGCATCCTTGATAATACCTGAAATAAGCATAGAGCATCTAAAGGACTTCTGAATGCCGATATTATGAGCTAAGCCCTGGTAATACAGCTTATGGGAGTATGTGTACACCTTATACATGATCCGGTCAATGCACACTACTTTGTTAGCTAGTCTCCTGTAGCCGATGCCTTATATCAGAATCAGATACCTTATGATTGAGTGACTACCATGTCCTTTGATCAAGTGCTCCTATACTTCTCTTAGATATGGCTTTGCTCCTTGTGGCACCATAAGAAAATACCCAACTCTAATCTATTGCTAGAAGATGTTTTGTCTATATCACAAGCATGGTACTACAGACCTGAGCTGCTGCTGTATCTTGACAAGGTTCCTTGAACGAGGTTCCTTCCCTAGCCTGTTCTTCCCTGTGCAAGAACTTATTGAGAAACTGAAAGGTATTTTCTAAAAACTTGTACCTATCCAGAGCTAAGTATACCACTAAACTCTCTGTTCTTTTCTCGTGATACTATACCAGTTTTGCTATGATACACTTTATGCCAATATTTCATTCATGACCCGAGGAAGAGAGGATGTAGGATTCTACTCCCTTGGATAATATAATCTAAGGATAGAACTACATGGAAGAGCGGAACCTTATGAGAAGGGGTCTGGTATGCACTCCCTTAGAGGGTGAGTGCATACCACACTCACTCCGTAAGGTTCTGCCATGCTAGGGGATTGGCTGGTGGGTCCCTCTCTCTCCCTCTCCCTCTATAACTCTTTGGATTTCATCTTGCCTTAACCTTTTTGAGGCTGGTTATTTGGTTTTTCATCCCAATCTTTTTTTATCCAAATTTGGCTGATATTATTGTAAGATGATGAAACTTAATGTGCAGAAAGCTTGGTTTATCATTTGTTTCTTTCATCTAAAAGATATCTTTTTATTGGATGTCATCCATTGACAAAGTGCATCTCGTGCTAAGATGCGACTTTTCGTCCACCCTGGATGAGAAATCGAGGAGCTGTGCCCTAAGCGGGCCGCCACATTTCACAGCACAGAACTTGTGCTTCAGGGATACTTGATGATGCGCCGTGTAAATCTGCTCCCCTGCTGCTACATGGTACTCATGATGGCTGGCTCGCGATGCGCATTGGCGGTTAGGCAGATTCCTCTCTGGCAGGCGACAAAGCGATGATCGCTTTGCTCATAGTAAGATGTTAAGACATAAGAGAGCTTACTGATGAGACGCGTCTCCTAAGTAAGCAGAATGCACCTTCTCCAAGTCATGTATGTCCTTCACCTGCCTCACACGACATTCAAAAATAGATCGCCAAGAAGTTAAATTGAAAATACACTTGCAAGGCTCCAGCAGCAAGCTCCCTCCATGTGGTGCCAGCTGTGAGAATCTTTACTGCTATAAGAGGCCCAATCTGCATGGTGATGAGCCTTGCAAAGTCTAGAAGTTGTAGCTGTACAGTGTAAGACCTTCGGTGAGCACCTTGGCCAACATGGTCTGCTTCGCTGACAAGAACAAACAATCAGGTACCTACTCTCTTTCTGCATTCCCCTAGGTTAATCCTTAGCCCATGGCACCTCATGAAAAAACAAATATAGATTATAAGAGACAAATCAATCTTCAAATCAGTATTGAAAGGAGATCAAGGCAGAACCTGGTGCTAGATGCAGTGAAGAAATTTGCTCCAAACAACATAGCGTTGCACTGTGGTCACCACATGGCCTATTTGCTGCCTGGCCCATCTCGTCCACAGACGTCTTAAACATGTTATACATACTCTCATAAAGAGCCACCTTGGAGGTCCAAGAATCACAATTTCCTTAATTTTGCAATTCAGTAGCTCGAAAGTGGATGCAGTTCAATGTCTGATGCTTGTGTAATGAAAGGCTCACCTAGGCGGTCATTTCCAGTTCAAACACACTAAAAGTTGAATTTTTTTGATAGGTAACTGCTGATTGGTTCATGGAAGTCCATGATAGCATATGGTATTGCCTGGGGAAATAGTCATTTTACTAAAACCGTGCGAGCAGACTTCAAGCCAAATGTGGTGAGCCCATACTGCGACATATTTTCCCATAGTCACTGGATAGCAGCTATTAGTCAACTGACCAGCAGACAAGGTGAAGATAATCAATATAAGGGAAGAAGGCATTAAACATAGGCGCACAATAACCAGCCTTTCTCTCTGTTGTTGTACTACTATAAGCTGTCTGGGCCTCCCGTGCAGGTTCTAGACTTTTCCTGCTGAATCACATGTCTCAAAGCAAGCACAAGGGAAACACAAAAAGGATTAGAGGGCAAAATGTGACCTGAAGAGCTGTAGGGCACGAAACTGCTCCTTCTGTTGCTGATAGTCTGGAAAACATCTGGCTTTGTCCAAAGAACATCCAATCACCTGCAATTCTCAGTTTTTCCCTACAATGTTTTCAAATCTACATTTATCTATTCATGCAAACTTTTTCTTCACCCACCGACATGTGGAGGATGGCAGAAGGAAGTTACTCGTGGTTCATTGTTACTGGTGGCCTTCTCCACAAGGAATTGACCAGGAACAATACCCTTTAGAACATGGCAATGCTGTAGGCCCTTGAAGAAAGGCCCACAGTGCTGGCAAAGTGGCCATCGGACTGAAACATTAATCATTCAACTATGGAAAGCTAAGGTTGGTAGGATCTGTGTAGAAGAACCGTGGATAGCAACGAAAACAACTGCAAAGGAAGTTGGTACACTTGTAGATAGCAAATCACCGCTAATATTGCTCGCATTTATGAGAAAGAGAACAACTGAAAGAGGGAACATACTGATTTGAGCAAAAGGTGGTTTTGACCCAGTGAAAGCAAGCTGCGCTAGAGGGACAAGCACCAACCTGAAGATAGCGCCACAGTAAGCTTAGACTTTAGTGCGCATCAAAAAGGAGAATATTGAGCTGTACAGACTCAGTGAACTGGATGTGAGGACCAGACTGAGAGGCCATTCCACCTTGTAGCCCAACTTGATGAAGTCAAATGCGTGAAGAGTGAAGTGTCATCTGCAAGAAGCACTTGAGACCAAGTTTCATCACTCGCTGGCCTGTTTACTTCTCAGTCCTCTTCAACCACACAAGCAGACACCAGTGACGTTGCAACTCAGTCACAAAGCCATGCAAAGATGAAGAATGATTTTTCTGGTGCAGGTCTGGAGGTCTTCGATCTGTGAAAGGTTTATAGTCAAGGGCTTGGAGAGGAGAAGACGACGAGAGAGATGGGAGTCAATTAGGGCACGTTGGAACGTCGAACCATGTATATGGATGTAGAAAGTTACAGTTGGATGAACATATGTTCCATCTTTAAATATTGAAATGTAGATAGATGAAAAACGGGTAGCAACTAGCAGGCAAGAATCTAGAAACCCCTAGAGAGGTGCAGCGCTTTAAGCAGTGGGCACTGACAATCTTACACACAATGAAAAGACAGTGTTGTGAATTCTTGCTTTCCGAGGTTCAGATTAGAGTAGATGAAGGATAGAGCGGGTAACCTTTTCTAAAACTGTGGAATGATGAATGGTTGTAGGAGGGATAGAGGCATCTGAAGCTGTTATCGGATGTTGGGGTTGTTTGAATTACTGTAGAATTTGAGGAGCAGATTACATATTCCTGAGAAATGGCAGTAAGGAAAGGCGTTGCCATAGTGGCCGAAGCTGTAGAGCGCTGGAGTAATGGCGGCGTGTCGACTGCCTGCCCAAATGGTGCAGGTGCGGCAAGGAGATTGGTTACTAATCAGTTCCAAGCTCACAGCTCTCAAGCGATTCCAGATGTACGTGCATCAACTAGTAGAGTTCATTCCAGTTCTGCATATACATGTCATTCCAGCCAAGAATATTGATATTGCAGTTATCACATGGTTATTTGGAGTCCATCTAATTTAGCATTTCTTGCTCGATCCAGTGGAAATGAGAAGAGTCATGATTGTTGAAAAGGATGGAGAAGACCAATATTTGGCCATGGAGGTATCTGCTGCATATTCTTTTGTAGCTTGTACTAACATTTTTTGGATGGAAAATAGAAATAAAGTAGATACTAAACATTCAGGGTTTGTTTTGTTGCATTGCAAGGTAAGAACATGTGACTGTTAAACTCGTTGATAGACGTTTTCAATCATGTTTATAAGCTCTCTTTCTCTGTCAATGTCCAATGAAGTTCAAGTCTTAATTCTGCCTTGATCTATGGCTTCTAACTAAGATTGTTGAAAAAACAAGGCATGGATCACATATTGTACAGGAGGCTCAGACACTGCTTGCCATAATTGAGACAAATGAAATAGGTGGAAGTGACAATGTCCACACTGTAAAAGAGCAGAAAGGGATAGAATTCAGAATGGCCATGGGGCTCCCCTGTTTTGAGAGATCATGTGCAGCTAAAAGAGAGCTGCGTGATGACCTTGTGGTAGGAGGTGGAGCTGAAGGGGGATGGAACTGCTACATGGAACTGGGAGCTACAACAAGGCGCAGACAGGAGACAAGAAGGATGAACTGGCAGGCATCCCTACTGGTGAACAGCAGATCACACATAGCAAATTGATGCTTGTGTGAAGAGCTTTCTAGAGGAAACTGGAAAGCCTGAACAAGTTGTTTATATCAAGTAAGTCCCACTCCTGGAGTGAGCCCCTCACAAAGGTATTGTCTGTTCCCTTTTGTTCCGTCCAAACTGTTCACGGGGTCTATGGCCAGAAGGCTTAGGGCAAATGTCTTATGGGTACATTCTTAATGACTGGGAAGTGGATGCAAGACTTTCGTTTCAGGACTTCAGCATTCATAGGTTGATTGTCTGAGTTCAAGTTTAGGACTGTCTGTCTCGTTCCCTTTTATTCCCTCACCAAACCAGCACAAACCAGTAGCATGAGCAACAGAAGGCATTTGAGAATCTTGTGACTGCTAATGCTTTGCTGGAAAGCTCCCAGGTAAGGCCCTATGATATGTCATCATCAACTCTTAAATTCCATCTCAATAAACTTTGGGGAGTGCTAGCGAGCTAATTCATCAAAAGCTCCCTTTATTCGAGAGGCAAGTTGGGCAGGTGTGCAAGTGAATTCTCTTCCTAACTCCATCCTATTGTCATGAAATGTGTTTCTGACAAGAAACAGTTGCAGGCAGAGGCACCCTGACATGAACCACCAGAACTAAGTACTGGGAACATGTAGTTCTTTTGTCGGAATATCAACCTTAAGAAAACTGCTGTGTACAAGGCTGTCCTCTGGCAGTACTGATGAGTAAGGCAAGATACCTGGTGTACACCTGTCTAACTACCCACGGGCTCTCTGTTACTATTGATATGTCATGCCTGCGAACAAATGTGGCTTGAGCAGCCCCAAGGCCAGAAGAGTTGTAGCAGGGAGCTCTTACTCTTACGCTAATAAAGACAGCGAAGCTTTTTCTTATCACTTGAGCAATGCAATATTCAGGATGCTAAGTCCATGTCTCAATGTCCGCTTGTGTTGAGGTCATATAGTTTGGCGATAACCACTGTGATTAGTGCCATTCCTACCTCATTTCCCTCTATGTGGTTGTTTTAGGATTTTTAAAACAAATACATCTAAGAGATTGCATCAATACTTGGCGATGGTTTCATTGGTCCATTCACTTATACCAGGCTGCTGACATGTTTCGCATGTTGTCGTTGGGTATGGTTATCTACTTTGGGCCTGTCTTTAGTCTAATTACCAGTACAGGAACTATAGATACTGAAAGGTGGGGTTTTGGATTGTGGTGACTGACAAGAAGCGTGGTGAGAGTCTGTTCCAGATCACCATGGCTACAGACATCAAAGCCCTGAGACTGGAAGTTAGTGAGCTAAACCTTCAAATTGCAAGACTGAGCACTCGATGATGGGAAGATGATGACGGATCAGAAAAGTCAGTCGAGGTGACCAACCAAGCAGGTCCTTCTGTAGTTTCCACTCGGCAGGTTCCTCCTCAGCGTGAATTGTACATTTTGGGTGGCTTGGCTGATACTTGGCTCCAATCTGTCTAGTAGTGTATTCACCAACAACCAATAAAGTCAGAGCTGCAGCATCCATGCTGGCCCCCCGTTCCTATGCAGCTTTGAGCCTGCTGGATGGACACATATATCTGTATGGAGGAGGGGATGGGGCATCCTGGTCTGACATAGGTATGTTTTCTTGTTGTATCTGTGACTGTCTCTTCCAAACATGTTGTCTTGTAGGTATACATCTCACCATGTTCCCCTTAACTGCTGAATGGCGTTATGCAACCATTCATGTGCAGGGGACGGCGACTGGACAAAGCAAAATGGAACAACCCAGTATTCTTTCATCTCTCAAGAACAAAATATTTGGTATTACACCCTCAAGTGTGTGAGAATGTCTAGGTGTATGTGAGAGAGAAGAAAGAACAAAGATATTTCTATCTCTGCGGGAGGTCAAAGACCCATCGGATAGAGAATGGAACCATAGAACTACTTTGGCATGGTGACAAAAGGAGAAATGAAATGAAATGAAACGGAGAGAGTCCGGGTCTGTAACAAAGATACAGTGCTAATCTTGCTTGTATGCAGAGACAGGGAAACTGTCCAAACTCAAAATGGACATAGCACAGCATCACCTCCTCGGCAGCTAGCAGATGCGAACTGCGCTAGTGATGTCCTCCAGAAAGACTTCCTTCTTAACCCCTCTTTTTATACAGGTCTGCTCGCTCGCGACTACTTCATATAGTACAAGTCTCAGTCAAAGACTACTATCTGTCAATGCTTCGCCTTTACAGAGATGCTCATGTAACCTTGGTCATGGTATCGAACTCCATAGCTCTTGATTGTTCCATTGCCTGAGCGATTATTAAAGAGATGACAATTGAGTCAGATGATGTCAAACTACAGTCTAATACCGCCTAATACCTAATAGAAGTAACTCCAAAATATACTGCATTAACCTGTTCTTCGATATCCAGATAATGATCCAGGAGGCGAAGACCAAGTAGAATTTCCAATACAAGCAGCAAACGGAGGGAGGGATCGGGATACTTCTTCCCCTGGGCCAGTGCCTGTTTCACGGAGACAATGTCCTGCTGCAACTCTCATGGGTCCGGCCCACCCGGCTAACGAAGTTAGCAGACGCCTCAACACCACCTTCCCTTTCACAACACCAACAGATCCCTCCAACAAACGCAAGGGACTAATATTACCAAACTGTCAATACAGGTTCACACATTTTGAATGCTGATTCAAGCTCCTCTTTGGTAGCTCCTGTTTTACGCCAAGAAGGTGCAGCCATGACCATGAGCCTGAGCATGGCCCTGCCAGCTTCTGTCTTCCCGCCACAAATGCCGGCGGCAACTGCAGGAGCGCTTCATGAAGCGCTTGGTTTTAGTACTGGTAATGATAGGATGATGAGCATCGCCAACAGCAATCATTTATAGTGTTTTATGCTTCCCATAAGTACCCTAGTTTCATGCTCTTGCTGTGGCGTGCTTCCAATTGGCCGACCCATTTTCTTCTTTTTGGTAATCTCTAATTTGAGCTTATAGCAACATTCAGAAAAACCATTCCAAAAATGAGAGCTCAAGGGGAGAACTCTTTTGAGGGGTTGAGTTCTCTTTGGCTTACTTTGTACTCAGCTGTGTGCTTCTAAATATGAATGCCAACATCTTTGGATTTATCTTTTATTTCAATTTGTTTGATAAAAAATGTCTAAATAAATCATATGGATTTATCAAATCAAATCTATCAACAATGTACACATAAAGCGATTACAGTAATACTTCAGAAGTGCATAGCCAATATAATGCTAGCCACGAGCCACACGAAATTAACATGTCTTCCATTGTCCACAACTACAATATCAATTTAGCATGAATGCCATGAACACGTGGGGAACACATTTTCAATGATGTTATCGTGTGAATATGTAAACCCAGATTGCACAAATGTGCCAATAGGAAATTGTGCGTGATGGACACAATCACAATATACACGCCAATTGCATTATTTTGGTGTAATATGTGTTAAAATCATGATGATATCATGATCGTGTGGTGATAATGCATAGCACTATGACACGAATGATCGCGAGGATTTAGCAATGCAGAGAACGGGTAGTGGGCCCGCTGAGAGACCAGCAAGCCTCGTGATCGCCAATGATCACGACAAAGTCTGCCTAAGATTCACAAAGATTTTACATGAACAAATGCCAATTGTGCAAGCGGAGAGCTTGTCAAAGCTGGTCTTTCCCGAACGTCGGCCATCCCTATTTGTTGCCCAAACCTCTGATCGTCAACGATCATGTTAACAACAAAGTGTTGCCAATGCAGGTTCAAAAGAAGAAAAGGAAACGAGAAAGGCGGAGTTCCATGGAAAATATCCCCGTTTCAAAGATGCACTGGTATCACTTTGGAGGAAACAAATCAAGACCAAACCGAAAATATAATTAAGTTCAGGAAGTATGTCCTCATGTTTGATGTATCACCTGTAAACGACACGGAGAACCGCTGATTCACCCCCAACCTGGTCCTTGAACTCGTTGGACCTATTAATACCCCCCTCCCTTGAGAACTCTCTAAAAAAGCAGTGTCTCCAGGTGAGCCCCCTCCACTTCCGAATGTATGCTTCCAAGCTCATATTTGGTGTGGTCATCGTGATGTCCAGGTCCTTGAACGTTTGCTCGAGCACAGTGAGGGTTCTCTTCTCCAGCTGCCAGAATGAATGCTTGTCAGTTCATTTCTATGCCACATTCAACAAACAGGAACGACAACAGGTGTGACTGACATATTTTACCTGGCTCCAGAAGGTGGCTTTGTGCAACCAAGTATTGAAGACCTGGTCACTGAACCCCATAGTTTTCGAACCAGACTCCTTAGTGCTCCGAGGAGACATGTTAAGGTCTCTCACCGCAACGTCAGCGTTCCAGATTTCCAACCACCTAACCTTCGTTGGCGGATCGACCATGGAAATGGACAGCCTGTGTAGTTTCTTTTATGTCATTTCCGGCTTGGTGTGATTGTCATAGTGTACTTTGATTTGAGCCAGGAAGTCATCCCCCAAAGCAAGGTTAGCAATTCGCAACTGCTTCATGAAGGCTGAAAGAAGATTTTTGCGCTGAAGATCCATTTCCTTTAGTATTGTCTCCTCAACTCCCTTCGCTGTCTTATCTCCCTCTCGGGTTTTGGCGTAGTACTCTGCCTTCCCCCTTTCACCTGCTTCCCTGATTTCTTGCTGTACATCAAAAAACACTGGTCATTATTTGTAAAAGCACAGTGTTTTGAGAAGCGCAAACCCCATGGGATTTACTCTGGACTTTTGGGAGGAAACGACATCCTACAGGCCGGAATGGCAGTCAGGGGATGGCCGACGTGCATTGCTCCCAGTGCGGTTTATTGGGAATGTAGCGGTGGATCATATGAACATGATGCCTACATTGGCTGCATTTTCAGGGGTGGTGAGCTCCTGGAGGGCAATAGCCATGCAGATGATATGCCACCACCTGATGAGGACAAACAATTGGCATACAAGGCTGATTTGCTTCCTCATGTGCCTGTGCATATTCCACTGTGGGGTACGGTTGGGAATTTGCATCGAGTAGCAAGCGAGTGTGTGCACCAAGCATGGCAGAAGGCCTTTCCATTGGTGAGTAAGGGGAGTTCAGTGACATCACCTGGACCTCCTCAGTTAGCTCATTTGGACACTGTGCCCATTACCTGGCAACCACCTGACTCAAGGATTTGTTTGCTAGACCTGTTTTGAGGCATGAGCACTGGGCTTGTTGGAGTATTGCAGGCAGGGATCAAAGTACGAAAGTACTTGTATGTGGAGAAGGATGAGATTGCTCGGCATGTCTCCATGCACCATATTTCCTTGCTCACACACCAGTATCCTGAGTTGTTGTCTCTCTAAGCAATTCCTGGCCCTTCAAACTCCCCAAATTCTTCAAACCGAAGGTAAAGTAATTTCTATAAGCCCTTAGAAATCGCTGGATCCTCCGTCTCTCTCCTCCAGTGACTGTAGGTCCAACATCTGGTTCCCAATTGTCCTCAGTGACTGCAACCTTGGGTACACTAGGCTTGGAGGTAGGAGACGCATCCTTTGGTTGCTACATAGCAACCTCTTGGGCCTTGTCCGCCCACTCTGACTATGGCATAGCCTCCACTTGCTCCGCCATAGCCACCTTGAGGACATCCTCTGCGCAAGAAACATCCTCAACCTCTTCAAAAACCTTGGCCACCTTGGCCTCCAACTGATCCTCAGTCCATGGCTCTCCCCACCCCTCATATTGCTGTTTGAGAGATCCAATGACTCTATCTTTGCGCATCTCGTCCCACATATGCCAAGGGTGTTTGCACCCCACGATCATGTGCTCGCCCCCACTCACTGCCTCAACCGTCTCGGTTGGCAGGGAAAATGCACCATCCAATGGAAATGCCAAAGTAACCACCAATCTCCGTTGCTCAGCCATGCACAAGTCAATGACCCATGTCAAACAATTTAGATCCATTGCTTGACCCAACACTTGACGGCGTGATATCTCTGACAGAGCTGGCACAGCTGTAGTGCCCGTGGCAAACCCCATTGCCCGCTCTCGCTTATCCCCATTGGGCTCCACCAATTGCTGGAGCACACTGTCCCAAATCAACCTAGGACCATTGTCTCGAAAAGCATGAGACAAAGGGAAGCTCATGAGTGTAGGCAAGGCCGCACGTGGCTGCCCCACTCGATTGACCACTGCTAAAGGTGGACGGTCATCATGTCGTACCCTTTGTGGTTGCCTCCCTTGGTCCAAAATGCCTTCAACCGTGAGATTAGGTGGCCGTTGAATGGAATCATATGCTCTCTTGAACAACTCTGGTGGTGCAAGATTGGTCCACCATAATCGAGATCGATGCGCGCGTGATCCCACTACTGCTGCATCCAGTAGCACCGCCGATCCAATCCAAGACTGCACCTGATGCACACTGGCCCGAAAATCCCCTATAAGAGGAACATTCTACAATATATAGGCTAAAGGTTGCACTTGCCTCGTCTGCAAGTCACGCAACACTCACAACATCTCCCAAAACAAATGCGATCGTGCATCATGCAAGCCATTCCTATGATCTGCGGGAGAGTATCCTTGGCAAGGCCATCCGGCTATCACCAAGTTAATGGCACCATGTCGGTCCAAATCATCCGCCCCCAGAAAGGTAATGTCTACTGGCAAGGCCTTTTGGTACCCATTCGTATTGATTTGGCAAGTGACACGCCAATCTTTCGAAGGCCCTACATGTATAGTGACATAGAGAGATCTTTGATCCAGTCATGGACTATGGAGTTGTTCGAAGCTGGATTAGTGGAGTTGTTAGGTGGGGAGTATGCCTCGACAATAGTGATGCCCGCTAAGAAGGATATCTATGGCAATTGGACAGAAAGAAGGATGTGTGGGGACTATCATCCTGTGAACCGTCAGACTAAGTCCGATAGATATGCCATGCCAACTCCAGAGGAGATCTTTGATGCCATTGGGCATGCAAATGTGTTTAGCACATTGGACTTACGATCGGGTTATCACCAGTTGCCAATCAAAGAGGGTGATAAGCAAAAGACGACATTCTGGGGGACTGACCAACATGAGAAGGATTGTTTAGGGTTGAAGAATGCTCCTGCAGAGTTTCAGAGGGTCATGGATATGATTCTTGAGGGGCTAGACTTTGCCCGGTGCTACATTGATGACATCATCGTCTTTAGTGCTACGATTGAGGAGCATGAGAGACACCTTCAGGTGGTGTTTGAGCGCTTGAGAGCGCACGGGTTGAAACTGCACCCCGGAAAGTGCAAGTTCTTCCACAACCAGATTGAGTATCTGAGCCACATGATATACCCTGGAGGATTGGGTGTTCAACAGACAAAGGTGGAGGCCATTGCATGTATTCCACGCCCCATGGATGTGAGCAGAGTTCGTGCTTTCATTGACAAACTACTATCGACGGTTTGTCAAGGGATTTAGCAGCATTGCAAAGGCTCTTACCAAGTTGACCAAGGTGGGTCAGGAGTGGCAGTGGGAGGAGGAGCAGAATGAAGCCTTTGGGAACTCAAGGCTGATTGACTTCTGCACCTATTTTGAGGCGGTCTATTCGGGGGCGGCCTTTCCAGCTACATACAGATTGGAGTATGCTGGGAATTGAAGCAGTGCTCACACAGGTGGATGATGAGGGAAGAGAGTTCGTAGTGGCATATGCTAGCTGCTTGAACAATGATGTCGAGGCAAAGTATAGCTCATCTGAATGAGAGTATCTTGCTGCAGTATGGGCAATGACACATTTCAAATGCTACCTCTATGGCAATCTCTTCACCCTTGTTACGGATCACCAACCATTGAAGTGGTTGATGGAATTAGACTAGCTTACAGGGAAGCTTGCACGGTGGGCAATTGTGCTTCAAGAGTACGACTTCCAGGTGGTGCATCGAGCCGGTATTGTCAATTGGGATGCGGATGGGTTGAGTCGTAATCCATGCATGAACGAACATGATGATACTGGTACTCGGTGGCATGGTGAGACAGATGAGGAGATGGTGCCAGGATGACATGCATCTGTTTTTTTGTGCATTTTAGCAATGGGAGCTCAAACTGGTCCATCGCACGCGATTGGTCATGTAGATATTATGCATGACGATCCGGAGATCAATGAGGAGCTTGGTGGTGCTAAGGATGTGCATGAAGATGCAGTAGTGGTGGCCTTCATTTGTACCGGAGAAACAACAGTCAGTGTGACTACTAAGGAGAGAGATCGGATCCTACAATGAGCCAAGAGGTTCAAGTGGGAGGGGACTCACCTACTCCGAGTATGGGAGGATGGACGAGTGAGGATTGTGCCTCATCCAACACAACGAGTGCGATTGGTACGCCATACCCATCAGGAATTGAGACATTTTGGGGTGCGACGCACTCATAGTTTGCTGTAAGGACAGTACTAGTGGCGAGGCATGCACACGGATGTGCAGCAGTTAGTGGCAAGGTGCATGGTGTGTGATAGAGTACGGGCTTCTTTCAATGCCCCTACTCCACAATTGCATCCTTCACCCATTATGGGTTTGGGCTATCGTTGGAGTCTTGACTTCGCAGGCCCATTGCCACTAACGATTCGCCATAATAAATATATTGTGCTGGTGATGGTGGAACACTTCTCCAAGTGGATTGAACTGGTGGCATTGCCTGACAAAACAAGTGAGGGGGTTGCGTATGCATTCTTAGATAGAGTGCTTAGCCAATTTGGTGCTCCAGCCGAGGTACTCACGGACTAGGGGAGAGAGTTATTGGGGGAGTTTCCGGCTTTGTGTGAGCAAGCCTTGATAGATCACCGCACTACTTCTCGAGATCATCCCGAGGCTGATGGCTTGGCGGAGAGAGTTGTTCGGACAGTTAAGAGAGGTTTGCACAAGTATGGCTTACAGAAGGGACACCTAGGATATTGGGACCTTCAGCTGCCTTGGCTAGCTATGGGCTATAGGTTCAGCAAACAAGCTTCACTTGCCTCATTTTCACCTTACTTTCTTTTCTTTGGCCGAGAGCCAGATTTGCTTGCATCTATTCGCAGGGAGGCTGTGGTAGTCCTCAACCTTGATTATCCGGATGTGTGGACACAAGCATGTGCCCAGCGGGCAGAGTTGTTCAAGAGAAACATGCCTATGGCTTTTGAGAACCTTGCTATTGCCCAACACCGAGATACATTGAGGTACGTCACTATACGTGGAGGGGGATGTCGGCCAAGTGTTCGGCGTTTCCACCCTGGGGACTATGTGTATCTATAGCAGACAGCGCCTACGACCTTGGATGTCACAGCATGACGTGTGATTATAAGGGTTAGGGAGGTATTGCCTTCAGGAGTATTGATTCTGGAGGGTCAAGATGGCATGGTATGGAAGGACCATGTGCGCAATTGTGCACCATGTTATCTTCCACATGTGGATGGGAGGATAGATCCCAACCTTGCAGTGGTACCTGCAGGTTTGCATTGCATGCTGTGTGGGCATGCTGGTGGTGTCGCAACCATGTTGGTGTGTGACAAATGCTCAAGGAGGTGGCACATGGGATGCTTGACACCGCCACTTGAGGAGGTTCCTATCGGAGAATGGTTGTGTCCACGATGCCTTGGACAGAAGTAGTGGGCATGACAATGGTGAGGCTGACAAGTGATCCAAGGTCTAGCTAATGGGGCTTCAATGCCATGGATACTCAACTGAAGATCATGGATTGCAGGAAGACGACTAACAATGGGGCTACTTTTGCACCCGCCTCTTGATCCATTGACTTCAGATGTTGGAACTTGTGCGATTGAAGACCAACGATGATCTCATTGGGGAGGATACTTGCGAGCTATCCGGTGTTAGAGGGACCTAATCACCAGCTAGGGGGGGATTGTGTCATAACTTTCTAGGTGTATATGCTAGGAAGTATGGTTGGACAACGATGTATGTTGTGGCACGATGCTTAGGTGCACGACAGCTGTCATGGTTTTGTTTGGGATTAGTTAGAAATAGTTATTTCTAGCTAATTAAGACTTTATATGTTTTTATTTTTATTTTGTTGGCATTGGGATTTCATTTGGTTTCATGTGGCAAGTGAGGTGGCAACCTCACTTGGGTTGTGGAGAGGTTATCTCCACGTGATGTGCATGAAGGCTCGTCTTCTTCTAGTCGAGCCTTCCGAGGCCTCTCTCGCCGCCATAGCTCTAGTACTTGAGATGGAGAGTGGGTGAGGTCTGTATGGTGGAGTCCTTTAGCAAAGGCGCCATTGGCTTGACTTATATAACGTGATAGAGTGGGTTCACCTCTTTCACCATTTCCGTATCATTGTGGCATAGCTTTCTAGGACTATATGCTAGGAAGTGTGGTTGGACAACAATGTATGTTGTGGCACGATGCTTAGGTGTATGACATGCGCCATACTGGCCATAGTGTAATGGTATAGTAGAAAGGATCATCAAAACTCTGAAACAAAGCATTACAACTTTGGGGATCAGAATCCTTTCCACTAGAAATATAAAGCGACCGCCAGAATTTGCGGTAGCTTTTTTTTTCTTATTTTTTATAATTTGTTTGCCACCGCCACCGTGTCGGCAACGTGGCTCCTTAAGTGGCAATGTTTTACCTAGTTGTTTTTTTACTAGAATATTCCCGAAACCTGACGTGACGGAGGTCCCGTCAGCGTCAGGTCTGACGTAACCTGACGCTGACTGACGTCACTGACGTTGAAAACCGGGGTCCACAGGGCTATGGTGCTACGACCTCCCGCATGTATGACTCGCAGACAAAGGTCACCATCCCTCAACCTCCAAGCATGATTAAAGAAATAGAGCCTAGGCTCGGAATTGACACTGCGAGCACGCTGACTGAAGCAGACTAAGATGTCCCCAATGCTCGGTTCATCGGGTATCAGTGTGTGATCCCTACCAGCCATTAAAGGGCTTACTCACAGAAAAACACAGACAATCATTGCAACAAGCTCATTCCACCATCACAAAAATGACATGAGCTCTGATACCAAAGAAATGGGCTCCACTATGCATGCACTAAGTATTAGAATGACCAGAGATACGTGAACCCCACCCACGCCGCAGCGGAAGGAAGACATGGACAAGGCCGGGTTTGCATCGATATTCCACGATCACCTGTGATTGCTTATGGAGCTAGGCCCCTACATCCACCCCACAAATGCACACTCATGGGCGGTGATGCCCATGATAAGTTGTCAAATACCTATCCGGATGATTCCTTCATAATTCAGACCATGGAGGCCACTATGTGATGCCTATCCGGCACTCTCATATCTTCTCGCTCATTATATTGACTCTCCCCTTTTCTGGTGGGCAGTATCATCACAATTCCAACATAGCGTCAGGCAGAAAACAGCCTATAGATGCATCATTGGAGCAGAACTATGCCATGTTGTACACTATGGTGCATGAGAAAAGATGATAAGGATGAGAGCCCAAATGCACTAAACCCCAAGCATGACTCTTTCTTTCTCTAATTCATGAACCCTCAATGCAAAGCCAGTGCTAGCTGCAGGAATGCAGTGACCAAGGGAAGAGAACTACATCAAGACCCATTTGACAATGCAGCCTACACCCACTGTCTCCCTAGTTTACCATGCTTCCAATTGACAATGCTAGACTCAAGCAAGCATTCTGATGATGCTGATGCAATCCTAAAGTCTAAGGCAATGAGTCAAAGGGCATCCACTCCAATTATCTCCAACCAGAGTTCACCACATTCGTGCCTAAAGTTCTGCATATCTCTTCTCTCCCCCTCATCTCACCATCTTCTCAACCCCTTCATCTCTGTTACCTCACTCTACTTAGCGCACTCTACCATCCGCAAAAAAAGACTCGTACCAGCTGAATGCCTGGTCTAAATCCTATCCGCCAAAGGCCCAACGAATTACTCCTACTGCAGACTTGGTCGGCCTGCACGCTTGCAAATTATGCATCTCTGCCGCCCTACAGCCCATTACCATCCTTTCTACTTTAAACATAGCCGCAAAGAGTCGACACATAACTACACGCTGAAATGCTAAGCACACACAGCTATGAAGCTCAGACACAGGAGTTACTCTTGTCAGCTGCTCAAGATTCCAACCCCCACCACACTGCCTCCAGCCCGCCGCCCATGCTCATCCCCGCAGATCTAGGGTAACAAGGGATAAATGAATAGTAATCCCATATCATCCATCCAGGTCAACTTCATCCAAAATTTCCAAATGGCAAATCAAACACTAGGGCAGTAGGCAATGTGGATTCGAACCCCAAACCAATTGATGCTGCCACTCAACATGGAAGAGATGGATGGATGAGGAATCCTCTTACACTCCACCCATGCCAACACATCCGTCCACAAACCCTAATCTTTGAGTTTACCATTCAAAATGCCAGACACAAGAATCGATCTCTGGACTTGCATGTACCCGCCTGCCATGTGCACGGATGAACGGAGGCACTCATGTCATGCAAACCCACGTGACAAGATCATCAACTCAAAATGCCAGAGAGCCTCGTTTGCTCCCTGGACTTATAATCGTGAGCACCATGGCCACCTTTCATGCTAGATACAGACAGCCTGCAAAACACCTGCACACAAATGTACCAATCCCACATACTGAAAGCAAAAACTTTGTGTACCAAGAATTCACACTACAACTCACTCTGAGACAACACTTCATAGTCTAAGGAATTGCAAAAAAGACGTAATCTCTCGGTCTTTCAAAGATGATGAGAGTATCCTACAATACTTAGAGAAGATTCTGGATTTGACCGAGGTGCCAGTAGCTAGTAAGGCTGCGACATCCTCACAAAAATTATTAAAATTATTGAAATCAACTTTCAAATTTCAAACATAATAATAATAATAATAATAACAACAACAACAATAAAATGTTTATTTTCTTAAAGTTTCACAAAAAATTATGGAAACGATTGAAATCAACTTTCAAATCTTTATGGTTATTCTATTAGCACTTGTATTAAACAACATCATTTACATCTAAACCGTCATTAACCCTTAAGGGCCTAGGACCCGTGTCGGGTATTGAAACAAAAAGAGAGAGAGAGAGAGATGACTCCGGCAAAAAGCCGGCGTAACTAAGAGCCACTTCACCTTGCGGCTACTGCCCCCTATCGGGGTGGGCCCTATAGGAAACAAAAAAACACCAAAAAAAAAAAAGGTGGGGGGGGGGAGTGAATGAGCAGCTGTTGCTGAGGCTGCTGCTCAGTCAACCCCCCCCCCCCCCCCCTCTTTTTTTTTTTTCTTTGTTGCCCCCTATCTCCCTCTCTCTCCCTCTGGACACTGGGCTTATGGAATTGTTGTCCCGACTTCCATCCTTGAGGAAATTGAAAAAAATTGCAAAATTGGGTTGCAGGGAATTTTAGATGTTCTTTATCCATTTTTTATTTATTTTTAACTATATTTTTAGTGAAATATTTCTTCACTAAAAAAATTGTGAAATTCCCGTCAGTTTCTACTTTTTCAATCCAACCTGGATGAAAAAAAGACCAGGACCTAAATACAGGGCAAAACAGTTTATTTTAATATAAAAAATCCCCCATGTTTTTCATCTAACCTAGATGAAATACAGACTACATCCGTTGAAGTGCAAGGCAGGATGAAAGCACGATGTCTTTCATCTTCCACGAATGAGAAACGGACAACGTCCGTCGGACGGACAGACTGGCGGATGTTTTTCATCTTGAGAAGGATGGATGACGGGTCAGGCAGGGGAAAACCCTGCGCAACCCTGCCTTTCTTTTTGCGCTGCGAGAGCGCGCGCGATGGCGGCTTGTGAGGAGCGATGGTGCTCGTGCTACAGATACCTTGAGCTACCAATTGTTGAGTGTTTATGGCTCCTGTGAGCGACGCCTGGGCGAGCTCTTTAAGGCGATGGCGGTGGCTTAGTGATGAGGGAAGATTCCCTGTCTCAGTTGTCTGTTTTTTTGCTCCACAAGGGAACCGCGGCAGTGATGGCGAAGGCACCACCTGCATGCCTAGGACGTTTCCCTAGCATCCCTCCTCTGGATCTTTGATGAATGTCGGCACAAAGAAGTTTCTCTCCTCCCTTTATAAACCCTACCTTTTGAAACCAAGCTTTTTTTTTCTTGTGCTTGGCAAGATCTGCTTTGGTTAAGGTAGCAGTGCTGTGGTGCTGGCGGAGTCCTCCCTGCACGGTTAGGCTTGTGGAGAGATGGTGACTCTCCCCCAAACAGTAAAAAAGGTTTTTTTTTCTGTTGATTTTGCTTCTTTGTTTCCTTTGGCATTCTCTGCGCTTAGATTGAAGTGTATTGGACCTCGATAGCAAGTGTGGAAGCCTGCTACTCACCTCGTGCATCCTCACTAACTCACAATGCGTTGTGGTTGTTTTTGGGACGGGCACAGGTGAGGGCTTCCACTTAATATTCTGATGTCTAAGTGCTGCTGGATGCCAAGTGGGATTGCAGAGCAGGGGAAGGAATCGTTTGCCAGGGACTCATCCTAAAATGTTGAAAAACTAAACTACTCTATGGTTTTTCTTGATCCTGCCTCTTTCCTTCCTTGATTTTTGAAGAACAAGTGTAATGCTTTCTACGGTGGGCTAGTTCGGCCCAGCCAGTGGAAAGACTCTGTTATGATGTGACAGTCGAGTTTAGGATGGCTTGTGTGAGAGACACACATCTGTTTTCCAGGCCCTAGTTTGTTTTGCTTACCTTATGGTAGTTGGAACAAATTGAGAGGCTGCAAGGAACTGTTTGCTGCAGCTACTCGGGTACCTCTGTTTAAAAGACCCCAGTTATGGTCCAACCCAGATGGCTTTGATTAGCTAGATGCTTAGGCCAGGGTATGGTGAAGTTTCTGCTTGTGGCTATTCGGCTGACACTGAAATATAACAGTAATATAAATGGTAACCGGTTTTTTAGGCAGCCAGGGTGGTCAAGTGGAAATACCCCCTGGACATGGTGTAATGACATGGTCAAATGTGGAATGATGTGAAGGGTGTACTGACAGTACCGTATATTGTCACAGGATGTGTATGCAGTCCTTTATATTTACCTTGCTTTGTCATGAGCTTTGATTTTCAGCTGTAGCAAGAAATAAAGGTATAGGGGTGTTCTGGAAAACTTACCAGACATATCCACATCCCCTGTGGGGGCAAGCTGTACTGCACACCAGTCTAAACAAATACTGGCAAGGCAAGGTATTTAAATCTGTGATATCCAAGTGTTCATTTCTTTTTTAAGAAAACCCTCCATGACACCCATGGGGTTTTAGTAAGTATGCTTGGATTACAGCTTGCAGACAGTAAATCTGTATGACTATGTGACCTGCACCACATCAAGGCCAAAATATGGCCAAGTACCCGCCATCCCACCCAGACCTATGTAAGTGTATCATGATCTTGACTGGTGGTCAATCAGCATCAGTGGCATACTCTCTGGATTATGAATCATACTGACATGAACACATTACTGTGCATGGATGTAATTCTGGATTTTCTAAGCTTGATGATTGATGGATGGTGCCACTGTTAAGTGGCTGATATGTCTATTTATTCTTTCATGACAACGACCCTAGGGGTCCTGTCTTTGTCTTGACATGATAAAAAGTATCTTCCCTCTCTTACTGTCCAGTATGCTTAGTGGTTTCTGCATACACTATCCCTTGGTCACAAGGCTAAATTTCCAGTTTATGTGCAGAGTTCCACCAAACAGACTCCGGAATGGATTGCTGAGCTAGGTGCTTATGGTAACTATATTGATGCAAGGATCAACATTAACATACTATATGAACATATCAATATTAACATGTTTTAGATCATGAAGATAGCTCTTCTTTGATAGTTGTTTGACTATCATATCTACTAGTATTACAATGCTAGCATGACAATCTTAAGTCGACTCTCATTAGATCTCTATGGATCGGTTGAGCACTAGCTCTGATACCATGTTATAAAATACTAGCACTCAAACGTTAGTGTAGAATGAGTATGATTACTCAATTTTATGTATGTAAGAATGACTAAGAATGAGAGAGAAGAAGACAGGACAATGTCTCTTCAACAACTCAACAGTCATACCTTAAAAGGTTGTGACCCTTCGTATAGACGTATCCATTCTATATGGATGTTAACTTACATAATCTAAATGTTGAATTACATCCAACATGGCGCACTACTCCTGTGTGCACTAGCTTTTTTTTTGGCGAACATTACTGCTCTTGGCGTTGAGTTTGTGCACTTGTAAGCACATATAGTCATAATTCATGCAGAGATTGTCACCATGCTGTTCTGAAAATTGAGACACTGAATGCCATGAGAAGCACTATTATTTCAACACCTCTGTGCAAGTGAAGAATAAAGAATGAAGTTGGGAACAAGCGGAAGTGGTGGTTGGACTAGCTCCAACCAACGTCTTCTACTTGTGCATGCCCATGGCTTATGCAGAGGGCACACATGTAAGCCTGCTTAAAAGGGGGTGCAAACTGTACCATTCTGCGGATCCCCCATCCCCACATTTCATGTATCTGCTGAGTTCAAACTAGATTGGCATAGCCATGCCATTGGTGTACTGCTCTATCCCCTATTCTACAACTCTTCAGTAATTAATGGCTCCCCTCTTGATCTAATGTAAAACATACCAATAAGTTAGCATCTGCTCCCAACTTTCATAAGCCTAAAATCTGTGGGGGTTGCAACTTCCCTGCTTCAAGTGGATACAAGTAAGAGCTCAATCTCCTTTGCCATGTTCACCTCCTTGCATTCTGTTATGTCTGTAACGAGAACACACACCTGCTTGGGGCAACTCACACCATGGCACCAGTGGGAAGAGATGGCCGTGTTCGTGTGATGAATGCCCATGGGGAGGTGAGCACGATTCTTTCAAGCACAAACCTAGCCCCTTGAGGTCACAACCATTTGCCTAAAAGCTGGCAGAGAGAAACCACCTGCTTGTGCTGCAAAATCTGTGGTGGAGATTCTTGGCACATTACATTCTTGAAATTTGCAATGGAGCCCACTCTTCCTCTGCCATGACTGGCTGAAACAACTCCAATTCACGGCACCGCTCAGCAAAGCGCTTCCGGCACTCATCTGCAGCCAGAACACCTGTAGAGAAAGCACCATGCACTGTGCCTGGAAATCTCTGACTGGTGGCTTCCCCAGCCCAGAAGAGATTCTCGATCGGTGAGCGTAACCGCTCATACAAGTCATGTGGCTTGCCAACCGCATCATAGCTGTAGCAACCCATAGAGCTTGGGTCTGTTCCCCAGCGTGAAACCAAACATTGTAACTGCAGTATCAAACATGTGGTTAGAAGTGCATTTCTTCATCATCGAATGTGGAGGAGGCAGTGGCAGTACATAATCTCATCACTTCCAAAGTCCACTCCATAGAGACTTGTGCCCCACAATGGGAAGAACGTACCGGCTCAGAAGCATTGGGCAGTATTCTCTTCAACTGCAAGATAGCAAAGCTGGCAGCCGCCTCATCTGACAGCTTCTCTATATCGTTCGCAAGACGCCCTGCATGGACGTTTCTCTTGTCAGGACAGTTGAAAGTACATATATATTGGCAAATCCATAAGAATTGACTGCACAGCATAATGACCAGATTTAGGATAGTGTGGACCTTAGTATATTATCATGTGGAAAAGGCTAATTGGAGCTACCACATGCTAGCTCTAGACCCAGAGCTTATACTTTTGCCAACTGCATATGCAGTGCTGTTTTTTCTCTCAAGCAGGGATATATTGGTGGAAATTATTACCTGCAGGCATGTATATCAAAACAGGGTGGCCAGTGGCTTTGTGAAGATTCAAAAAGTAGCTGCATCCGTACGAGGTGGGTGCAACCACTCCAAGAAACTCCACATTGGGCCAGCATACACTCTCAAAATACAGCGCAATCTTGTTCTCGTTACCAATACCAAGATCAGAGATTGCTCTCTCTTTCCAATCCGGTAATCTGGGCTCAAATCGCATCAAGTTGGCTTTGAGCACCCCCAAAGGCACTGCGATTATCGCCGCATCTGCATCAAATATCTTCCCATCCTCTGTGGTGACTCGCACCCCGTGGTGCCACCGACTAACTTTCATTACCCTGTCGAGAAAAGCATCATTGTTAAGCACAATGACAGCTCGTTCCCTTCAGACCCCTTACCCACTTTGGCCCCTAGCATCCCCATCCCATATCGTATTTCATCTTCTAGGACAGCTTCAATGATTCAAGCAACTTTCGGTTGTCTCACCAAGCATGCTATTTATGTAGTTGTGATGACGGCCAATAATTGTATAACAGCTCCAAACACCAGCACCAATTATTTGACACTTGATATGCTGTATACAGAGTGAACTCTGCTACTCAATAGGTTCATAAAACAAACTTATCTCGACAGAGAGCTCGGAAAATCCATTACACCACATAATAATGATCTACTTTGGATTTTGTGTATCTCACAAAAGATCTTCTTAAGAATGGGCAGATGTTTCCACATCAAGCATACGCTCATATTTACATGAGTAAAAATGCTTTGGGAGAAGGAAAACTGCAAACCTATGATTGAGACGAATATCAAGTCCTTCAGAGAGAGAGACAATGACAGGCTCATAGCCTCTCACCATCAACCCATGTCCTCCCTCCAACAACTCTTCCTGCAGAAGCACACCATTAGTCAATCCTCCTTGCAGCCAATTTCAAAATCCTCCAATCAGAACCCCACCACAGATTGTAGAATACGTTCCAGAATTAGAGAGCTATTTCACCAGCTGTCTGAGCTGCGACATCCCTAAAAGCCCATAAGCTTATCCCCCAAATCATAGGTGTGACATAAGGGGTCAGGTTCTGAATAAGACATTTCTTAGAACATTGGCCATGATACTTATGACTGCATACCTCATCCCAACTTTGCACAGAGATGTTGTCTGCATCAGCAGCAAACCAGCCCTCCATGCGACACAAATACCACTGCAAAACCTTGTGTGCCATTCCCTCTTGCCTGAACAATGAAACCAATAATTGTTGACATCAGAATGCTGACCCAACTGACCAAAACTAGGTATCAGCCCATGAAATATCTCTGAAGTGCATTAAGTACCTGTTAACCTCAATCTCTTCATGCTAACTAGAAAATGTGTTCATCTCCTGCCAGTATTCCCATCCTCTGCCTTTCCCCACTCTAGAAAAATGTTTCGAAAAATCAGAAATGACCTAATGTACTACTGCAGCTGCTCTCACGAAAAAGCCAATGCTATTATGCCATTGATCAGAGTGGTGCACGACAGTGAGTGTTTGTTTTGACCTTATTGCAGTCATCAGCACAACCAAGATCGTATTGTAGAAGATTATGCTCAACCATGCATGCACTGCAGTTGTCAATAAAAAGGCTAACCCTAAGGAGGAACTGGCACAAGTCCTAACCTCAAGTCAGGACGTCTATCCAACACCATCGAGAATGCCTTCAGCACCGACATGTCATCTGGGAATTCATCCCGAAGTTTCTTTGTCTGGGATGAAAAACAGATTATGGCCACGATTAGCCTGTATAACACTCTCCATGAATGAATGACTTATGCAAGAAAGAAGCTGCAAGGAGAGACTGGGTGGTCCAGCATGGACACACTTTGGTGAGAAGCTGGACATGAACACATTAACGTGTGGGAAAGAGAGAGGTCAATGCATGCTGTGCACATGTGCAGAGAACTTATAGACAAAATAGCTTACCTCTTCCAACAAGCTCTCAAAAATCTCCCCAACTTCTGTAACCAGAGTTTGTGAAACTTGGTGCCCTTCCATGTCAAAAAGTGCATAGCTGAACAACGCCACACCCCACAACCAACCAACCAACCTTTTCTTCTCAAGACACTTCACAACCCCCTTGTCCAGATGCTACCATATATCTCAAGCTTTTTCTCTCCAATTCCCACACCTTTCGTATCCATTACACCTAGTACTGAATGGTCCCCCAGGTCTGTAAAAGCTGGGAATGACTGTGCGCAAGCCTTTGCAACACTGGCCAACAATCTAACCCCAGTTAATGGATGGAACCCCAAAGTGTCTTTGTTTCAGATCTACAGAAGTTTACTGATGTTGCAGAATCCTGCACCTACTTGCTCCAAGAGCTTCCCCCTATTCAGCCCTACCTGTCAACGGGGGAGGATACATCTGTCTGCCACCATACCTTACGGGGAAGGTAAGGAATTAAATTTCCAGGTGTTAGTTGCTACGAGACGGACATCCACAATAGTTGTGTAGTCTCACACATCTAACAGCTAACAGTACTCTTTGCCCGATCTCCCCACCCTTTCAATCTCAACTCCCACAACCACGGCTGGATCCCAAGGCAATCAAAATAAGCAATGAGTTCTAAATTAGAATCAGAAAGGCTGTGATGTACTTTTAAGAACACGCCCGAAGATCACAATGCCAAGACGGGCTTCTAAAGTAAAAGATTGAGCAAGAGCTCTCTAAGACACCAGCAGAAGGGAACTGTTGTACATGTTCGTAGGCTTCAGCTGCCAGCTTCTGATAGCAGTAGGAGGAGCAGCAATTTGTCAACAATCTGACAACATGAAAAACACTGTGTGTTCCTTGTGTAGTGGTATATAACACAGATGGCAGAGGCGTGTGCTATGTTCATGGTCTTGCTTCCAAATCAGCTGTTATATGATAATTGAACTACAACTTTGACAGATGAAGAATATTCAGTTAACTCCATTTTAAAGTACAGCAATCCTTCTGGCATGCTTATATCCAAGATTTATCTCAATGAATTGGGTGAATCTTTGTCCCTTTGGAGATAGGAAACACAAAGAAAGATAGGTAAAAAACTGGCCATGTCGGGTTGCAGCTGAGCCCAGGTATGCTTTATAACGAAACAGGACATATGTACTCAAGGATTGGAAACCTTGTCACCTGCCTTACACGTGTGAGCCCACTGGCTACAGCTAAACGCTGCTGACACAGACAGTACGGTGGGTGGCTCCTACCGTACCTAGCTCTTGGACAGTCTTCAAGTTCCAGACTGCAGGTCCTCAACCCATCAGACATCTTCCACTTGAGATAACTACACAGGTGTCAGAATAGATGTCACCAGCAAACAGAGACAGATGTGTTCAATCCAGCACTGGACTAAAGATTAAAAACCGTACCTCTCTAGATCGTGATCGTAGAGCACTGAATTGTCGCCACTCGTCCGGTACAAGGGTAACCGCAGCTTCCCTATCACCCCAGCCAAAGGATTGTCTTTACTAACGCCATGCAACCTGCAAACAACTAGTAGGCTGTGAGCTCCAGAGGAGGCTTAATCGAAGCACAATCACTGCAAACAATAACTACAAACATCTTATATCCTGCCGTTGAAAAGGTCCAGCCGAAACTTGCTGACACGTGAAGTTTGAGCAAGCGTACATTCCATGACCATGTTGACGTCTAGTACGATGTCAAAGAAATCATCGAAGGAGTATAAAGGTTTACCAGGAGGCGCCCATATCGACGGGAAAACCGAAAGAGTAATCCGTGTATACACGGCCGCCTATCCGGTCCCTGGACTCTAAGACTACAACCTGCACAACTACAACATCTGGCATCAGAGACGTGTCCAGAAACTAAGAGTGAAGACCTATCATGATAATTTCTCTTTCAGGTAGAGTGCAAAGGATTCAGAAATTGATGGTCACATTACAGCAGCAAACGTGTACGTATGCAGAAGGACGGCAGGTTTTTGTGCATCCACAAACCCTCCATTAACAAACTCACAAAGCCAAATAAAAGAATAAAGGCGAGCGTGATGACCGTGCAAGACAAACCTGCTACAGACACTCAACACCCGTGCTAGCAAGGGGAACTGGAGTCACAGACATCATCGACTTACTGTATGCATGTATCCTTTCACTACCTTGAAGTGTGAGTTATGGAGAAAACGCGCTGCAGCTAGGCCTGCGAATCCCGCACCAATTACAACCACTGATGGTGTGGACGGCGTTGAGCCTGCACAAAATTCGATCTCCTGTGTGACTTTGGGAGCTTGGATATTAAATATCAATCTATACATATAAAAACCAGCTGGATAGGAGAATTATTAATATCTACTGCAATGCCCCGCCCTTAATTGGCAAGAACCTCACTGATTTGTTATGTTCCATGCATGCTTGCGAGCAGATCTTCAGACCCTTCGACAAGTGATCGATCCAAATCCATGAAACTCGGGACGCACCTTGAGATTTATTTGTCAGTATGTGAAAAGAATGCCTGCTACTCTACTGGGTATGGCTCCTACAGGCCAGTGAGAGGTTCCAAGATGCATACTGCTATTTGACGTGCCACTGCATGAATGCCGAAATAGTGAGGTGAGTGGAATAGGTCCATATGAGTACATATTCTTACACGTTGTAAGGATTGGTTACCAAAACGCAACATTGGTGTTTCGTGCGAGTCTGTGGTCACCAGTCCTGCTCGGGGAGAGAGGAGAAAGATGGAGATTGACAGACAGAGAGAGAGAAGCGGGCTACATTTTGATAGAACTGCTAAGTCGGAGTAATTCTAATTCCACAAAGGCCCGAAAGTAGTAAATCTGGAGTGTGTCACAAGAAAGACTGGAAGTGGTTGTGAGGTTTAGGCGAGCGAGGATGAGCACAGCAACACACCAGAATCACTTCTGGATGTAAGTTGCTCCTTGCGCGCCATAGATGGCGTTTAGTGCGCTGCGAGTGGCCTTCCAGTTGTGAAACTTCAAAAGAGCGCCGTGGATGACACAAAAATACACAGGCACTCATGCAGAGAGAGATTCGGAGACGAGGTTAGGCACAAAGATTTTATAAGATCGACAATCCTCTGAAGAGAAATCAAGTTGTTGAAAACCACCACCTAAATGCTCACAACCAGCTGTCGCGATGACACCACCAAGGTTGAAAGAGCACAGTGTGACAAGATCCCTTGGCACAAGAGTTAAAAGTGACCAGACAGTGTACGGATCAAGGGGATAGAGAACAAGGCCAGACCAGACAAAGCAGGCAGGCAGAAAAGATAACGCAGGCGGAGAGGCGAAAGCAGGCTGTGAAGGACTTGATGAAACAGATGGGACTGCAGCCACTAACGTTGCCAATGCCGCTCTCGAATATAACGGACTGCAGAGTAACAAGAGGACAAAGGGAATATAGTTTTTTATCCTCCTTCCTGCTCTTCCCACCAAGAATATTATCGTCCACAGCGCCTCGTCAGGACAGAGTCTGACAAAGTGCAGCATGACGTCCCCGCGCCGCGCCCCCCCACCTCTCCTCCCCTCTCGTGGACGATCGCTGCTCCCCCACCCCGCAGGCACGCACGCACGCACGCGAGCCTGCGAGACGACCCACACTATCCTCGTCGCGCCACGCGGCGCCCAACCGCTTGTGTACGGCCCACCAACCCCCTCCGTCTGCGTCCCCTTGACCCAGTCAACCCCTCCTTTCCCCAGCCCCACGTGGCGCCGCTTCTTCCTGTCCGCCCCAGTTAACATTACCTCCACAAAGGTCCTTCCCATCGCTCTCTGGTGTCCGTTCCCCGTTACAATTTCCCCGATGGCCTTTGTTTACAACAATGTGCTGGATAAACAATTTTCTTATACTACGGTATATGTATACAGAAATAAAATATATATTGTGTGGAGACAGAGCGACTGTTCGCGCCAACATAGAAGGCCGGAATAGGGAGGAAGGCTTGGGCAAAACTCTCTGCAGATGTCCCAAGAAGACCCCAACAAGCGGCAGCAATCCACGGTCAGTTCGCCAGCACTTGGGCAAGAAACGTCCTTCTCTGCACTGGGCTCCTCACCATCCCAGTGTGCTTGGGCAGCTCAACCGCCAGATCGATGGCCAGAACTCAACACACCCCTCCATGGTGGCGTCCTCCCAGTTTGACAGGGATATCAATTGGCGCCACATCAAATCGACTGCTAGACTGAAATTTCGCTGAGATCCTTTCATGCACACAAATAAGCTTCGGACAGGTTCCAAGCGGCTGCTAAGCCATTCACCTCATGGATTCCTTGTAGATCTCACCAGTCCAGAAGCGACTGCCTACATTCAAAGCAACCCCCTACGGGTGTGACTTCTACATAGGGCTTGTAACCCTAGGTTGTCTTCATCTTTTCCCTTCAGGAGGTTAGTTCGTTCGCTGACTACGGTGTGTGTACCTCACGGTGTAATCTGGGGTTTTAATTTTTTTCCCCACAATAAACTCAATAAAATTAATTCAGGGCCTTCCCCTGTTCCAAAACAAAAAAAAAAAAGGCCGGAATTGTCCAACTCAGAGGAGATGGCACGTGTCTGGATCAAAGTTCCGTGTGGAATAACGACATCTCCAAACACCCGCACAAGCAATCATTCCGTCGCTCATTCTCCAGTCCCACAAAATAATTCAACCCACCGAGCACTACCGACGTCATCATCTTTTGCGAATGATTTGTATCATATTGATGATTGCCCTACGCATGTCGTCCCTACAAAAACCTACTCCACTTTGACACGTGCACTAATTACCCCCCCCAAAAAAAACTCTAGTCCAGAGCCATTGGTTCTTCCAATGCCGTGCCAATTTTCGACCTTCCATAAATTAAACAGTGTCTTTCTCCACCCCGTCTCCTCACTTGGTCATGCCATCTGCCTACTGGCTAAATTTTCCTTAAAATGAAACTTGGGCTACATATTGTGTCTGACAGTTGAAAGGGGTAATATATTTTTTTTAAATGAGGGGATAGTGGCTCTTTCATCAATTTTTTTTTTTTTCAAAAAGGGCCCGAGGGAGGCCCATATATTAAAAGAGGAAAAAATAACCTCTCATGACATGCCATGGAGGCTGAAATCAAACTCTTGTATGACGAAACTCACCTTACCCAAACTTTTTTTTTTTTTTTTGCAAAAGGGGATTAGAGAACCGCTTTATTGGAAAACTAAGGAAAAAATTACCTGACAAAAGGGTCCAAACTTTTTTTTCCCTGCTCAATAGGTCTTACAACCGCATGAATTGTATACAAGTATACAATTTTCTACAGTAGTTATTGAATAATTTCAGGCGGCCAGGGGAAGTTTGATTCCAAAATTATTCCTGTCAGGTTTATTGTCCATTTACTAAAATATGGTTTTTTTTGGTGTCACTATGTCCGATTGTTCGCAGGGACAGGACAGGGATCGTTGTGGGAAGCCCGTGGGTGTGACGGTATGCATTTCCAATTGTTGTCTTTGGCCATCCCACACCGGCAAACCAAACCAGCCTCCCAGATCGGGCCCTTTCTCACAAAGCACTCCCATCTAGTGAGACGTTTCATCTGCTCGAGAGATTTTGTTTTTTTGGTGATTTCTTTTTCTGGTGGTAAATCGCCAGATTTTCGACCTGGAAAATGGGTCAGCTACTTATACAAAGGAGTTATCAGGGGAAAAAACCGAGAAATTCGCCAAAAAGCACTCGTAGTTGAATATCAGGAGACTGATTTGCCATCGTGGACGCGTTAAAACTTGCCACCTGTTATATAGCCACTTTTCCAACCCTGCCACCTTGTTATTCTTCACATGTGGCCCTTCTGGCTATATTGGAGAAATGAAAAAAAACAAACACTCGATTCTGCTCTTTCAGGTTTTTTTTTTATTTTTTATTTTAAGGAAACCTGGGAGCGACTGCTCACAATTCAGGCCCTTGAGGAGGGGGAAAAATTAACCCCCTTTCAGATAAGCCATGAGGCACACAGGTGGGAAACATCACCACCAGACCAACCGGTCACAAACAATCCACACACCGCACAGGGCAGCGGGTTCGAACCCTGAACCACCTGGGCGACACACTGTGCACTTACCAGCTGAGCTACCAGCCGATGTGCGGTATTATAAATTTTAAATTCTAATCTTGTTGGTACTTTTTAAATTCTTCGAATAACAAGAGCAACAAACGCGGTAACTTTTGGCCCAGAGCGGGGAAATAGGTCGGACGGGCATGCAACGGCGACGGCAATGCCAACCGTCACCGGCCCGCTGGGACGGAAGCGGTACCAGAACCTGTCAGGAGCGTACAGGCCGCGTGGAACGCGAGAGTGGGCAAGTTGGACGGGACGCGGTCGGACGGACGGATGTCGCCATGTGCGGCGACACGGCCTGCAGAATAAACGTGAGTGTCTGTTAGCGAGGGTGTCGGACGGATTTGGCCCGTTATTCGTGCCGGTGGCTGTCAACACCGACATGTGTCAGAGCTCACGATCCCGGATGTTGGTCGGCCATAACGCGTTGCTCAGAACATGGTCGTACAGTGCCAAGGTAGGTACATCATAGAGGTATGCAGAACATGAACCCTGCATTAAAATATCCTCAGATTTCGAGAAGACCATCGATTTTTATTTATTTATAAATCTTTTGGAAGCAAAAACCTTGAGAATTTTGCCTGTCACCTCTGCATCATCACATCATACCGTCTCATACCACCGTTCACTATTCAATTATTGTATGGACCTTTTTTTTTTTTTTTTAAGGAAAGGGGACAGGGCCCTTTATCAAATTAAGGACTTTGGTACTTACTTACTGGGCATAATCCAGCAGGAAAATGCAAAAAACAAATGGAAACCACTAGCGGATATAGGGGTCTCGTGCATTGATAGGGTACAACTGCATCAATACGATAAACTACCTGCTCTATCTATACATTTATAAACATTCAATAAAATAATCACTTATAAACCAAAATATAGTAAATACTTAAAGCTTCATTTTAATATTAAGCTATTATTCATGGTTCATCTCCAAACGATAAACAAAAGACACCATATGTAAACCCTAATTCAATCAAGGTTTTGCAAGGTGAAACCGTGAGTAACAACCAGCAATCCTAAACCTATAGCAGTGGCAGCAGGGGGTTTCGTGTAGGGTAATGCCCTGACGGGCGGGGAAGGCCCGAAAATCCGGGAATGCCCTCCACTCAGGGCATTACCCTGCGTAAAGAAATGGGATGATTTATTTATCTTTTCATACAGCTGCGATATTTCTTTATCTTTACCTCCAAGATCTTTTCTCACAAGAAGCTACTAGCAGGGAGAAAGCATAAAGATTACGCAGGTGCGTAATGCACTGGTACTTGTGTGGCTGGCTGCTACGCTGTATAATACGCAGATACAAACAAAGAGAAATCAGCCCTAGTTCTTTACGCATGGAGAAACCCTTAGTAATATAGCTTGAATCCAAACATTTTATACAAATTTCCAACACCCAACAATCCCCCAGCTGTCATAACCCTATTATACATTTGTCAACACCATATCCATCCTTTCAACTACAATGAAATGTCAACTGGAGGCATGGGTAGTCGGTGTAGCACAAAATTTATCCATGTCATGAGAGAGAATACGTTTAGAGTATATGTTCCTACATATTATATGGAAATCTCTTCGAATATCTGAAGCTTAAACCCTATGATTTTTCAATGTCGCCTTGAAACAATATATTTCAAGCTGTAGAAGTTCCTTGCAAAATTATCCATGGGTAAGAACCTTACAGGCGACCTGAAGTCTCACCGCCCACTATGGAGCGTATTATGGAAAGGGCCTAGTATCGTGTGAGCGCATCGTGAGAAAAATCCACGCCTATGTGGTAACATGTTTATCATGTATAAGGGTTACTTGTTCTTTATGTGTTGCGATTAGTGCTTTTATGAACAATTGAATGATTTCGCAAGTTTTTGAATCTCACATATTATCGTTTCGTTGTGGAATATCATAAAGTATCTTGGGAATATGCAGAATATTTCCTTGTGCTCACGTGAGCATGCTACCCAACCTCCTACTAACTCGTCAAATCTAACTTGTAAAGCACTGCTGAATTATTTTCCTTTGTTGCATTTTCGATCAGTTGGGGTTTCTCATGAAGGTCGCTAGGCTAGCAAAGAATCTTCCACTTCTAGAGTTATCCGTAAATTCAGACCAGAGTTTCATCGGTCTTTGACATTTGACCTGAGTTTGCTTTCCCTTCGGAAGGGACCAGGTTTTGAACTTAATGAAATGTAAATTTTTGTCTCTCAAATTGCGAAGTATCCACTAGCCTTGTTACATGCACTTGCACAGGCGCCAAGTGTACTGCCTTGCCTTTTGCATAACCAAGGTGATCATGGGTTCAATCGTTTACCATGTTGATTCAACAGCCCTCAAGGGCCTTTGCATCGAGCAGTAGGCTCTGTAAATTACTGGACGTTAAACATACTTTAACTTTAACTTTATATCCCGCATATGAGATAGTGAAGTCCATTCAACCGAACAAACTCATTGTCATCATTCACTAGAGCCAAAAAACCATCTCGAAAAGGTGATCATGATAGGTCGTGGTTCTATCAACTTACTTTCGTGATAGTTATCATCGTCGGGAGCACTTATAAAGTCATTACAATAATCTACGTGATAAGAATTTCGAGTCTTCTACTGGACGGTGATAACTATCATTCCTCAGAAATCTCAAAATGTGTTTCGACCGACCCGGATCACGATGCTCATCCGTCTTCCTTGTCGTTTGTTATTTAGAATTTTCTTCAGCTATAATTATATGGCCGATTGCCTTCAACTGCAAATCCAAGGTAGACCGATTAAACACAATTGTCTTGACATTGCAAATTCGTCGTCAGATCGAGGAATCCACACAAAGCTCTATCACATGAGGTTATACAATCATTTGAATGCCGTCCATTGTTTGCAGTTGACTTGTTCATATGTGCGTATCATAAGCAATTTTATTCACACCTTAGGTATGTCTATAATCTCGCTCTCCTCAAGTTCACTATAACAATGAGGGGGGTAGTGTTCAAGGAGGCCTCATCATGATTAGGATCTTTGCGGTGTGGTGTCACTCAAAAGTGCGTCTTCCTCTACTTTTGAGAGTATAGGCAACTATAGTTGTAGTCATGTGTGTGATTTTGGGGCATTTATATGATATGGGGTCTCTCGATTAACATCTATTCTTGTTGTAGGTTTGATGTAATGCTTCCTTTCCTAAACCTATTTTCTTGAATTTAAGGGGTATTGTTGTCATCATAATTCAAAAAATCAAAGCATCTGAAAAAAAAAATGTCGATCTCTTTTGGAGAGCGCGGAACGTCTTTTGACCATCTATGCTAAATATATCTGCAATACTAGAAGTAAGGTCGAAGAATAATCTAGTGGATTAAAACTACAATTAAACCTCACGAAATAGTAGACAACATCATAACATTTTAGATTAATCAATGTGACTGCAGGAAGGCGATCAGGATCTGGTCACACTCTTGTGGGTCACCTTGAATTAGATGTTTCCTTCTCGGTTGCTTCCTCTGCTCTTCATTGGGTTTCTGCATTACCCTTCCATGACAAGCGTACAAATTTTTCTTCCCTCATTTTCAGGCCATCATGACTAGAAGCATTCGTGTCATTTACCACTGGGGTAACGACTCATTTTGAGTCGTAAAAGTCAAAAAACCGGGATCGACTGGAAGTTACAAACGACGAGTTACAACAGACGTGGAAGTTGGGTCGATGATTGGAAGACACACGGGCGGCCGGCCTAGTTACGCCACATGGTTCTTTAGCATTAATCGCAATAATCACAATAATCGCCGAGCAGTTGTTCGTACATGGGCAGGAGGAACGTGCCTTTTTTTGCCAGGGGGGATTTCATGTCGAGTCCAGAAAGGGACTACATCCTTCCTACTTATGTTGCCCGGCTTGCTTCGGTGTCCATTAGGAGATCTTCCGAACCTAGTCATGTACAGCAGTCTCGAATGGAACTTCATCCACCCGTCATATCAGGTGTCGAAGGCGTATCCGGGAAGCAAGCGCGATATCCGTGTGGAACATCCGGTTCAAAACAGACGGCGGAGGACATTTAATGTATGGAGGTCGCCCACAGGCGCCACCTGGCCCACCCTCCCCCCGAGACTTCAAAAAACGACGCCGAATTTTCATTCAGCGGATGAAGTGGAACGCACCGTGGCCCTCTCTCCGCCCGAGACGTTCTCATCCAGAAGCAGCCGGATGGAAAACCGGCGCAGAATTTCCATCCTGCAGGCAAGTCGGAGCTCGGCCGGATGGAAAACCGGCGCCGAATTTCCATCCTGCAGGTAAACTGGAGCGCTGCAGGATGGAAAACCGGCGCCGAATTTCCATCCTGCAAGTAAGTCGGTCCACCTCATGGATGGAAATCCGGCACCGAATTTGTCTCTACCGGACAACATTGGTGGGCATAACGTGCCAAAAAGTGGACCGCAGGCGAAAAACTCTAAGTTGAGTGACTGATTAGACAAAAAAACGCGAAAAACGAATGAAAATTGTTGATGAAGGGTCGATACGGGCGTCTGTTGATGGATATTCGGCGCCGTTTTTCCATCCTGCAGATGATCTCTTTCGGCCACTCCCCCCGAGACGACTCCATCCGTGCGGCCTTGGTTGGAAATACGGCGCCGTTTTTCCATCTGAGGGATGTTCTTTGTCGGCCAGATGTCGGCCTCTCCCCCCGAGACGACTTCATCCGACGGGCCTCGTATGGAAATTCGGTGCCGTTTTTTCATCCAAGGGATATTCTTTGTCGGCCAGGTGTCGGCCTCTCCCCACGAGACGACTTCACCCGAACGGCCTCGGATGGAAATTCGGCGCCGTCTTTCCATCCGAGGGATGTTCTCTGTAGGGCATGTGTCGGCCTCTCCCCCCGAGACGACTTCATCCGACGGGCCTCGTATGGAAATTCGGCGCCGTTTCTCCATCCGGGGGATGTTCTATGTCGGCCAGGTGTCGGCCTCTCCCCCCGATACAACTTCATCCAAACGGCCTCGGATGGAATTTGGCGCCATTTTTCCATCCGAGGGATATTCTCTGTCGGGCAGGTGTCGTCCTCTCCCCACGAGACGACTTCATCCGAACGGCCTCGGATGGAAATTCGGCGCCGTTTTTCCATCCGAGGGATGTTCTCTGTTGGGCAGGTGTCAGCCTCTCCCCCCGAGACGACTTCATCCGACGGGCCTCGTATGGAAATTCGGCGCCGTTTTTCCATCCGGGGGATGTTCTCTGTCGGCCAGGTGTCGGCCTCTCCCCCAAAGACAACTTCATCCGAACGGCCTCGGATGGAAATTTGGCGCCATTTTTCCATCCGAGGGATGTTCTCTGTCGGCCAGGTGTCGTCCTCTCCCATGAGACGACTTCATCCGAACGGCCTCGGATGGAAATTCGGCGCTGTTTTTCCATCCGAGGGATGTTCTCTGTCGGGCAGGTGTCGGCCTCTCCCCTCGAGACGACTTCATCCGACGGGCCTCGTATGGAAATTCGGCGCCGTTTTTCCATCCGGGGGATGTTCTCTGTCGGCCAGGTGTCGGCCGCTCCCCACGAGACGACTTCACCCGAACGGCCTCGGATGGAAATTCGGCGCCGTTTTTCCATCCGAGGGATGTTCTCTGTCAGGCAGGTGTCGGCCTCTCCCCCCGAGATGACTTCATCCGACGAGCCTCGTATGGAAATTCGGCGCCGTTTTTCCATCCGGGGGATGTTCTCTGTCGGCCAGGTGTCGGCCTCTCCCTCTGAGACAACTTCATCCGAACGGCCTCGGATGGAAATTCGCCGCCGTTTTTCCGTCCGAGGGATGTTCTCTGTCGGGCAGGTGTCGTCCTCTCCCCACAAGACGACTTCATCCGAACGGCCTCGGATGGAAATTCGGCGAGGGATGTTCTCTGTCGGCCAGGTGTCGGCCTCTCCCCCCGAGACAAATTCATCCGACGGGCCTCGTATAGAAATTCGGCGCCATTTTGCCATCCGGGGGATATTCTTTGTAGGCCAGGTGTCGGCCTCTCCCCCCGAGACAACTTCATCCAAACGGCCGCGGATGGAGATTTGGCACCGTTTTTCCATCCGAGGGATGTTCTCTGTCGACCAGGTGTCGGCCTCTCCCCCCGAGACGACTTCATCCGACGGGCCTCGTATGGAAATTTGGCGCCATTTTTCCATCCGTGGGATGTTCTCTGTCGGCCAGGTGTCGTCACCCTCCGATTTGACGCCATGTCGAATTAAATACTGCCCCTCATTCCTGGGTATGGCTATATTAAATGTTGCTCTTTTTCTGCCACTTGCCTGACCTTCGCTCGTGACCCACGCCGGTTTACGAGTGAGTGGTCGCATTGTAAGTTGCCTCTTGATTTTGTGAGGCACCTCCCTTCGCTCTCTTATTTCATTGAAAGGCCCTTTTTGGCTTCTGCTGGTATTGACATTCTTAAAGTGGATTTGTTCTTACTGCAGGATGCCAAGTACTGCAGGAGGGACGTCTACACCGCAGTTCATGGGCAGGATGAACATGCCTTTTTTTGCCAGAGGGGATTTCATGTCGAGTCCAAAAGGGACTACATCCTTCCTACTTATGTTGCCCGGCTTGCTTCGGTGTCCATTAGGAGGTCTTCCGAACCTAGTCGTGTACAGCAGATTTTAGACGAGGCAAGCCTCAAGAAAATGAAGATGAGGGAGGAGGCAGCAGCTATTAGAGCCCGTTGGGCTCGTAGATTTGTCTTGGATTCTGCTGAGGAAAGTGGGGGAGAAGAGGCAGAAGATTCCCAGGAGGTGAGGTGGACAGTCCCCCAAGGAGAGGACGGAATTTTTGAGAGGCATAGTGGAATTGATGCATCACAGAGCTCGGAGGATGGGGGGGATGAGGGGGATGAGGAGGAAGATGGGGCAAGTTCCTCGGAGGGTGTAAGAGAGTAGTGCCCATTCCGGCTATGACAGTTAGGACACACTTGTATAGATGTGGCTTGCCATAAAATTTGCAATAAAATGTTGCATTTCATTGCTATGACGCCACATTCCAACTTTACATGACCCTATTTCTGTGCCTCCTAACCCTATTTCCGTGGACACACAATGGTCCGCTCATGCTTTTTTTTTTTCCGCTCATGAAATAGCAACCCCCCTCATCACGGATGGTAAGCCTATCAAACAACATGCTTATAGGGAGAGTGTTCGTGAGCGCAAGGTCATTCAGGAAGAGATTACCAAGATGCTTGATGCTGGTGTAATCACCCCCTCCATATCCCCTTGGGCCAGTCCCATTGTCTTAGTGGGTAAGAAGGATGGGTCAACCCATTTTTGTGTTGACTTTCGGCGTTTAAATGCCATCACAAAGAGATATGTCTACCCACGCATCAATGAAACGCTAGATCAACTTAATGGGGCCACTATCTTTTCTTCATTAGATTTAGCCTCTGGCTTTTGGCAAGTTCCTTTAACTGCTGCTGCTAAGGAGAAAACTGCCTTCACCTGAAGGATGGGCCTCTTCCGAAACAATGCCTTTTGGCCTTTGCAACGCCACTGCTACATTTCAGCGCCTTATGGACATTGTTTTAGGAAACCTTCGTTGGGAGTGTGCATTAGTTTACATTGATGATATCAATGTTTATTCTACAACGTTTGATGCTCATCTGTTGGATTTACAGCGGGTTGTGTGCAGACTTCGTACAGCCGGGCTTAAAGTTAAAGCCAAGAAGTGTGATTTTTGTATGAAACAGCTCCATTTCTTGGGCCATCTGCTTTCTGCTGCTGGCATCAATCTTGACCCAGCTAAGATCCAAGCTGTGTGGAACTATCCAGCCCCTCGGGATAAAACATGCGTTAAGGCCTTCTTGGGCTTGGGTTCTTACTATCGTCGCTTCATTTTTCAATTTGCCAAACTAGCTGCTCCACTCACTCGCTTGTTATCCAAGGATGCTCGTTTTGTATGGAGTACTGCTGAAACATCCGCATTTGAGAAGCTCAAAATTGCACTAACCTCTACCCCTGTGCTTGCTTATCATGATTTTAATCTTGCAAACTGATGCCAGTGATCTAGCTATCTCTGCAGTGTTGAGCCAGATTCAAGATGGTCAAGAGCATGCCATCTCCTACGCCTCCCGCGCCTTGATAAACATGAGCGTAATTACTCTATCACTGACAAGGAGGGCCTTGCAGTTATCTTTGGAGTCAAATATTTTAGACAGTATTTACATGGCTGTCAATTTACCATTGAAACTGATCATCTACCTTTGAAAGCCTTGCTAACTCCTCGTGAACTCACTGGCAGATTAGCTCGGTGGGCTCTAATTCTGCAAGGCTATGACTTCACCATCTCCTACAAGCATGGGAAGGATAATGTTAATGCAGATGCTTTGACTCAAGGCGAATCCAAAATCCCTGACCCTTACACTACCTTACATGACCTGGTCTCCCATGCTGCATGCTCTACATCACCTGTTGTGCCTGTTTTGGATCCCTATGTCTTGTGTCATTTGCTGGACTATCCTTATGTTCCTTCAGATCTGCTTGACACTTGGGATCTACTTCAGTTTGATGTTGGTTGACTTTCCCTTGGTATTGCACTACAGGAAAAGGGGGGCCTTTGCGATGCCCGCGCCACGCCGCAGCGTCGGGAAAACGCCCTTTTCGGGCACGCGGCAGGTGCAGAATTTGCGACGCCCGGCCGTCGCCCTGCAGTCACAAAGGCGTCGCCAAATGACGTCGCAAAAATGCGACGTATAGGGGTCGCGAGCCCCCGCCCCAACTCCCGCGACTGCCGGACGTCGGTTTTTCAGGCCGTCCACGCCGATGGCAAGGGCCTCTTCGAGCGATGTCTCGCAGTCACGGCCCTCCAGCCGACGGCGTTGGTGGGGGCGCCGGCACGGCGTCGCATCCCCTTTTTTTTTTCTAACCTGCCCGGGAGTCCCATTCTAAAACCCAAAAACACGTGCCGTAAGCCGGGTGGTACGCCAAGCAACTATTGGGCGTGGCAAAAAACAACAGGAGCAGGAGACGGTCTCCGCCACGCCGGGCGTGGGTTGTTGCGACGCTCCAGCATCGCTTTTGTTTTAAATTTAATAATAATAAAAGACGTGGCGCAGGCAGGGTGGCGGTCTCCGCGACGCCAGGGCGTCGCGGATTGCAACCCCCGGACTAAAAAACACGTCGCAGGGGGTGTCGGGCGTTGCCGCCCGCAAATGGGTTTGCGACGCCCGACCGTCGCTGCTTGCGACCCCCGCCCAAAAAACACGTCGCCATTGGCGACGTGCTGCAGTTGCGAGGGCAGCCTGGTGGGGGGGGGTTGGGGGTTGATTTTGGGGGTGAATTGGGGGTGGTTTTTGGTTTTTTGCCTGGTTTTATATTTGGGGATGGGAGACCTTACAGTTCCATTTCTCTGATTTAGCAGGTACACGATTGAGCAAGCATGAATCGAGGATGAGGACGGTGCAACACATGAATAAGATGAAAGATTGAAAGATGGAAATATATTTACAGGAAATGAGCTGAAAATCTCACAAGGGTTCAGTAGGCTGACCCTGGGACCTACATGGACTAGGACTAGTCATCCTCATCCTCATCCTCAGTGGAGGACTCAGAGCTATCCGATGAGCCTGATGACTCCGCGCCCTTTGCCAGAGCACGTAAATGAGGCGGCGTTCCCCTAAGTCCCACAGAGCTCTCATCCAATCCCTGGGCATGACCCTCGACCTCATCCATACTAGTGCCATGTGGTGCACTCATCCCCTCTGTGTTGGCCATGTTCTTCACGAGGGATTGCCAACCATGCTCCTTGGCATAGTTGTACTCTACCGGAGATGGCTTCCTCTCAAACGCGCGTTGTTACACATGCCACAAATTAAAGTCAGTTCTTCGCGATGATGGAGCCAGAAAGAAGACATAACAAAATCCATAGGGAAGTACGACTTACAAATCGCAAGATAAAACCCTTGGATCCGAGGCGCCCCACTTGTGTGTGGATTCGTGCTTGTCAAGGCGGACTGTTGTTGCTTCGCGTGCCCGGTCAAATTTGGCCTTGTTTGCGGCATCAATCTCTCCCGCAATGAGTGCATCCCACGATACCTATGCACCCCCCCCCCCCCCCCCCCCCCCCCAACAATTAGTGAATTACACACATACGTTGCATCGAATCCACCTCATTAATGCACATGCGACAAATGGAAGTTGACATGATTCAGGATTTGCCAACCTGTGTAATTCCATAAGGTGGTTTGGGTATGGCCCCCTTTTCTATTGCCCTCCGAATGATCTATCTGGCACGGTACCTCCTGTCTTTCAAGTTTCGCCCCACCATCTCCATCACCCTTGTGTCACTCCAATTGCCCGGAAACCGGCGGTCTAACTCACGGGCATACGCCCGTTTCGCGCCAAAGTGTTGATCAGCCCACTCGATGTGCAAAAGGAACCACCTCAATGCGAGTTCAAAGGCTGGCTTCTTCATAGCCTCCCAGAACGCACCGCAGGGGTCACCATGGCGATTCACCTCCACCGGTGGCACCACGATCTTTGCCAACTCCATGTCCTATATCGCCAAGGCCATCCCACCCTCTCCCTTCTTTGTAGCATCCTTCCCATGCTCCTTTGTTACCCCACTGCCCTCCCCCGCATGCACACTCACCCCTTCCTCTCCATGGGACTTCTTCTTCTTCTTCTTCGTTTCCTTCCCCTTCTCCGCAACCATCTCCTTCCTCTTCCCCGCTATTTCCTCTCTCTCGAGGTTAGCTATTTCATGAGCATGAGCGGCATGAACGGAGTAGCAAGACAATCGGTTTTCATGAGCAGAAGTACAAATTTTGGAAATAAAAAACATTTAAAAAAAAAAAAAAAAAACCCAATATAATATTCATTGTTTGAAGTAAAAATTGTAGTTTTGAGAGCCGTGCTCATGATATTTCGTCTTCCGCTCATGCGAATTCCGAGCGACATCTGCAAAAATGGCGCCGAATTTCGCGGTAATAGGTTCCGCAACCGGAGAAATCTGCGACGTATTTCGCGGTAATAGGTGTCTCCGGCGAAAAATGGTGCCGAATTTTGCGGCTATAGGTCCCAACATGGCAGGTGTGTAAGCCCAAAATTTGGAAATGTGGCGCCGAATTTCGGTACATGGTGCCGGGGATTGCACAGATGTTGGGCAGTTCTTGGGCCATGTAACTAGAGATTCGGCGCCATTTTTTCAGACATCGGACTTGCGGTGCTCGACAAGACCTCCTCGGGCAACATCACGGGACCACAAGGGAGCGTGCGAATATTCTTGTCAGCTCGTCATGAATCCTCTTCTCCGCCAGGTGCCTCGTCAAGTCTTCGTCTCACTGGACGAGTGTGAACATCTCCTTCCAAGTGTTGGCCACTTCGAAGCAATGGCGTGTCCCGAAGGCCCTCTCGCAAGGCTGCCGCCCACTTGCGAGGATTCTTCGATCTGGAGGCAGTCCGCATCAGCATTTCCTGCCTGTCCGGCCCCAAGCCCCACTGTTTCCCTTTCAAGAACTCCTTGTACCTACGTTGCTGCATAATTGACCTCACAATGTCCTCCGTTGTGGCAGTGAGGATGTCCACCAGATGCGCCGCAGAGGAGGCACGCCAGGAAGAATGTACTGATTCGGCCATGTTTGTTGTCGGCATGTTGGTGTCGGAGTCGAGACACATTTCCTGCACATGCACATGTTCAGGTTACAAGCAAATTACAAATAATGAGTAGCTAGCATAATATTCAACGGGACGCAAATTTGCCCAACTCACCTCCCGCATATAGTCGCCAAACTAGAGGAAACGATAATGCCACCATGCTAGCCAACTGACCATTGCTCCCTCATCTGATTTCTTTACAGCACCTGACGTTGTCCACCAAGCCCGTATACATGCAAACTGTGTCTCTGAATCATCCAAGGTGGGAGCACGCTTCCACGTAAGACACATGGAACGGTGCTCCTCTCTGAAATCTGGCGCCACGAGCCTGGTTGTGTACTGCGACAAGCTCTGCAGAAAATGGAACCCACAAAATGCCTCTCTTTGCTTTTCATCGGAACATTGGGGTCTTCCCCGTACACCCTTCGGATGGCAGCCCAATTTGCTTGTGCGTTGTCCGCCATGAAACCACGGAAATTGGGAGGGGGAAATCCTGCCCTGGCAATCTGTTCGTTTATTCCCTGCCAAAGAAGCATCTCCAATTGTGTGTCCTCTCCTTTCACCTCACAAATAACAATTGTCATTAGCATCCTGCAGTGGGTGTCGTAGACATGTGCACCCATTGTCACCCACTGGGGTGATTTGTAATTCACTTGATATGGTCGAACATGACCCAACTGTTTGACAAGTCCCCACTCGTCATCCGGTGGACCAGTTCGACACCACTGTCAGGCCCACATGTTGACATTTTGAATACAAAACAGCGATCTGCCTCAGTCCCTTGTCCTGGAAATCTACTTCCATGAATGTAGTCATATCCACATCGTCGCTTCACCTCCAAAATGGAGTACATATCCGAGCCACGCCCAATTCTCTGTTTGTAGGAGACAATGTGGTTTCGGACATTCGGTGAACAGACGTGGAACACCGACTCCAGCAATGCCTCCATTTCCTTCTCATCGAGAGGAACTCTGTCGAAGCCGTCTTCCGACATAATTCTGGCCAATGCCATCTTATGGGCGGCCTGCAGCTGTATCTGTTTGGGTTTGGCACCAGGTCTCAACTTAACCTCCTCCTGAACGAGCTGCTATGCCTCGTGGGCAGCCTCCCGCGAGTTACCCCTCGCCAATTTGTGACAATGGGAACCAACGTGTATGCAAGCTCGTGTGAGGTCAGGGAAACGGTGCAACACATAGAACTGCTTGGCATTATAAACAGACATGCAATATGGTGGTTCTTTGCAATGTGCACACTTAAATGTGGAGTTTGGAACCTTCTCCTGAGCTCGAAATGGTTGATGACATGTGTCTGTCCAATCCGTCTTGTTCCTGTGATCTCTGGATTTAAAGTGGAAGCAAGTTGGGGAGAAACACCACAACGCGCCCGCACAAACAACGTAGCGCACCCGCACACCATTGAGCATCTTCATGCTGGTGGTTTTGGTGACGCACCAAGGATGACCGTCATGTCTCCTATCCATATCTATCAATATTTTGGACGCCCTCGAATAGTCCGTTCGAGGAGGGAACTCAAAGAAGATATTACCGTCGACGTCAGCGGGAAGACAGATTTAATTGCGAACTTGTTGTAGTCCAGGAATGCGGCCCCTGGCCTTTGCACATAACTGCCAACGGTATGCAGTCAGAAGGTATATGACCAGTGCAGATGCGCTGCACAAACCAATAATTGTGGCATCTGACAAGAAGCGTGGGGGGGTGAGCGTGTAAGCACCTTCCCCATGGACAGAGGGAACTGACAGAGGTGGCATTCCAGTGGGTCTGATTGCAAGATTGAGTGCAAGACCCTCGCTGCCAAAGTCAACATTCAACAAAATGCAACATTGCACAAAAAGTGGAACTTTGGTTCAAAGGAGACATTTTTATTAATAATGAACTGGGACAAGTATGCATGCCCTCACAAACCGAGGGAAGCCAAAAGTATGCATGCAATCCATGCCTCTCAACAAGTTCATGACTGACAGGGTGTCGGTACGTGAAGACAATGGATACAGCCCGTTCGCCTTTGGTGTAGTGGACAACGGTGTCATCTCCTCCGATATATGCACCATCGTAAATCGAGATCTTTGCTGTGGAGACTCTATGTCCATAGGACTCATCCTTGTAGCTTATGAGAATGTCCCCATACACTGTTTGCGATGGAATCTTCTCTGGCATGTACGTACACCCGATGCAATCCTCGTAGGCCCACTGGCAGCACCTCCAATGATGTAGGAAGGCCGTGCGGCTTTTGGGGATGTTCCATGCTGGCGGAAACTGCAGATCAACGATTCGCAGGCACCAAAGCCGCGCAGGCCCGTCCCGGCGAGGCTGATCGTGGAGACCAGGAAGATACTCAAGAGCGGACAGGTGCACCCTCCTCTGCTGAGAGTGGTCTATCCAATCCTGTAGGTATATGAAAATATCCCCTGACTTGGGCAAGAAGTCCCACGGGGTGAGATGCTTGTTTGTGCAGTTGCTGGGATCCCGGCACGCCATCGCCGACTATTGAAAGGGCTACTAGGAAGCAGAGAGGGTGCGCAGGGAAGGGGGAGTGTGGGGAAGCTGAAGTGAGAGGAGCTCCGAGTGAGCAAGTGTTGTTGTTGTCTCGGTTTGAAACGCGTGGGTCACGAGCGAAGGTCGGGCAAGTGGCAAAGAAAAAGAGCAACATTTAATATAGCCGTACCCAGGAATGAGGGGCAGAATTTAATTCGACATGGCGTCAAATCGGAGGGTGACGACACCTGGCCCACAGAGAACATCCCACGGATGGAAAAATGGAGCCGAATTTAATACGAGGCCCGTCAGATGAAGTCGTGGACACCTGGCCGACAGAGAACATCCCTCGGATGGAAAAATGGCGACGAATCTCCAATGAGGCCGTTCGGCTGAAGTTGTCTCGGGGGGAGAGGCCAACACCTGGCCTACAAAGAATATCCCCCGGATGGCAAAACGGTGCCGAATTTCCATACGAGGCCCGTCGGGTGAAGTCGTCTCAGGGGGAGAGGCCGACACCTGGCCGACAGAGAACATCCCTCGGATGGAAAAACGGCGCCAAATTTCCATCCGAGGCCGTTCGGATGAAGTGATCTCGGGGGGAGAGGCCGACACCTGGCCGATAGAGAACATCCCACGGATGGAAAAATGGCGCCGAATTTCCATACGAGGCCGGTCGGATGAAGTCGTCTCGGGGGGAGAGACCGACACCTGGCCGACAGAGAACGTCCCTCGGATGAAAAACGCGCCCGAATTTCCATCCGAGGCTGTTCGGATGAAGTTGTCTCGGGGGAGAGGCCGACACCTGGCCGACAGATAACATCCCCCGGATGGAAAAACGGCGCCGAATTTCCATACGAGGCCCGTCGGATGAAGTCGTCTCGGGGGGAGAGGCCGACACCTGGCCGACAGAGAATATCCATCGGATGGAAAAACGGCGCCGAATTTCCTTACGAGGCCCGTCGGCGGCGCCATTTTTCCAGTTCCGGGCCCAGTCAGATCTGGGACTTAGCCATTTTCGGACCCAGTCTGGAAAAATGGATGTGATTATGTCTCTGTTTTTTGAATGCAGGTACTGTAAGTTCTCCCTGTTGGAGAAAGGTCATCTGTCCTTCCAGCCGCCATTCTTCCTCGTATGGAGGAACCCTGGAGCTGACTCCATGTACACTGACGTTATCGTGAAGGAGTGGCATCTGGAGCATTTGCACGACTGCCCTTGGTATGTGGACCTTCCGCCCGGCTCGCTCGACTCATCCGAGTTCCAATTGAAGCTGGATGTGGAGGCCCGACAAAACCGGGCTCCGCTGCCTCCGCTGGGTCCAAAGGAGGCGAAAGCACTTGCCAAGTCCAGGAAAGCGGCAGAGCTTGCTCATGCAGGTATTCAGGAGAAATTGAAAGAGAAGAATAAAGGACAAATGAAAAGGACACGGAAACAGGGGAGTAAAGTAACCCCCAAAAAACAGAAAACCACCGGGGCACCAGAGGAGGCGTAGGAGGGCCCCAAGGAGTGACTCCGACGACGACTTTGTGCAAGGTCCTGCGACTGCTGCTGCTGCTACCAAGTCGCCGGTTGTCCGGTTCCCCAAGTCAGTTCGGACTGGGACTGGCTCTGCCAAGAAGTTGGCATTTGAGGGCGAGCCTACACAGCGGTATTCGGCGGTGACGTTTCCGCAAAGGCCAAAGCTAGAATCCCCAACTATCATCCAATGCGTCAATGAGAGCTTTCTTGACGCTCTGGCTGCCAGGGCGAAGAAGGTGGCACACAGCAAGTCTCTGGAGGAGCTGAAGGGGAAAGCCAAGAAGAGGGTTGCTGCTACAGAGCCTAAAGACACCCCTGGTTTGGAAGCCATGATGGAATTCTTCAACGGCTGTGAGCACGGATTGCAAAAGCACCTGGGGGGGGGGGTTGAGGTGGAGAGAGCCTGCGATATGATTCTCCTCGATATTCCAGATGGGGAGCTGCCGGAGGGCCTGGATGGTGTGCCCACCTTGAACAGGTTTACGGAGGACTATTGGAGAGCCGGGTTTGGGCTGGCGGGGATGCTCCTGGATGATGGTGGATGTATGGTGGTCCTTGCCACAAGAGGGAAGACCACAGAGAATGTTGTGGCAAGGTGGACACCAAAAAATGTCACCCCGGTCGTCCTGAAAAAATGGTTCTGCATCAATACGCGGGGGTTGCGAATAGAGGGCCAGAGTGTAAGTTATCAATCTATTGCATTCACTTCATATTGTGGTGTATCTAAACTAGATCCTGGAGTGGATCCCTCTTTTGTTGGATGTGCAGACATTGGTATTTGAGGCATATTGTTTTGTGAAGAGAGGGTCTACGTTCAAATTCTACAATGACAGTCGTCTTGTTGATGCCGCTGTGGACCCTGTTACATTACGATGTCCTCTACAACTATGTGACCCAATCCAGTATGCCGAAGGACACAAAGACAGGCAAACCGTGGCGGTACAGCCGGACCCGGAGCCCTGCTTTCATCCAAACCCTCATGGAGACGTGCTCGGATGTACAAGGGCGGATTCTTGACCTCACATGCGGCACGGGTAAGCCTTCACGTGCACATTTTGTCCCCTGGCCCGATTGCAATTGCATGCCGCATGCTACTAACCACCCGCTTTGTCCCTCAGGTGCTTCAATGTGGGCAGGGACGTTGTCCGACAAGCATGTCTTCGCCTTCGAGCCAGATACTGCCCTCCACAACTCTGAACTTGAAACGGCTGAACGTCTGCCGAAAGAGGAAGAGGCATCCTCGGAGGATGAGGAAGAATCCGAGAAGGAGGTGGGGGAGGTACAAGTTGGGATTGAGGCCGATGAACCCCCGGTTTACGAATGAGTGGTCGCATTGTAAGTTGCATCTTGATTTTGTGAGGCACCTCCCTTTGCTCTCTTATTTCATTGAAAGACCCTTTTTGGCCCTTCTGCGGGTATTGACATTCTTAAAGTGGATTTGTTCTTACTGCAGGAGGGACGTCTACACCGCAGTTCATGGGCAGGATGAACATGCCTTTTTTTGCCAGGGGGGATTTCATGTCGAGTCCAGAAAGGGACTACATCTTTCCTACTTATGTTGCCCGGCTTGCTTCGGTGTCCATTAGGAGGTCTTTCGAACCTAGTCGTGTACAACAAATTTTAGCGAGGCAAGCCTCAAGAAAATGAAGATGAGGGAGGAGGCAACAGCTATTAGAGCCCGCCAGGCTCGTAGATTTGTCTTGGATTCTGCTGAGGAAAGTGGGAGAGAAGAAGCAGAAGATTCCCTGCAGGTGAGGTGGACAGTCCCCTAAGGAGAGGACAGAATTTTTGAGAGGCATAGTGGAACTGATGCATCACAGAGCTCGGAGGATGGGGGGGATGAGGGGGATGAGGAGGAAGGTGGGGAAGTCCTCGAAGTCCTCGGAGGTGTAAGAGAGTAGTGCCCATTCCGGCTATGACAGTTAGGACACACTTGTATAGATGTGGTTTGCCACAAAATTTGCAATAAAATGTTGCATTTCATTGCTATGACGAATCCACTGGTGCCACATTCCAACTTCACATGACCCTATTTCCATGCCTCCTAACCCTATTTCCGTGGACACACAATGGTCCGCTCATGCTTTTTTTTTTTCCGCTCATGCTCATGCCGCTCATGAAATAGCAGCCCCCTCTCAAGGACCTGGACCTGGAACCGCAAGTCTTCACCCTGCAGGATAAATCTGACTTAGAGAGGCTGTAGTGTCCAACCATGTCTGTGGGCAACCTGAAGACATTATTCATTTTCTGATACACCGTCCGGGGTTCTCTCACCAAAGAGACGCTCTCTTCAAATCTATCAAGGGAATTGTGCATGTACCTCTGTTTACTAACTTTGAAAAAGTCGAGGCAGCAGCTGCTCAATCACTCCCCCCCCCCCCCCCCCCCCCACCTTCTTTTCTTTTCTTTGTTGCCCCCTGATGTCTCCCTCTCACTCCCTCTCTCTCCCTCTCTCTCCCTCTGGACACTGGGCTTATGGAATTGTTGTCCCGACTTCCATCCTTGAGGAAATTGAAAAAAATTGCAAAATTGGGTTGCAGGGAATTTTGGATGTTCTTTATCCAATTTTTTTTTTAAAACCAAACTATATTTTTAGTGAAATATTTCTTCACTAAAAAACTGTGAAATTCCCGTCAGTTTCTACTTTTCAATCCAACCTGGATGAAAAAAAGACTTCATCTGACAGGACCTAAATACAGGGCAAAACAGTTTTTTTTTTTTATAAAAAATCCCCCATGTGTTTCATCTAACCTAGATGAAATACGGACTACATCCGTTGAAGTGCAAAACAGGATGAAAGCACGATGTCTTTCATCTTCCACGAATGAGAAACGGACAACGTCCGTCGGACGGACAGACTGGCGGATGTTTTTCATCCTGAGAAGGATGGATGACGGGCCAGGCAGGGGAAAACCCTGCGCAACCCTAATGTCTTTCTTTTTGCGCTGCGAGAGTACGCGCGATGGCGGCTTGTGAGGAGCGATGGTGCTCGTGCTGCAGATACCTTGAGCTGCCATTCGTTGAGTGTTTATGGCTCCTGTGAGTGACGCCTGGGCGAGCTCTTTTAAGGCGATGGCTTAGTGATGAGGGAAGATTCCCTGTCTCAATTGTATGTTTTTTTGCTGCACAAGGGAACCGCGGCAGTGATGGCGGAGGCACCCCCTGCATGCCTAGGTTGTTTCCCTGGTAGCCCTCCTCTGGATCTTTGATGAATGGTGGCACAAGGAAGTCTCTCTCCCTCCCTTTATAAACCCTACCTTTTGAAACCAAGCTCTTTTTTTCTTGTGCTTGGCAAGATCTTGCTTTGGTGAAGGTAGCAGTGCTGTGGTGCTGGCGAAGTCCTCCCTGCACGGTTAGGCTTGTGGAGAGATAACGACTCTCCTCCAAACAATAAAAAAGGTTTTTTTTTTTTCGTTGATTTTGCTTCCTTGTTTCCTTTGGCATTCTCTGCGCTTAGATTGAAGTGTATTTGACCTCGATGCAGTGTGGAAGCCTGCTACTCACCTCGTGCATCCTCACTAACTCACAATGCGTTGTGGTTGTTTTTGGGACGGGCACAGTGAGGGCTTCCACTTATATTCTGATGTCTAAGTGCTGCTGGATGCCAAGTGGGATTGCAGAGCAGGGAAAGGAATCGTTTGCCAAGGACTCATCCTAAAATGTTGAAAAACTAAACTACTCCCAGCCATTGGAAAGACTCTGTTATGATGTGACAGCCGGGTTTATGATGGCTTGTGTGAGAGACACACATCTATTTTCCAGGCCCTAGTTTGCTTTCCTTACCTTATGGTAGTTGGAAACTAATTGAGAGGCTGCAAGGAACTGTTTGCTGCAGCTACTCGGGTACCTCTGTTTAAAAGACCCCTGTTATGTTCCAACCCAGATGGCTTTTGATTAGCTAGATGCTTAGGCCAGGTTATGGTGAAGTTTCTGCCTGTGGCTATTCGGCTGACACTGAAATATGGCAGTAATATAAAATGGTAACCTGGTTTTTGAGGCAGCCAGGGTGGTCAAGTGGAAATACCCCCTGGACATGGTGTAATGACATGGTCAAATGTGGAATGATGTGAAGGGTTTACTGACAGTACCATATACTGTCACAAGATGTGTATGCAGTCCTTTATATTTACCTTGTTTTGTCAAGAGCTTTGATTTTCAGCTGTAGCAAGAAATAAAGGTATAGGGGTGTTCTGGAAAACTTAACCAGACATATCCACATCCCCTGCGGGGGCAAGCTGTACTGCACACCAGTCTAAAACAAATACTGGCAAGCAAGGTATTTAAATCTGTGATATCCAGTGTTGATTTCTTTTTTAAGAAAACCCTCCATGACACCCATGGGTTTTAGTAAGTATGCTTGGATCACAGCTTGCAGACAGTAAATCTATATGACTATGTGACCTGCAACCACAAGGCCAAAATATGGCCAAGTACCCGCCATCTCACCCAGACCTATGTAAGTGTATCATGATCTTGACTGGTTGTCAATCAGCATCAGTGGCATACTCTCTGGATTATGAATCATACTGACATGAACACATTACTGTGCATGGGTGTCATTCTAGATTTTCTAAGCTTGATGATTGATGGATGGTGCCACTGTTAAGTGGCTGATATGTCTATTATTCTTTCATGACAACGACCCTAGGGGTCCTGTCTTTGTCTTGACATGAAAAACGTATCTTCCCTCTCTTCTGTGTTGCTCTCTTTTAAGCTCCCGACACCCTAAAATTCAGGTCAGATGGTGGGTTCAGCTGCAACATATGTCCAACACCAGATTATCTCTAAGTTAATCGACTCTATATCTTGGAAACAGGACCGCCCTGTCAAACAGGGTGAACCCTGGGAGAAGAGAGTAAAAGAGATCCTCAAGGATCTGAATCTGGACCCGCAAGTCTTGACCTTGCTGGATAATCCTGACTTAGAGAGTGTAGTGTCCAAAGCCATGTCTGTTACCACGAAAAATTGTCCCGATGAAAATGAAGTTAGGAAGAAAACTTCCCTGAACTTTTCCATTCTGTGACATTGTGGAAGACATCATGGATGCGCTCAAGGGTCATCCCACTCTTTGCACCAGACCTAAATTTTAGAGTCAGGGCAGGAGACTCCTTTGATGAACAGTAAAACAAAGCAGAGAGGAAAGGGAGAGTGCAATTTCCCCGTGACGTACCTCTGCTGCTGCGGCTGCTTGAAGCGAGCTGTTGCGGTGTTGTCGCGGCTTGCCGATCGGCGCGGGTCCCCGCCGTTGCGTGGCCGTCTCTCCCCCGCTCACCACGGCTCTCGCTCTCTTCATCTCGTTAGGTCCGCGCCTCTGCGCGGCGTTCCTACCACACAGGGGAGAGAGACATCAGCCCGTGCTTAGGGCAAGAAAGAAAGACAGAAAGTGAGGGAGGAGGCGGTGCTTACCTTGGGCGTTGGAGCGGCGTTGGGGCAAACTCCTTGGGGCCTTGCGACCACCTCGGGCTCAGCAGCAGGTGCGTTTCTCCTCCACCCTAAACCCCACTCTCTGAACTACCTCTCTCCCAAAGAACAAACGAAAACGGGAGGGGAAAGAGATGCTTGAAGCACTTAGGGAAAAAAAAGGCGCGGCGCCACGTGCGACGCGGCCGTCGCACGCCTGCGCCCGCCCTTTTTTGAAATGTAAAAATGAAGATTGCGACGGCTGGCCGTCGTTTCTTGCGACCCCTGGCCCCATAAATAAAAAAACACGTCGCCCCCGCGAAATAAAAAAAAACTCGTCGTCCAATGCGACGCCAGGGTGTCGCAGGAGGCGACGGCCGCCTTTCTGGATTTAGGTTTAGGGCCTTTTGGGTTCTTAGTTTTTATTTATTTTTTCATATGGTACTGGGTTAGGGTGTTTGCTTTTCTTTATGGTGCTGGGTTTTGGATTGGCGGTTTTGGTTGTGGGTCTTGGGGTTAAAAGGATAAACGGTGTAATTAGGATTCACATACCCAAAATGTGGTTCAATCTGATAATCGCAAAGCGGCTCTAGCACCATATGGATGCTCCGCCTTTGGTTACCAATTTTGAAAGCCCCGAGGCTGAGGCATAGGGTTTTTTTGCCAACGGTTTTGAGAAATGAAAGTGTTGGTGGTGTGTGTTAATTAGGATGGATGGTGAGGAAACATCGACCCGTCTCCCTCGAGGATGGGGAGGTAGTACCACATATCGATTGTGGCCCTAGAGCGACCATTTTTCGTGGCGAGGAGGCACCCATTGCACCTGATCCAATACAGGCTGCCGGGCACAATCGTAGAAGGGACCGGGGCCAAATTTCAGGTGATGCGGAGGATGTTGACACTCCGGGATCGAGTCGGGCGCGCCGGGTTGCCCCCTCGCGGGCCACCCGTCCAACCACGTCCACCTTTGACCCCCCCGACAGGATTGAGTGTTGGTGCACTAAGTGTTGGGAACGGATACCGCCGGGCGGCACCAGACCACCGAGGCGGCGACCGCATGTTGTCGAAAAACATTACAAGAAGAACAAGATTGCGGATGCGGCAAAGGTGAGTGTTTTTCCCACCCCTCTCATTAACATTCATTTAAGGTACATTTAGATTTATCTAGTATGATTGGTAAGCATACATGAATCAAAATTACGACATAAGTATTGATGCGTCGTTCACTACGCACATTGCAGCCACGACTTGATGCCCAAGCTCGCAATCACATTGCACAGGAGGCATTTCGCGCCGGTCTACTTGCAGAATTTGTGCCAGAGCATGTGCCCGATGTGACCAGTTGGTTCCCCCAGCAGCACGTAGATGAGATGCGTAGGGTCGAGGGGTATCGTAGGTGTCGTAGGCGTTATGGCCGGCGACGAGCAGCCCCCCCCCCCCCCCCCCCCCCCCCGTCTGTTTCTTTGTTTGATCCACCTCCGGTTGTACCTGATCCGGACGTTGTACCCCCCTGCACCTCCGACATTACATCCTCAACCACCTCCACTTTCATCTCCTCCGCAGCAGTACCACCTCCACCTCCACGTCAATGTGCCCCCCGAACCCCTAGGAGGGTCGGCTTCGCCCTAGGTTTCCTCCCCTTCGGCTTGGGCGGCCTGAGCCGGATCCTCGCCCCCGATGGGAAGCGCATAGGACTATGTTACTGAGGACCGTCCAGCCTCGTTGTTGGGGGAATCATCTCGACCCTCCCACCCCCATCCGAGAAAATGTGGAGTTCGAGTATTGGGGGAGACGGTATGTTGTGAGAGCCGCTACAGACCCTGCTATGGGTCGGGGTTATTCACACGGTCAATGATATTGTGGTTCCCTCGGAGAAACAGCATGGTGGACTTGTTTCCCTACTACGGTCCATACTACACCTCCGCGGAGTTCCGTACATTACGCCGAAGCCCCATACATCCTACCCTACATTTTTGTGTGTCAACGGACAGGATGTACGTAGACGGGGGTTGTCTCCCATTGAGATCAGATTTTGTGATGGTGACCCCGACATCTTCGGCAATGTTGCTGGGCTGGTCAATAGTTCTTTTGGTCATCCTAGGAGAACCAATGTAGTATGGGACGAGCGAAGCGATGGGCATGAGAGCTTTTGTGGTCATACGTCAGTATACTGTGAGGGGATGCACATGTTTGTGATGACATGTGCTAGTAGGACTATTAGGGCTGGCAGCGAACTATTTGCATCATACGAGTTCTCCCGGGATGATTGGGACCTCCGATTAGCGTGAGTGGGATGTGTATGATAGAAATAGGGTTCCTTTGAGACAGGGATCGCGTAGAGGGGCATTGTAGATATTCTCATGATGTACTTTGTATACATCCGATTAATCGATTGATGTAAAAATTCTTGTTGCTCGTGTGGTTGCAACTTTGCATATGTGATCTAAACATACTTATGCACATGTGGACCAAATATGAGCTTGAACCAAGTTGATTCAATGGGTCATTCTAGTGTTGAACGCAGCTACGTGTCATAGAGACGGAAAATTGTGTTTCGCCTGCAGATGATTTTTTTTTTTCCATTTTCAAGCCATATGCTTAATGATAGCATATGCAATGTGCGTGCAAAATTTGGGAGTAAACAAAAGTCATTTGGACCCATAACCAGATTTTGTTCTCTCATTTGCACTCCAAAGTTGAGTTATTTCAAATTTCATGCACTTTTCATAGAGAGTTCTGCAAAAGTGACCCTAGAAACACACTTATTTTTTTTTCCATTTTTTTTTGTCCCATTTTTTGCATGGATGTAGTGGTGCAAAGCCATGTCACAGAACAAAATAGAGCTAAAAATAAAATCATTACGCCCCTCAAAACCGCAATCATATATTTTCTAAATGCAAATATTTATTTTAAATTCATTTAAATTCGATTTAATTCAAAATTGGTGCAAGGGTGAGTGCGTTGGGGAGGCAATTTTTTATTATTTTCCTGCTGGATCTTTGTACAGGTGTTGCACACATATTTAAGCACATGTAGGAAAAAATGAAGCTTGAGCCACATCCGTTTGTTGGGTGCAATGGCATGAGAGGATTTTCTTTCACATTAATAAACAAAAATTGGTTGATAGGGTGAATGCGTCATTGGGGGGGCAAATGATTTTGTTTGGGTTTGAAACTTTGCATGCGTGTACGTTGCGCACATACATGTAATTATTGAATGACATATTTGATGCACACACACATTGAAGGTTGTTGTTTGCATTTCGCTTATAATGAAGTGTATGGTTGCAAGGACACATTATAATATATGTCCCTATGTTTCATTTGTTCGTATCAGGACTTTGTCCATCCCTTCCCGGTCTTTTCTCTTGGCACCCCATCCGAAAACAACCCAAGTACATCAGGCGGGAGCCGTGGGCGAGACGCCGCCCCACGGTACCGGACGATGATGACGATGACAGTGATAGTGACAGTGACAACAACAATGAGCATGGAATTAACCAGGAGGATGTGCAAGCCATGGAGGATCTCTTAATGCATCATGTGGGCGCTGATGCATCCCATGAAGAGGGAACCCGGCCAATCGATGATCCTGAAATGGCCCCCTCAAATGACATGGAGAGGGAGGCGAGAACTCCCTTGTACGAAGGGGCGAAAGTGAGTCGACTTTCAACAATCTTACTTTTGCTCAATCTTCAAATTCGATTTTGGCATAAGTAATGTTGGGATGTCTGCCATAATGCGAACTATTGCAGACTATATCCTTGCTCCACACTTGAAACCCAAGATGCCACGGTCGCGAAAGAGGCGCGCGAAGTCTTGGACTCTGTGGGGATGGGCTATAAGATTTTTCATGCATGTCCATGTGATAAAACCCTATACTACGGAGAGATTCGCATCTCACCAAGTGCCCAAAGTGCAAGAAAGACCGATATCGGGATGATGTCCAAGGGAAAAAATACCACGCAAGGTATAAGCGCCATTCCCCCTCGCATGGAGATTATTTCTTTAATCTTCTCAATGTATGTAAAGTGTATTCCACAAAGTTTAGGGTTTAGAGAGTAGTACTCATGCAAGATCTGATTGTGGTTTTGGAAGGAGTGAGTGAGGAGTGGAAGGAGCGACGTTTGGTTTTGACCATTCACACCCAAATGAGGGAGAGGCTGCATAAAGGAAAGACATAAGGGTGTTGTATTATGTGTGCTAATGGGATGATTACATGTGGGGGGCGGGGTATTTCATCCTAGAAAATGCATTACTTTCCGATCATCCCGCGATTGAGGGCACAGTACCGAAGCCCCGAATTGGCCAGACTCATGAGATGGCACGCCTCGCATCGGAGCCCCCCGGGAAAGGTGTGCGGGCCACAAGATTCACAAGCATGGAGGCATATTGAAGAGATGTGGCCTTTTCTCTTGGAGGACCCACGACATGTCCACCTCGGCTTCTCCTCGGATGGGGTCAACCCATTCTCTGTCCAGTCATGTAGTCATTCCACTTGGCCGGTGACCATGGTGAATTACAACATCCCTCCGTATCTTTCAATTAAAAAAGGCCATATCATGTTGGCTGCCATTGTGCCAGGTGAGTGTACTCATTTCATGTTTATTATTGCCTTCGACTTTACATTAAACTTCTGATCTCTGACGCAATTCGGATGCAAGATTGATGAGTGACATAATCATGGAGTAAGACGTGTAATTCATTTTGTAGTATAATCTGCATATTGGTGGAGCATTGAAACAATGATGTGAATGTCTCATAAGGAAAAAACAAGTGGCAAACATGGACACGTACTTGCGACCTCTTTTGATGAACTTAAGAGCTATGGAGGGGGGTCCCGGCATTGGATGCTTCACTTGACCCTATGGCCGGACAATCTTTTCAGATGAGAGGCATCTTGCTTTGGACAATGCATGATTATCCAGGTATATTATGTTCCCCATGAACAACCCGCGTACATTCACTTGTCAATGCCGGATAATCGATGAGGATTGGGATTGATTGAAGTAGCGGCGACAGTCTTGTGCACCGTAGTGGGGTAGATGGCATTATGGGCCATGCACATGACAACTTTTTGTTTTTGCTAATGTGGCGGGATGTGTAGTACATGACTAACTGTTTGCTCGGGGCTAAGCACCAAAGGGTACCATGCATGCTTGCATTGTGGCGATGATCTTGATGCACATAGCTCCCGCCATCTTCACAAGATGGTGTATCCCAACTACCGCAAATTTCTTCCTATGAGCCATCGATGGAGAAGAAGAGAGAAACACTTGTTTGATGGCAAAGAGGAAGTACGTCCCCCCCCTATGACACCGTCCGGGCAGTTTTGGGAGGACCGATGGAAGGAGGCCCATGCGGGCACGGACGGTGAAGTGGACGTGCCCGCATGAAACGACTTTCAATCTTCTACGAGTTGCCATATTGGGCGGTACATATTCCACAAAAACACCCAATATCCCTATGCATGCATGTGATATTGCACATTTGGTATGCGTTGCATTGTCACTTTCACGTAAAAAATTTTGTGTAAGTCTTTGTGGGTGGGGATATATGTAGGACCTGAAGATTCATCTTCTAGATCCCATGCATATTGAGAAGAATGTCTGCTCGTCCCTTTTTCGGGTTCTTCATGGCACGCCGGCAAAGAAGGGAGTGGCTGCAAAAGGAGATTCTCTCGGTGTTAGAAATGAGCTTGAGGAGCAGGGTCGCATGCCATCTATGGGCCGAACAAAATGGTGTGGACCCAAAAGGTGTTGTACGGTGGAAGTATAGGTGGTTATGGGTCATCCCTCCGTACGAAGTTCAACGAAGAAGACGGGGTCCATGGTTTGAAGTCTCATGACTACCACAATCTATTGCAAGACATCTTGCCCATTGCAGTACGTGGGACATTGACTCCCGAGGTTCGTGAGACAATCTATAGATTGGGAGGCTTGTTCCGGTGGATTTGCTCCAAAGAGTTGGAAGAAGCAGATTTTCCACGCATGAAGAAGGAGGCGGCGGAGGTAATGTGTATGTTGGAGATGCACCTTCCTCCCTCCTTCTTTGACATCCAAGTGCACTTGGTGCACTTAGTGGAAGAGGCTTCGATTGCCGGCCCCGTTCATCTTGGATGTACTTCCTGAGCGTTATATGAAGACTTTGAAAGGATTTGTAAGACAAATGGCGCACCCGGAGGGTAGCATGGCGGAGGGGTATACGTTGCAAGAAGCTATGTTCTATTGCACGGAGTACATGGCAAGGGTGGATGAGGAAGCCCCTCGATGTGGAAGGAAGAGGAGGATGCACGAACCAAAGACATCGTTTTGCCCAAAAAATCGAAGAGGGTAAAATTGCCGACCTTGGTGATTGAGCAAGCGCATGACTTCATACTGAAGAACAACCCATCCATACATGAGTGGGAGGCAAGATACAATAATCTTGTTCAACAACGAGAGAAGGAGACGCTTGCATGGAGGCGGAACCATCCAAGGCCGGTTACTAGACGCCCACGACGAGGAGCGGCCGCCGGAATGTTCCTTCACAAAATTTGCCCATGGAATTGCAGCCTCTAAGTTCATTCCAACAGTGGCTTCGGACTTCATATTATGACGCCGTTGCTCAAGGAGAGGTGGTTTCAGATTTGGTGCAAGACATTGCAAGGGGCCCCTCTCAATTCGCGACCTCATACACGGCGGTTTGGGTTCACGGTCGTCATTTCCGCATTCGTGCTCTTGACATGAAGCGCAAAACAACCTTTGATTCTGGCTTGGCAAGACTCCGTGTGGGGCAAGAGAGATACACGACCTGCTATGAGCAAACTTGAGTACATTGGAGAGCTTGAGAGCATACTCCAACTTCAGTATACAAGGTACCGGCCTCTTCTCTTCAAGGGAAGGTGGTTCCAGCCATATCTTGTGGGGCCCTCCGCAACACTAGTGCAAGATGATTGTGGTTTCATGCGCGTCAATATAGATAGGCTCAACCCTACTCATCGTCCCTCCGATGAGCCTTTTTCACGGCCTTCAGACATGGAGCAAGTTTTCTTCTCCGATGACAAAACAAGAGGGGGAATTGGAAGGTGGTTGTGCATGCTCAGCCAAGAGGAAGACGTATCTATCATGGTCTCGGATCTCCATGGGGTGAGGCAATTGCGGTGGACGGAGAGACTGGTCATAATGATGCTGATGATGGAGGTTGGGTAAAGGGGGTAGAAGAGGATGATGACGCCTCGGACAATGTATCATGGACCCTATATGATGAAGCTCTAGAAGATACGGATGTTGGAGAAGGAGACAAAGACACGGCCATTGACAACGAGGTGGAGGATGATTCGGAGGTGCCTTTTGAGGGCCGGGCCATTTATGACGATGACTCCGATGACCAAGAAGACTTGCAGCTTGATGAGGATGAAGAGGCTCCGGATGATGATGTTCAAGTTGATTAGACACAAAATCAAAGCTACATAACAATTCTCGCACCGAACTGGACCCATCCCTTCGATTGATTGTACATGTACATGCATATTGTACTTTATTTCTATGATTCATCAAATATGGCTGTGGCTGGTAGTCTTTCAAGAAAGAAGGCAGAGGCAATGAATATGTTGGAGCAACACATACAGATGTGGTATCCAAAGAATTATCAAAATGAATGTCACAATCTACAAGAAGGTCCACAACAACAAGCTAAACCATAAAGAAAAACAAACACCCTACCCCAGTACCATATGGAAAAAAAAAAAACTAAGAACCCCAAAGGCCCTAAACCTAAACCTAGAAAGCCCTGCTGTCGCTGCCTGCGACCCCCACGCGGCGCCACCTGCGACGCGGTTTTTAGGCCGAGGGTCGCAAAGACCCGTTTTTTTTTTTTGGCAAGATAGGGCAGCCGGGCAGTTTGCGACGCTCGGCCGTCGCAGGGGCCTTTTGCCCTTCATGCCACCATGCGACGGCCTGGCGTCACAAGAAAGGGCTGCGATGAAAGAAATGGCAAGAAAGGGTTTTTTTTTTCCCGGCGTGCGACAAGCGGCCGTCGCCAGAAAGGGCTGCCTTCTGCCCTTCGCTGGGAGCGACACTTGGGCGTCGCACGGAAGGGCTGCCATTTGCCCTTCATCACTCCGTGTGATGGCCAGGCGTCGCCGTCTGGCCCCGGTGCCAGGTGGCGACCCACGGGGTTTGGCTGCGACGGCCCGGCGTCGCAAACACGCTCCGCGGGTTTGGCGTCGCAGGCGCCGCGCGGGGCGTGGGGGCGCGGCTGGTGTCGCAAACCCCCCCCCCCCCCCCCCCATTTGCTGTAGTGTTGGCATGAATTCTAGTCTGGTATCGTGCAGAAGAGTCTGGTACTTTCCCTTACCTTAGAACTGCTCATCTTGTCTTGCGCCTGCCTTGGTTTGTATCCCGACCGAGGGACTGAGTTGCGCCTCACAGCCTGCTTGCCTCCTCATAGGCAGCCAACTGAAAATGAAGTCAGGATTACGAAAGGAAGAGAACAGGGGCTGTCACTTTCTTCTCGCCTGCACTAACCTGCTGTTGTGTGGCCATGAGTGATGTAGGCATGGATGATCCATTATACGATGCTCTTCTCCATAGGTGCAAAACCGGCACCCACCTTAGTGGCATATCCAAGCTGCCCATGAGGCAAGTCAACTATCACTTACCCAGCCACCGGGAAAGTGAAGGGAGATTTTTCATAGTCACTGCTTTGGAAGGTACCTCTGCTGTGGAAGTTCCTTCTAGGTCCGCTATCCCTGCTTTGCTCGAATTGTACCATGCTTCTACTTATACTGGCCATTTGGGGGTTGCTAAAACTGTCAAGAGATTACAGGAGCAGTATCATTGGAAAGGCTTAGTTAAAGATGTCTCAGCTTTCATTGCAAGGTGTGTGCCCTGTCATGCTAAAACCATCCTACCTAGAACCGAAGCTCCCTTACCTTTGCATCCAATCCCGGTGACTGAACCATTTGCCAGGGTTGGCTTAGATCTAGTCGGACCCCTTAAATCCACATCCAAGGGCCATGCATACCTTGCGGTTGCTACGGACTACCTGACGAAATGGGTTGAGCTCCGACCTCTGGTTGCTAAGGATAGTGATGAGGTGGTGCAGTTCTTCTTTGATAAGGTGATACTTTGTCATGGTTGCCCTCTTGAAATCCTCACGGATCAAGGTACAAAGTTCTGCAACCAACTTATGAAGATTGTCTTGTTTAATCTCAACACTAAGCATGCCGTTACTGCTCCCTACAATCCCCAATGCAATGGTTTGAGAGAACGATTTAACAAAACTATATGCCAGATGCTCGAGAAGAATGGAACACTCATTGATGAATGGGATATTGCTGTGCCTATTCTGCTCTTTGCCTATAGGACTTCTATCCATGCCAGTACCAAAATCTCACCTTTCGAACTTTTGTATGGTAGGAAATGTAGAACTCCTTTGCATATCTCCTGGCTGCAGGTATCCGCTACTGAGCCAGAGAATTGGGAAGTCTTTTTGCTTTCCATGGATGCTAAACGACGTAGTTTGCGTGAAACTGCAAAATCTAACATTGTGTTTGCCCAAGCTGCTCAGGCCAAGAATTACAACAGACGTGTTGTGTATTCTGAGTCATTCAAGGTAGGCCAGTCTGTATGTGTCAGGCTCTAGCCTGGTAAGCAGATCTCTAAGGCCAAACGTAGAATTGATGGCCCTTACCTTATCTCTGATATTCTTCCTGGCAGGCAGTATGTCTTGCTCCCCCAGCATGCCTCTACTCCTCACTTAGCTAGTTCCATTCATGTTTCATTGCTTGTTCCATGCACTCTTACTTTTGATCTAACCTGTTTGAATGTTGAGAACCGTCAGGTGATCTTCACCCCCACAGCTCGAACAGCTCGCACTCAAACCATGGCATCTTCTTCTTTAGAGTAGTCTTTGAATTTCGTGCTAGTTTTCTGCACCAATTGTAGCACTTGGGGTTTTTCCTATGGGATGTTTTGCCCTCCACCCAGCATGCAGGGTGAGGTTTTCTTCCCTAGGTTTTTTCATCCCTTGTGTGCCGGGTGTGTAGTTTGTTTTGGCTAGGCTTCATTTTTGTTCTTCCTGAGCTCATCACTCGCAGGAGCTTGCAATTTCTTGTGGCCCCAACAGGCTTCACATATGTGGAGCTGGGATTCCTTCTCACCTTCCTTTTCAACGTGGATGAATGGAGGAGGGATGCGCTCCGGATGATTTAGGGATGGGCGGAGCCAGGATGAAGTTTGGATGAACTTATACCTTGCGCATGAGGATGAGCTGGCAACAGCTGATGACTTTATTAGGTGCTGTCTTATTCTAACAGCTAGTTTAGGATTAGATTAGGATGGATCTGGGTGATCTGGCTTCTTTCTATGGCTATGCTGGAAGGGCATCTGGTGGGCCTATATGTAAGTGTCACGCGGCACTAGGATTAGATTATGACCTAATACTATTTAAGCCTCACTGCCGTGGCAGTGAGGGTGGTGGCTTTTTGGGTCTTACGCGAGTGTACGCTTGGTGTAACGACGTGCTTAAGTGTGTGGATGAATGCGTTTTGGAAGTCCGACTCTGTTGCGTCCTCTTCGTGAGATTCTGTCTTCTCTGCCAGGCCCATCTATCGACTACATTCCCCAGATAGGATTAAGTCCGGTAGAGGAAGGGGAACAAACCCATAGCGCCGGAATTAGGCTTCACAACCCTTTTGATCAAATTTAAATTAAGAGTTTAACAAAATGGTGGAAAAAATAACCACCCTAGGGCCGTGAAGGCTTACTGAGGGGGAACATCCCCGAAATTTTATGTATTTACACAATTAATTAAATAGCCACGATTATTGCTACGACTCCGGAGTCATTGACCCAACTTCTATCCGCCGTCTGAAATGCCCCCGTGGGCCTTCATTGTCCATTACGACTCTCTAGTAGTCCCGTTTACTGCCAAGTGGTTCCCGGAGTGGTTGGCAGACGCCGAGTCGATTCGGAAAAGACACGAATGCTTCTAGTGTCAATTCAGGATCTCTCCGTGAGCCTGCCCCTGATGTGGCCCCCATGAACTTTACACTTAGATCTTGGAACATCCGTGGCATTGGCTCAGATGCCACGACACCCAAGCATGCTAAGATTAAGTGTTGGGCCTCTCAGATTCTCACCCCCCTTCCATCTCTTTGATTCAAGAACATAAGTTAACTCTTGCTAAAATCTCCTCACTGGGAAACCAGGTCTGGCCCGCCTCGGCAGCCAAATGGAATCCCTCCATTGTGGACTCCCGAGGCGGTAAGGCCTTTTGGATCAGCCCGGTGCTTCTCCCCTCGATCTTGCATAATAAAATCTGGATTCAAGGCAGGATTCAGTGTCTTTTCATCAACCTTCCCAATAATTGTGGTTCTCTTGGGATAATCAATGTGTATGCCCCTAATTGCTCAGCTGAACGCTCCCAATGTTGGGCCCTTATCAAATCCAAAATTCTAGCTGTGCATAAGACCGACCACTGGCTAGGATTTTAACATGGTGGAAGTGCCTTCTGATAGATTTGGTAATTCTCTGCAGGACTTCCCTTCTTCAGAACGAAATTTGTGGGAATGGCTGATTCTATCTGCGGGTTTTGCAGACCATTACTCCTCCTCCCTCTCCCCCGCTTTTTCTTGGACAAACAACAGGGCTCCACCAGACTTGGGCCATGGCGCGCTTGGACAAAATATATATCTCCTCCTCTGCCGGTTCCTGGGCTCATTATTCCCCCATGGGCCATGTGCTCCCTTCTTTTGACCATGCAGAGGTTGGGGCTAGAATTTCCTCCCCGGGGCCTAGGGCTAGAGGAAGAGGGTTCCCAAATATCAATGCTTCGATGCTTAAAATCCCTAGCTATGTGGAGTCCTTGAATTCTTGCTGGTCATCCTCGGGAAACTCTTTTTCCTCTCTTACTCTTAGATTTTTGCGTAAGCTTGAAGCCTGTAGGAAGTTAGCTCTTCTTCTCACTAAAGACTTGGCCCTCCGTAGCTCTGCCAAAGAGGGGGTTTATTAAATGTATTGCGGTATGCCAAAAGAGGTTGGAAAAAAATAGACCTAGCCCTTCTACCCTTGCTTCCCTTTTGGAAGCCAAACGGGGGCTCTTGGCTACTCAAAAGGCAAAAGAGGATTTTATTAGGGTCAGGGCTGGTGTGAACTGGTCCCTTAAAGGCAAACGTATGTCTAAATATTTCTTTTCCAAGACTAAGCAACGTTCGCAATCCAATTCTGCTTTGGCTGACTGCAATGGTACATTGGTAACAGAACCTAGGGCCCTCAATGATATTGCTTCAAGCTTCTTTGCCTCTCTATTTAAGTGTGGCCCTCCCTTTGTGCTGGAAGAAACGGCTCGCAAATCTGCCTGGGACTGCATCCCTTGCAAGATCTCAAATGCCCAAGCTCATGCTGAGTGAAGCCTTCACGGTAATTGAGTTAGAGGATGCCCTTCTTGAGCTTAAGGATTTCAAAGCCCCTGGTTTGGATGGGGTTCCAGCCGAGTTTTATAAGGCCTTGTGGTCTTCTATCTCGAAGGACTTTATTAAAATGGTGAATGACATTGCTGCCAACGACGCTACCACATGAGCCTGGCGCGTGAGCGTACGCTCACACAACGGTGATGTGGCATGAGCCTACGCTCATGTTGCTGACGTGGCACTGATGCTGACATGGCGTGAGCCGGGCCCAGGTCATGCCACATCACCACAAAGAAGGTGGGCCTATAACCGTGGAGCCTACAACTGGGGATTTCACCACATGAAGGTGAAACGGGTTAAGGGTTTCGGGCGTCCGGAGAGTTCAACCTTGTGTTAACACGAGGTTGATTCCTAGAACTCAAACCAACCTTGTGTTAACACGAGGTTGTTTTCCTAGAACTGAATTCAACCTTGTGTCAACACAAGGTTGATTTGGAGAACTTCAAATCAACCTCGTGTTAACACGAGGTTGATTTTCGAGAATGTCCATTTGAAGGAAGCTTGTTGTGTTTGCAAATGAACAGAGGAGGACGAACGAATGCGACAAATTTGTAGACCCACGCATTGGGAAGATGTTAGAGGACATACACTGAGAGACACTGGACTTCAACACTCATTCCATCACAAATAGTAGTCAAGGAAAATTCCGATTTCTTCATGGCAAGTGCATGCTGTCTATGTGCTTGTATCCCGCTGTAGAAGTGTGTTGACTTCGTTGAAACTCATAGTGGCTTGGTGAATGAAGAAGTCGCGCTTCGGAGGGTGTTTGCAAGCTAGGATGGACCACAATGGAAAACAGTTTAGAGGTGCACTTTTTGAATACTCCCCAAATCCACTTTCATATGGAAAAAAAACATAAAAGATAAAGAGCTATGGACTAATTTATAGGTAAAAAGTAGATCAATTTTCATTTGTCCATATTTTTTCAAATAAGGGGATTTTGGGGTTTTACACTTTTCTAAAGAGGTGTAGGATAACGTGGGGAAGGTGCACCAGGTGTCATATGGAAAATTCCGTTGAAATAATGGATTTCATATGCACAGTCAGGTGCCACGGATGCAATGACGTGTCGGTTTAGGGATTTACATATATATATATATATATATATAACTGTTTCGTGGCCGGGGAGTTTCAAAACGGTCGTGAAAGGGCGCGTATCGGGATTTGCTCGCACACCTGCTGTGTTTCGTGTTTCGTCCTCTTTCTTGTAATGCGAGTTGCTCGCATTGTTGGAATCTGTTTCATTCTCTTGCATTGTGGCCCTGCTTCTACACTTTGGTGAGGTGTGTCGAAGCGAGTTGTGTGCAGGTTCATTACAATGCTGATATATGATTCGGATGATGAATACCTAAGCTGCGATGATCTAGAATTAGAAGTATTGAGTTTGAATGTTTGTGGAACCTCTGAATGCTTGCCTTTTGCCTCGTTCCCCACATTTGTAGTGGAGCCGTTGCCGTGGTACTGCATAGACTACCCCATGCCTGGCGACTTCCTTCTGTATCATGTATCAGAGCAGACACATCCATAGGGAGTCAACATTCTTCCGGTGTCTTCAGAAATGAGGAACAAAGTGTTTGATGATTGGGTGTTGTGTGTGAGGTGTAGATGCATATATTAATATATATATATATATATATATATATATATATATATATATTTTTTATTTTTTTTTCAGATCGTTTTTTATCATAAGACAAGCGGTTTCGGCATTGTACTGCCAAAATAGGTTGGTTTGTTAGTTGTCTGGAAATCGTTGGTAAAGCACGTAGGAAATTAGACAATGTCTGCGACGACCATTGAGTGGAACTCTGGCGTCAAGATGACCGTAGGAAGCTGCATCGACAGCAGATTAGGCTGCCAATTCGGTACTAGAAACGGCGAGTTAATCCTGTTCAAACAATACAGGACGACTGTTCCAGTCCCAGATTGCGATCTCTCTTTTCTCCCGCCTTTCAAGTCCAGTAGAACACACGGCAAGGAGCTTGGCAATTGGTGGAAGCGACATGTATAGCGATGAAATATCGCAACAAAGCAATTGGCCGCATCGGAATGACAGCAAGCCAGGACGACTTCAAACGGCAAAGCGTGGACTTGTTAGCGGTGTGGGATAACTGGAGGGGACTCCAGACAACCTATGACTCAGTGGCAGGGTCAAAGACCCCAGAGCCATCACCAGGGATTTGATTTCCAAATATACCACAAAATCTATGTGTAACGAAAATACGATGAATGGCGAGAAGCACAACTTTTTACCACCGATGGAGCTGAGAATTTACAGGCTGATACGAGGTATATAATTGTAGTTTGTCACCAAGTTTGGTAATTTATGGAGCTGATTAGCAGCGGGGCCAAATTATTGAGTTGACGGCACTCACAAGGCCTATTATTTGCATTTCTATTTCTTGGATGGATGAAAAATCCTAGAATTCGCCTTGAGGAGCTGGATGGATGAAATGACAACTCGCGCCAACTGGTCATCCAATTGGATGGATGAAAATACAGCTTTCATTTGCCTCTACGACTTTTCATCCATGTGGAATAGTATATTATAGATCCTCCAAAGAAACAATAGTTTAATGAATATTTTCCATTAGTCTATTAGGCACAACAACAGTATAAAAGAGGGGGCAAGGCTTCTCTTATTCTTCATCTAGCTCATTTGCTTAGTTTCCTCTTGCTTGTTGTTGTAGTGCTTGCTAGCTTTTGGCTTGAGGAGGGGCTAGATCCTAGGGAGTGGAGTCTCGCATAGAAAGGTTGATCCCATCTTACCATTTCACCATTTGTGTATGTGATTCATTTATTTTCCAAGCAAAACTTGAAGTTGAAAATCTGATTTAGACTCTTCAAAAGAGGAGAGTGCATTGTGGAATCCCATTATTTCATGTCTAGAAGTGACAAGGGAAAGACCCCCATAGTCTATTGGGAAGGGCACCAATAGTGGCTTGTATTTGAATTGTTGGAAGAATGAATCTTTGTGTTTGATTACTAATTTGAAATATAGCCAGCCCAGGCAAAGGCAGGCCAGTAGGCTGGATCTATGAGATCAGGCCACTATAAGGCCACTATGTGCTAATTCCCCCCCCCCACTAGCAAGCCATGGAGGCCTAGGGGAGGGTGGGTTGTATTTTTTTGTATTGGGGTTTGGGTGGGCTAATTTCGCTTGACAGCAGCTGCCCCAAAGTCGCGAGCAGCCCGGGAGGAGCCTGGGTGCTGCGCCTAGAAAGTAGGGACTCGATTACTAAAAGCGTGGAGGCAGCCGTGGCCCAGCCATGACGTACGGGAGCGGGGCCTCAACGCTGACCTGAAGTCGTAATGAGATCAAGTACATCAGCCGCGTGGCTCAGGCTTGAGGCCCTGAAGCGTGCGAGCAGGGTACGGGTCTTTACCCGCTGGATAACCAAAAGTTGAGACGGACCGGCGGACACTGGCATTAACCGTAGCGGTCCAAACCCACGGTTTGGACCGCTACGCGCGGATCTGCGCCCCGCCACGTGGCGGGGGCATTTTACCCAGCGGGCAATGTGTTTGCAAATTCCCTTAAAGGGGGGTATTTTTACCCTTAGCTATTAGATTCAATTTATACCCCTCTAAGGGTTAGGAGCCATTATCTAAGGCGCCAGTGGTAGATAAAATCTAGGATTTTGGGAGGACGTAGCCTTAGAGGGGATCGTTCTTAGGACTCCAAGAGAGAGCCAAGCGGGCCTGGGAGCAGTGAGCTAGAGGCGGAGACCTCGAGAGACAAGGGAGGAGATAAAGTACTTTGTCCTAAAAACTCGGCTACAGTGAGCCTTTGTGTCAGAGCCCAAGGTAGAGGATGACTTTTTCCACGGAGGGAAAGCGCACCAGCACCTTCAAATAATGTAAGGGAGGTGAAATCTGGCTTGGACCCACCATTGGTTATTTTATTATTTACGCGTACATGTTCTGGACTAACGAATGTAGTGGCAGGGATGAGTTCTCAGCGAGATTCATTCATCGGATAGAGCCGCGGCAGTTCCCTGCGGCAGGGAACGGTACCCGGGTGTTCCTCGGTTCTCATTGGGTTCCCACAGGGTTCCCAAGGGCATCTTTAGGCGCCAAGGGTATCTTTGGATTCCCCACACGATTTCCCATAGGGAGGGTATTTTTTCTGATTTTCTTAATTTCTTTTATTTTCCAACATTTCTGATTTGCGAAATTGCTTAAATAGGATAGATGCACGTGGTACTCGTTATAGCCTGCAGGGCGTTGATTAAACCGATTGAACTTGTTGAGTTGAGGGGCTTAGAACCACCTTATTGAACTTGGTGAACCTATTGGATGACGATAGGCATTTTGGTCACTCATTTGCTAACACAAAGTATTTAGGCACTGGGGTAGGAAGCGTTGGCCCTTCCATTAGAGGTGACTTGAACTCAAGCCCTCGGCGAAGGAGGGGCATTGGGAGAGGAAGATTTTTCCTCTTCTTCATAGGCTCGGCAGGTGCCTTGTGAAGGGATTAAAACATGTCCCGGCTATAGGCGGCTCGGGGGCCTAGGCAGTAGGAATTAGACAATAAAACACAAAGACTTGGAAAGCAGTTACTGAGTAGATTGTAGGATACCGTAGGACTTAGAAACGCAAACTCGTCCTATGAAGAGGAGGACGTGATTTATCTTTGCCGGTAGGACTTAGATAGTGATCATAGCCACCATGTACGACCACGGACCCCCTGCACTAACCGCAGTCGGGTAGGCGGTTCAGTGAGCCCAACCTATACCACAACTTATCTCAGCCCCCCTAGACTACTATGCCGTCACCCTGACCGCGCGCGCTCAGGGCTCGTCATATGAATGATGCGTCTGCCGGGAGGTAAGTGAATAGTCAGGACTTCTCCAAATTGTTATGGACGAACTAACAATATGTGTTCTCGTCCTGATTTGTTTCTATGCAATACTTTACTGTTTATTCATGATCTTATTCCATCAAGTGGAGATTGAGGAACCCCATGCACATGAAGATTAGAAGTTCTTGCATGAAGGTGTTTGGATCAGTGTTTATTGAAATTACTAACGTCAGGGCAATCATGAAGCTGAAGCATGGCCACCGATCATATGGAAGCCCATCGTTTTTACTTGTATTTTGAGGCACGCGTGGTGGGTCTTTACCGTGTTATTTCCGGCACCCGATCCGGCGAAGTGCGAACCGAAGATGCAATCGTAGTTTGCAGGTTAATGCGCGGCCGCATACTGGACATCGCCGAAGAGTACCGAGGGTACTGGATCTCGGCCAAAGTAGGGCCATTGGGGGACAAGGCTCTCACTGCCCCCATCTCTTTTTTTTTCAGGTTTAATACATGTTGGCCCGGGTGCTACCAACCCCCCTTCTTAGGGAATCTCAATGTGCAATCCTCGTTCGAGGCACATCTCGCCTGGCAAGTGACGTATTTAGGGTGCTGCCCCTTGTGTCGCACCATCGCGGACAAAGGCATCGATTTCCATCGTCCTCTTCCCACTATTCGGAGGTCTGGGGAGGCCACCTCATTTTTGAGCAAAAAGAGTTTTATTGATCTTCCATTTGATTGGATGTGTTGGTTGTTTGGGTGTGGGTTAGAAGATTATCTGAAGGTAGAGGAACGCCTACCTCACCCGAACACTACTATCACCTACATTTGTCCACCCAGATTTTACAGCAGTCGCAGTGAGAGTGAGGCAGCACTAATCATCGAATTGATCACCAACGGGCAGTTGGATGTGGCGCCCACCATACACGACATCACTTGGATTGAAGGATGTCCTTTAGTGGCTCCCAAAGGCGTCATTGCGGATCCAGAACGACCACTGCCTCTTCTTCTTCTTAAAAGAAGAGCACATGGCTTCAATGAATAGGTAGGACTGTCAACTGCTGACATATGTTGCATATTGCAAACAAGACAACACCATTTTCAACGGCAATTGCAAAAAAAAAAAAAAAAACAATATCCCCTAAAGGTAGTGTGGTCTTTAGGGTTTAGGGTTTAGGGTCCACTGGCACCTGCGGGGAAAAAACAAATACCCTAAAAAAAACCCCAAAAAAACCCTTAAAATTAAAAAAAAAAACCCTGAAAATGGGTGTGCGGCACCACATACCTCTTTCAATGGCACTGCACACTAGAACAAAACCCTAAAAAAACCCTAAAAACTCTTAAAATCCTAAGAAAACCCAAAAAATAAAATAAAAAATAAAATCCTGAAAAGGGGTGTGCGGCACCGCACACCTCTTTGAGTGGCACCACACACTTAAAAAAAACCCTAAAAACCCGGAAAAACCTGAAAAAACAAGAAAAAAATTCAGTGGCATCTATGGGGAAAAAAACCCTAAGAACCATAAAGAAACCCTAAATAAACCTTAATTACCCATCCACTATACCACCTTCCCCTTAATTACTAATCTTCATTGTGCCCATTGTCAATATCGCAGCAATCGGTTGGATCCTTGGCAACTGTGCTCTTCATATAACCTTGGCACTTGCATACCTACAGGGACATCCTACCCGCGGTTATGGGTGCCATCCGCGGAATTGCGTACAGTACATTTTGCAAAATCCTGGGCAGGCACCGCTCACGTGAGCATAGGCTCACCGCTCATGATCTAGCATCCCTCCGCTCGTGGTTACCGTTCAATGTTACCAGTCGTCGGATTCTCCGTTTCGGGCAACCGTTCAGGCCTTATGGCAGCCTTCGGGCTTACAAAGGTTTTAATTTTTCTCCCTTCAATAATTCGAATAAAGTTAATATGGGCTTCATCCCCTTTCACCTAAATAAATTTATTTAAAAAAAAAACAACACACATGTTCTTGGGCCATCATAGAAACATAAATAGAGTCAAAATTTATTGATACTAGCTATGCTATACACGTTCACTCGCATCATATACACAAGTGCTCTCCAAATCGTGCGAGATGGTCACCCATCACACGGCTCTCCAACTTGAGTTACCCTAGGTTTTGGATCCCCAGGCCGAGGGCGCAGCGTCACAATGGTTGAGTTTACGCCTTCACAATTACTTCCATCCAAGAGCTTATGGGTGACAAAGGTTTGTGACAAAGGTTTGGTTTGAAGAAAGCGCCTGCCTGGTTTATGTGCCAGTGAACGAATAGGCGACGAACCAAATATGAAAGGACTTCCTTCATTCCTTGGAAGTCGTACATTCCGACTTAATCTCCGAATGGTATGGAGTAGACTGGCCAAACAATATATATATATTTCCCCCTACAGGTTTTGACTAGCCTTCTCCGCACCACTCAAGTGTGCGACGTCAGTTCACCGATTTAGGCCCTTTCCCTCTCTGCCTCATAGCGGCACTCTCCATTAACACGGTTCTCGAAGCGAAGGATAGGGGGAAAAGAAAAGAAAAGAAAAAAGACGCTTTTCTTTTTTCGAAATCAATGGGAATTTCTAAAAATCTTTACTGATTGGAATAAGTTTGAGTCAAGAATAACCACAGCGGTCCACGGCTTGGACCGCTACGCGTGGATCTGCGCCACGCCACGTGGCGGGGGAGTTTTACCCAACGGGCAATGCGTTTGCAAATTCCCTTAAAGGGGGGTATTCTTACCTTTAGCTATTAGATTCAATTTATACCTCTAAGGGTTAGGAGCCATTATCTAAGGCGCCAATGGTAGATAAAATCTAGGATTTTGGGAGTACGTAGCCTTGGAGGGGAGCGTTCTTAGGACTCCAAGAGAGAGCCAAGCGGGCCTGGGAGCAGTGAGCTAGAGGCGGAGACCTCGAGAGACAAGGGAGGAGAGAAAGTACTTTGTCCTAAATACTCGGCTACAGTGAGCCTTTGTGTTAGAGCCCAAGGTAGAGGATGACTTTTCCCACTGAGGGAAAGTGCATCAGCGCCTTAAAATAATGTAAGGGAGGTGAAATCTGGCTTGGACCCACCATTGGTTATTTTATTATTTACGCATACATGTTATGGACTAACGAATGTAGTGGCAGGGATGAGTTCTCAGCGAGATTCATTCATCGGATAGAGCCGCGGCAGTTCCCCGCGGCAGGGAACGGTTCCCAGGTGTTCCTTACTTCTCACTGGGTTCTCACAGGGTTCCCAAGGGCATCTTTAGGCGCCAAGGGTATCTTTGGATTCCCCACACGATTTCCCATAGGGGAGGTATTTTTTCTGATTTTCTTAATTTCTTTTATTTTCCAGCATTTCTGATTTGCGAAATTGCTTAAATAGGATAGATGCACGTGGTACTCGTTATAGCCTGCAGGGCGTTGATTAAACCGATTGAACTTGTTGAGTTGAGGGGCTTAGAACCACCTTATTGAACTTGGTGAACCTATTGGATGACGATAGGCATTTTGGTCACTCCTTTGCTAACACAAAGTATTTAGGCACTGGGGTAGAAAGCGTTGGCCCTTCCATTAGAGGTGACTTGAACTCAAGCCCTCGACGAAGGAGGGGCATTGGGAGAGGAAGATTTTTCCTCTTCTTCATAGGCTCGGCAGGTGCCTTGTGAAGGGATTAAAACATGTCCCGGCTATAGGCGGCTCGGGGGCCTAGGCAGTAGGAATTAGACAATAAAACACAAAGACTTGGAAGGCAGTTACTGAGTAGATTGTAGGATACCATAGGACTTAGAAACGCAAACTCGTCCTATGAAGAGGAGGACGTGATTTATCTTTGCCGGTAGGACTTAGATAGTGATCATAGCCACCATGTACGACCACGGACCCCCTGCACTAACCGCAGTCGGGTAGGCGGTTCAGTGAGCCCAACCTACACCGCAACTTACCACGACCCCCTAGACTACTATGCCGTCACCCTGACCACGCGCGCTCAGGGCTCGTCAGGCTTCACTTGAGCCCCCTTGTTGCCTTGAACACGTTGGGGGTAGTGGTTGTTGTTGGCTAGGAGCCCCACTTCGTTGTGTTTCCTTGCCAAACCCCACCATAACCACTTGCTCCTCCACCATATTGAGCTCTATCCACTCTGCCAGCAAAAACACATTTGCTAAAACACATTTACAACTCTCTTGTAGGAGAGTTGCATCCCGCACCCTTCTCCTCAGCTCCTTGTCCAATATCCCATACCAGAATTGGACTGCCTAAGCTTCCGTAATCCCTTGGGTTACATTTATTAAGCGCCTCATGCGTGTGTAAGCCTCCCTCAAACTCTCAGTAGGCCTCCGTTAGAACTCTTGCAAGCTCCGCAACTTCTCTGTCCTTATCCCCTGGTAGTTTCTCCTCAACTCCTCAAAGAATTCCACAACTGGGTTCAAGGCAGGCACGGGTGATGGTGCTGCAGCAGGAGCTTGAGTGGATTTCCCAGCTCCTGTATCACTTGTCCCACTATTAGTGCTTGCAGTTGGAGATGTTGGTGTAGCTGCTGGTGTCGCCACTGCCCTTGTGCCTCTAGTGATGGAGACATAGTCAGGTGACCAATACTCTCGCCATTCCTCAATTTCCACCTCATGTCCCCGCCTAAACTTATGGTAGTCATCCATGGGAGGCCCCTCAAGGTGCTGAAACAGCCCCTTCCACACCATAATGGGCGTAAACAGCTGTGGATTGCGCATCTGCTGCAAGTCACAATCACACTGTCAAACTCCAGTATGAAATCGTCAAGCTCGATGGTGCCCACAGCTCCAGAGTACCTCCGAGGCCCCTTGGTAGCTCCATACATCTCCTCCATCGTATCCCACAACAATGGCACGGAAATAGCTTGTACATGCGGCGTGGAGCCCTCAGAGTCTGAATCAGAACCTTCCTCAGAAGACACAGAAGAAGAAGGTGGCCTAAACCGTACACCTCGTCTCGTGTACCCACTCGTATCGCTAGTGCTTGTACTGGCACTTCCCTCAGCAACTAGTGGCACCTCCATGATGAAAACTTACAACCACACCAGTTGTAAACCTGTCTCTAATCTCCCTTTCCACAAGGTAACCGGGTAGAGATCTTGTTGCAGCTTATGACTTAGACTACTAGGTTCATAACATAACTTGCACCTGTACCTGCACCTGCATCCACTGCAAGCACTCATATGGTCTACTGGTCATCAACCCAGCCTCACCATAAGAGAATAATGATGGTCTGACTAGTCATCACCCCAGCCTCACCACCGACAGCACGCTCTAGGATTGACCGGTGATCAAATCCAAACCAACCTCCTATGAAAACAAGCGCCCACACAAAACTAACATGGCGCACAGTCAAACATGCAGGTGTGGAGGGGATCCAAGCACAAGAAAATCAAAACAGTAACTCCCCCACACCAAAAATACTCCACACTGACGCTCCTGCAAGACACCCCAGCCCAAACCCGGACTGACTCTTGCCTCCACCTACGGAAAGGTTTTGGCCTACAGAGAGGGTGGAAGACTACAAAGAAGAGAGACTAAAGCAATTCTTATCACAACATGCTCTCATCCCACTACCCTATCTCCATGCTCTTTTACTTAAGCAATAGACAAGACCTTTCAAGGATCTCTCAAATAACTATCTAAGAGCCCTCAAGATGTTCCTCAAACAATCTCACTAAGGCTCCCAAAGCTTGCACAATGGTACTCCAAACAGTACACCAAGGCCTCAAGAGCTTGCCAAATCTCGGCCTTCAAGGACCCCAAATAGTTCGCCAAAGACTCCTCAAGCTCGCCAAATATCGGCCTCCAAGGACCCCAAACAGCCCTCCAAACAGCCTTCCAAAGGCTCCAAAAACTTGCCAAATATTGGCCTTCAAAAACCCCAAATGGTCCTCCACATAGCCTTCCAAAGGCTCCAAAAACTTGCCAAAACTTGGCCTTCAAGGACCGCAAATAGTCCTCCAAATAGTCATCCAAATACCTCTTCAAGAGCTCTTCAAAGTGCCTTACAAAAGCTCCTCAGAGTGTCTTCCAAAAGCTCCTCAAAGGACCCCAAAGATCCCCCAAACAATCCTCCAAAAGGCCCTTGAAAATCCTCCAAAAGCCCTATATTGTCTTATATGTCACTATATTCCCAGCCTATAGTGATTGTTCCCACACTACAGTGACGGTTCCCAGACTACGGTAACCATTCCCACACTTTGGTGACCGTTCCTACACTACAGTGACGGTTCCCACACTTTGGTGACTATTCCCATGAACCTAGGGTTGCATGTGCATCTCATGCTAGGGTTTGTGCATCCCAAGCTAGGGTTTGTGCTTCCTTGAGCTTCATGCTTGATCTCCTCAAGCATCCATGACTTCTATGAGATACCAAAGCAAACTACTTTGATCTTCTTCACCTCAAGCCACAACCAAGCTTGGTTCCATCTCACCTAGCAATGCATTTTCCAAACAACAAGCTTCACTTCTCTTTGGAGCTCAAGAATCAAGCTTTTTATCTCATTTGACAAGCAACCAAGTCTTGCACTCATTCATGTGCTCTTCTTTGGCCATCCACACACATGCTCCATTCTTGGCTTCTATGTGTTGCTTCTCCAAGCATCAATACATCTCCATCTCATGCAAAGAAGAAGATTCAAGTCCCTTCACTTGCTAGCTCAAGAGTCGTGCTCTCCTCAAGCTTAAGGTTGAAACCCCAACTCAAACATGTGCTCTACAAGTGCTTTTCCTTCACCTAAGTGGAAACCAGCCCTTTTCCTTTCTTCTTGCTCTCCAAGGCTTGAAAATAGAAGCCTCAATGGGCTGAAAACATGCTCCACATAAGCATCACCTCATACATAAAGGAATGAACTTGTTCCCTTCACCTTCTAGCTCTCCTCAAGCTTGAAGTTGGAAGCCGCACTTGGAAAGCATGCTCCACACATGCCACTTGCTTGGTCAACCACTTGCTTCACCAAGAGCAATCCAAGAACTCATAGAACTAGCAAAAGCACTCCCTTCTAGCGTCTTAGCTTGCTTGTTTGTCAACCAAATGAAACCCCACTTGGCTTCATTTCACCGTGGATAAAACATCCACTTCTTAGCTTCTCTTGAGCTACTCAATGCTCCTCAAGCTATCTTTGTTGTACTCATTCTATGGTGTTTCTAACCCAAGCATGTGCCGCTCTTTGGCTTCTCTTTCACACCATGAACAACTAGAGCTTGCTCTTGAAACCCTAGTGTTTATCTTCTCCACACACAAGACGCTTCTCTTGTGATGCAAGAGCTCTTTTCCAAGCTCTCAAACCCTTGGTGCACAATAATGCTTCTACAAATCCTCAATGCATTCTTTTCACCATAGAAGCCACTTCCTTGGCAAATGGTTGTCACAACACTTGAGATACAAGAGATGACGCTCCTTCTTCTAAAACTTTCAAACCTTTTGCTCCACACACACACGACTTTCTCCCTGCAATACTTGCAAAGTCTTGTAACTCAAGAGCTCTCTCCTTGAGCTCTCCACCTCCTTGATGCAATGCAAACACACTCTCCCTTGCAACACCTTGCAAGCCTTGTGAGATACTTGAGCTTTTCCTAGCTCTCTCACTCCTTGGTGTACACCCACACAAGTGCTAAGCTAATCCTTACACTCCGCACTCACAAGCATAAGCTCATCTTCTTATAGTGATAATGAAAGTGAACATAATGGAAACACACCACTCATGAACCACTCAATCACATAAACTAAGTCAAGCCAAGGGCACCCTTGCTAAGGGAATCCACCCTACAAAGCCCTCACCACACTCCCGCTCAATACCTAGAGCTATGGAAGTGAGAGAGGCTCATGGAGGCTCAACTACAAGAAGATGAGCCTCCTCCATCCTCACAAGGGGAAAACCTATCTCCATGTCCCAAGTGAGGCTCGACACCTCACTTGGCATGTGAGACCAAATGAAGTCCCAACACATAAAATATAAATATAAATATCTAAAATGTCCTAGTTAACTAAAAGTAGGTAATTCTAGATAACGGCATGACTAAAACCATGACACATCTTTCCCATGAAAACTTTGGTGGAAGCTTTTACGACAGTTTGGCCTCGAAGTCCCTCTTCACTTCCTGCCAGCATGCATCCCAACTTTGCTCTATGTCCTCTGTTACAAGGCACTCCTCTCCTTTCGTGTTGGTTGTGGATACATAGAACACCGCAGATCCCTTTACTTACCTATGCACAAAATCATTCTTCAATTTTGTGATGTCGTTTCTCAGTGCGGGTCGGATAGCGGGCATTGAAATCATTCTGCATAGTGGGATATGGAGGTTTCCTCCAGCAACCTCCATTGACAGAATTACCTTCGAAGAGTTCACCTTCTGGCCCCCGATAACCGCCTCGGCCTTGTCGGCATAGTGGTCCTCATAGGCTTCCTCTTCATCTTCACCTTGTGCCTCAGCTCCCTCTCCAGCCACACCTTTCATTTTTCTTTTTCTCTGCACAAAAACGCGATCCTGGTGAGTAAAGATGACGAAGGGGAATCCCTGCCCAAACAGACAATGGAGGCTCTCACAAATCAAACCTTGCGTTGACGCAAGGTTGATCCATGGGCCTGCATCCAGGTCTCTTCTAGCCTTTGCTCCATTACAGCAAAGCAGGGTTTCGTATGTTGTGCATGTACATGTCAGTTCCCCAAATCAACCTCGCGTTGACGCAAGCCTGTTGATTTGTGGGCTGGCAGGGTAGGAAGAGATTACATCAGGCAGACATTGGATCAATCCCCAAATCAACCTTGTATTAGCGCAAGGTCGATCCATTGGCGCATCTATGTTGTCGAGCCTTCCCTCCAATGCAGCAAAGCAGGGTTTCGTGTGCTTTACAGGTACCTTACAGGTTTCCCAAATCTACCTCGCATTGACGCAACATTGTTTTGGGGGCTGCACTACTCCTACTCTGGCGCAAACCTCCATGCACTGCTACCTCTACGACCTCTTCCATGCATTCCCATCAGCTCGAAATCAACCTCGCGTTGACGCAAGGTTGATTTCGAGCTTTCACTTTAGCATTCCCCTCACTGAAAATGCAGAAGGCAGAAGGAGCAATGACACTCACCTCTGGTTTATTCTTCGCAGCGCTTGATGATGCTTCTCCTGCGTTCGTCTTGTCCATAGGTTCGCCTGGCAGTAGAGGTCCAACCAGATCAAATCCATACCCCAGCGCGTCTCCGTCCTCCTCCCTTTCCTGGTCTTGCATGCCCAGATTCTCCTATCTCTGAACGTCAACGCGAGCCCAACCGTCGTCGTCGTCGTCCCCGCCCTCTATGGCTGGTTGCTCGTCGGTCTCCTCCTGCACCGCTGCAAGACCTTCCTCTCGAAACTGGCGTAGAAGGTTCGGTTGCACCTCCTCCTCCTCCTCTCCCTCGTTGGTGTCATCGCCCATCTTCAGTTCCCGTCTAAGCTTCTTCATTCTCTCCTTGGCTCGTACCCTCTGCTTAGTAGATGTGAAGTATGGCGTTCGGCGGCGCCTTCTTCTCCCTCGAGATGGCGTGACCGTCTCGGCAGGATCCAGGATTGCTATGAGCAGAAAACGTGGAGGGGGAAAGTGACACTAGGTGGGGTTCACCGCCACCCCATCCTCACCAAGATGCTTGCTGCATGGCTCGGCCATGCCTGCTGTGTGGAGCATTTGCATGATCGACACGTCGCAGTAAATGGTTCAGAATAGCACCAAAGAACATTTAGATGAAATAACATTTGTACTTGCGGAATTCATCCACGTCCACTTTTCATCCAAACTTTTCATGTGGAAAATCCAGTTATAGAATGTGTAAACGGCTGTACAGCTGGTCTGATAAAGAAGCCGTTAAACATTAAATGTCCATCTGGACTTAGGATGCCCTGTCTGACAAAAGATTTATGTGACGGTGAAATGATTGAACTTTTTCGTTGTGGCTTTGCGGGGGTCGTTATCGGGAGGACAAGTGGGCAGTTGCAGCCTACGGTGGACCAAAAATGCTGTCACAACACTGTTTTTTTGGGACCTTGATTAGTTGTAAATTATCATACTCCTAAATGGAATTGTTGATAGTAAAAAGGGACTAAGCTATGAAGGCTCAACTACATATATTTCCCTTATTCCAAGTCTCATAACCAAAAAAACAAATGGTTAGAAATTATGGACTTTTGAACAAGTCCATAAGGATTTGTTATAGTCCATATTAAAGGCCGTTATGGATTTTTTTTAAAGCATGATTCATAGAAAATTAGAAAAAAAGACTTGCCCAAATGTGCTTTGAGGGATAAAGAATCTCGAATGAAAACATCCAAAAATATTAAGTCAAATTAACTTTATGTACTATTTTGAGCCTTCAAAATAACTATTTTCGTAAAGTCCTTTACATATAGAATTCTTTGAAATATCAACACTACCTCATTAAATACATAGACCAAGGGTAGATCCCTGGGGTGGATCAAGGTCAAATTTGAAAAAAAACTATCGTGATCCGAAACTATCGCGATTTGAAAATAAAGTCTTTAATGGTTAATAATAGACGGTTGAGATCGTAAATTGAAGTGAATCCAAATGGTTGAGGATTCGCCACATCCCCCTTTATGTACTTTTAGGGACTCATGGTGTGTCTCATTTTGGTCCACCGTAGGCTGCAACTACCTAAGTGTGGAAATTCAAGTGGACTGTCGCGCACCTCACTTCGGTAAGCTCCCCCCCCTCAAGTCATAGTTACTCGCTTGATGCGCGCGCCTAACTCCCAACCTGGCCGCCGGGCCAACTTGGAGCTTCGGCTGCTCACCGGGACATAACGGTCCCCCCTTGATCTCCCAAAGAACCCTCCAACGATTTAGAACCAGCGGAATTCCCTTTGGTAGTTGGCAGTCCGGAACAGCCTCCCACTCTTTGGTCGCTTTCCGGCTCGCTCGCTTACTCACTAGCTTTTGGTCACCAACGGGCTTGCACCGTTCTGGGGGTTACTACTCCCTATATATACTTCTGTAGCTGTCCGCGAGGGTTTCACAAACAACCATGCCATTTTATGGCGAACCACCACGAACACCCTCGACTCCCGGTGATGAGTCGCGGTGAGTCTTGGCCCACCCACCACGGCCCCTATGGACCGTGATGAGTCCCAAGACTCCCCACGACTCCCACCACGAGGTCTCCGCCCCAGGGTGAGTCCTATGCCACCCCCACTAAGTCCCGCTAAGCTACCACCACCCCTTGTGGAGCCACCCCCACCGCAACCCGGTGTGCGGGGCTCCACCTAGTGAGCGCCTCCGCCTCCTTGAGTGCCTTGGGCATTCAAGGGTGCTTCGGCCCCCCATACCTATCGCTGCACCCCCCCACCACAGGGGCAGCCCCTCTTGTGTCCCGACCCCCTGCCCTCAAGGCAAAGGGCCGCGACATGGACTGTGAGTTCAACAAGATAGCGTGGCTGTCAGCCGCCATTCCTCATTTGGGCATTCAATGGGCATGCATTGGTTCTCCTGTCTATCCAGCCGTAGAACGTTTCTTTTCGCATTGAAAGTCCATTTCTTCCAAACCAACTGCTGCAATTATGTGCAAATACGTCTTACATCCACCTGGAAAGCAACACCCCACTAGACTTTGCACTCAGGACTCTGCACTCTAAAGCAACATTGACAGAGGACCTCCCATGGCATGGGCTCCCTGGATGCAGAGTTCTTCACCGAGGATCACCCAGTGCCTTTTTCGTACGAAGTGGATGATGATGGTTTTGCTGTTGTGCAGGAACAGGTGCTCGCAACGCAGTTTCGACTGGATCAGAATGGCACTCTTTTCCTGGAGAGAGAAATGTACGATGTCGACGGAAATTTACTCAAATACGAGTTCAAAAAACCCACAGAGATAGCACAAAAACAGTGGAGAGTGCCTCCAGGCCGATATAGGGTACTGAGTGCTCCTCGTCGACAGTATGCAGGATCATTTCTCACTCCTGGAACTGCAGCTTCAGTGGCCCAGGAGAAAACTCATGTGGTTGTTAAAAAGGAATCAACAACCGTTAACATAGTCGTGGAGCTTTCCGACTCCTCCGAGGAGGACGCATGTGAAATTCCACCTGTGGATCAGCCATCTCCTGTTGTGGAAGCGGATGTAGAGGAGATCTCCAGTGTCATTCCCAAGCTGAAGGCCATGGGTGGAATGGCAAGATTCAAGAGTGAGTTGAGGGGGATTGACTGGAGCACTTTCAGTGTTGAGCGTGTAAAGTTCCTGCCATAATCATTTGATGGTAATATTTTTTCTTAGCTGCCCCCACCTGGGCAGGTGGAGGCATTTCCAGTCTGATACAAGGAATGGACAAAAAACACGATGGGCACCCCTGGTGTCGAACAAAAACCTCCAATATTCACAACCATGACAACCTCATATTCAGGAGAACAGTCTGTAATGGGCACCTCAGATGCGAGGACATGAAATGCAGACATTTTGCACTGTTAGGTGTTCAAAACCAAAGCGAATGGGATGATGTCTCTGAGAATCCCTTCAAGCCTGGGATCACGCCACCATACAACAACACTTTTGTGTGCAAGTTCTGTAAGCTCGCACCTTCATGTCTTGCATTGTGTGGTGCAAGAATGTACTATGTGGTGCACCGATTCAAAACCGTGACTAGAGCCTGTGTCCATTTTGGTTTTCACAATCACCCTCTGTCCAAGGGGGATTACAAGGAAAGCGTTGAGACAGTGTCGCGCCTCATAAGAGAGGAGTTGGAGAGAAATCCAACAACAACCACTTCCGCAATTGCGATAGGAGCGAGCAAGTCCTTCCTGGAAAGCCATATTCCCAGTGCAACAGATTTTGTGGGCGGGAAATTGGAGGGACCAGCTTTGGACATTGTTTATATGGACCATTTTTCAACGTTGACTTCTCCAAACATTCGGAATCTGGTGAACGCTTTGAGAATGGGCTCTGCGAGCCGGGGTTATATGAACAATATTCTGGTTTCGAAGCGAAGGAGCAGACGTCGCTTTTCGGGTGGTCCGTGGCGATGGCATGGGCCTCCTGCTAGCGATGCTCGGTCGTCGCTGCCCTCCAGTACTTAGCAAGTTCCAACAAACGCCTCACATTCCTCCAACAACGCCGTTACCGCTAGCACCTTCTCACCGTCTTCCTTGACCCAACGGCATTGGAGGGGGCGACGGCTCGGCGTCGCAACCAAGTTTTTTTCTAAAATGCCCGGGCGTCGCATCCTAAAAACAAAAAACACGTGGCGTAAGCCAGGTGGTAGGATAAGCGACGCCGCTGCGTCGCTGCTAGCGACTCCTGGGCATGGCAAAGAAAAAACACCCGTCGCCGCTAGAGTCGGGCGCTGCGACGCTCGGCCGTGGGTTCCCGCGACGCCTGGCGTTGCTTTCTAGATTTTCAATCAAAAAAATAAAAACACGTGGCGCACGCAGGGTATTGGGATCAGCGACGCCGTGCGCTGCGACGCTCGGCTGTGGGTTCCCGCGACGCGCTGGTGGCTTTCTAGATTTTCAATCAAAAAATAAAAACACGTGGCGCACGCAGGGTGTTGGGATCAGCGACGCCACGGCGTCGTTGCTAGCGACCCCCGGACTAAAAAAAACCCGTCGCAGGGGGGTCGGGCGTTGCTACCGGCATGGGTTCTTGCGACGGCCAGCCATCGCTGCTTGCGACCCCCGCCAAAAAACCCGTCGCAAGGCGCTGGTCTTAGCAATGCCCTTCCGTCGCAAGGCCAACTTGGTTGGGGGGGGGGGGGTTGATTTTGGGGGTGAATTGGGGGTGTTTTTTGTTTTTCCCTGGTTTTGTTTTGGGGTGTTGGGAGACCTTACAGCTTCCATTGCTCTGATGTAGCAGGTACACAATTGAGCAAGCATGAATCGAGGGTGAGGCCGGTGCGACACATGAATAAGATGAAAGATGAAAATATATTAACAAGCAATGAGCTGAAATGCTTTGCTCACAAGGGAGGTTTACTATCTCATGAGCAGAAACCATGAGCCATGAGCCATGAGCCGCATGAGCCGCATGAGCGGTGAGCCGAAGTCTAAGACACGCGATTTCATGAGCGGACTCCTCCAAATTTTGGAAATGCGGCAGATTAAACAAGTATTTAAATAATAGTTTTTTATTTGACCTTGCCGTTTTTGGAAGTTCCACATCCTGTAATGCGGCGAAGATATGTCGTCAGTAACAAGTCCGCTCATGGTTCTTTAGATCTGCTCATGGAAATTATTGACCGTGCAACGAGAAATGCAGTATACCACGGCAAAAGAACGTCGCATACTGGCCTGTATAGAGTATTCCGCAGTTTTACATTCCTTAACATTGGAATGAAGCTGACCCTTCTGCCGCGAACGATAGAGTCTGACCAATAGAGTCTGCAGTACTTCACAATTCTGTCATTTTCGGGTATTCGCGGGAAAGATTTGCGACTCAACTGGGAAATGCGGTGCCGCATTAGGGCTCGCACGTGCGAAATTTCTGGGGAGTTTGGTGTTGGCGACGGTCGGCTCCCTGAAGGCTGGGTGCGACTATCTTGCTATGACGAAGGCCGCATCTATCAGTACCTACGACGTTACTTGGAAATGCGGCGCCGCATTTCCTTGCCGGGGATCGAATGAGGAAAGCAAAGTTTGGGAAAGCAGAAAAACAGGAACCCCTCCAACACACAAAAATACATGCACGTGGAAAACACAAGTGAATGACATAGTATTATCTTAGTTCGAGCAAAATAGGTTACTGGTAGGCAAGACATAAGTTGGACCTTTCTGTGGCCAGAGTCAGAGCTACTTGCAGCAGTACAGTTCTACTATCCGAAAAGGATGGGCGTACCATTGTGTTGGGACCGCAAGCCAAGCTCACTGGTCCCCTGGATCCATATTCAAAAGAGTGTGCACCTCTTGGGGCTCAACCCTGGTGCATGTATGAAGTGATGAGTTGTGGAATTACATCGGAGTCTCTTTAGTACACGTAGTACAGATGCTTGCAAGGGCAGTATGATGCCCCCCTTGTTCGCCATGATCTGGAAGTCGGTGCAATTGCAGGTGGGTAATTCTGAAATGGTGATGGTGTACACCTCATTGCAAACAGCTGAGCCTGCCGTGGCCATCTGATACACACGCCCGAAGCCTGGTGGGGGCACTTCTGTCGAGCTCTGGATTGTACAGTTCATCCAAAGTGCATTCCCCATCCTTGTCTCGTTCACTTTTGAGGGAGGTCGCCGCCTCTTCGTTTCCCCCAACGGTGTGTAGGATGCTTAGAGGTGTCGGGTCCCATTTCTTGTTCTTGCTCTCACAAGGGTCGGTGGTGGAGGCTGTGGAAGAGGAAATGGTTGTCTGGGGACGTCAGTGCGCTGCACCATCCGAAATCCTGCGGCGGTAAGGGCGTCGGCCTCAACCTGACTCAGATCACAACCTGGTTCCACCGGCCACACCGGGGGAGCCTCTGGCATTGTTTGTATGCCGTACTTGGGCTTTCCATACACGCAAGTCATAATGTCGTGCCTGCAGAACCAGAACTGGGTGGTTGTCGCCTCCGCAAACTTTGCATGGACAAATCTTCCTGTAAAAGTAGGAGCAGGGACAGCCCCATCTGGATTCCTCCTTATCATCTCTAAACAACGTTGCCGTGTATCCACTCGAATTGCGGAAACACCTGCCTCGAAACGACGGCTTTGTGCGAGCAATTCTCCACTGTGACGTAGACACAATCGTCTCCACAATGGCTTGGCCATACTGCATAACAGCGGGCGGAATCTGGGGCAAGCGAGCGGTGGGAATTTCTCACACAGAATCCCCGCTTGAAGGCGATGGCGATCTGGAATTTCTTGGGCTTCCACTGCTGGAAGACACATTGTGCGGCAACATGACGAGACCTCGAGGTGCTGTCCGAATGTTCCTGTCGGATCTCCATGAATCCTCTTCGCACCCGGGTTCCTCTTCAATCCTCCGCCTCACAAGGCGAGTACGGACGTCCCCCTCTAGGTGTTCACCTCTGCGGTGCAAAGGCGTCCCTTTGATCTTCTCTCGCAATGCTGTCGCCCATTTCAGTGGATTCTTCGACCTCGAAGCTGTTCGTACCAACGATTCCTCCCTGTCCGGCCCAAAGCCCCATTGTTTCCCGCTTAGGAACTTGTAGTACGTGGCTTGCTGCATGATTGCTCGGTCGATGTCCTCCGTTGTGGCCGTTACTACATCCACCAGATGTGCGGCAGAAGACGCTCGCCAGGGAGAGTGGACCGATTCTGCCATATTCGTGTTCGGCATGTCCGTGTCGGAATCCAAGCACCGCTCCTACAACGACACAAACAATGGTGAGGGACCAATGGAAAGGTCCGTAATAGAAAGACAATTGCACGAAAATGACAGCATCATACCTCTCGCATGTACTGTCCAAACTGTCGATACCGGAAATGCCACCACCCCAACCAGCTGTGCAAGGCTCCCAGATTGGTTGTCTCCACTGCACCTGACGTGTTCCACCAAGCCTCGATGATAGCAAACTTAACCTCCACGTCATCAAATGTGGGTGCATCCTTCTACGCTGTACAAAGGACACGGTGTTCAGCCTGGAATGAGCTAGCAACAAATTTGGTAGTGTAGTGAGATAGACTCTGCATCCAATGGAATCCATAGGATTTCTCTTTCCCCTCCATTGGAACATTGGGGTCCTCACCGTACACACCGCACCGCTGCCCAGTTGGTCTGAGCATTGTCTGCCATGAATCCCCTGAAATTGGGCTCTGGCAATCCCGCCCTTGCCATTTGCTCGTTTATGCCCTCCCACAAATGCATCTCCGACTGTGTGTCCTCCCCTTTCATCTCGCCGATTGCAATCGTCATGAGCCTCTTGAGTGATAGTCATAAATGCGCACCCATAGTCACCCACTGATGGTTTGTAATTCGCTTGATGTGATCAAACATCACCAAGCATTCGACAAGTTTCCAGTTGTCATGCGAGTGACCAAGTCGACTCCACTCCCAGCCCACACGTTGACATTTTAAAAAGGTAACAACGATCGGATTCGCTGCCTTGCCCCTGGAAACCTGCTACCTTGGATGTAGTCATATCTAGTCATTCGTTTCACACCTCAGGATTGAGTGCATGTCCGACCCCCGGCCGAACTCCTGCTTGCAAGATACGATGTGATTCGCGCACATTCGGACTACAAACGTGCGAGACAGACTCCAACAGGTCAAGCATCTCCTCTTCGTTCAAGGGCACTCGGTCTGAACCATCTTCAGACATGATTTTGCCAAGAGCAATCTTGTGGGCTGCCTTCAGCTGAATCTGCTTTGGTCTGGCTCCGGGGCTCAATTTCACCTCCTCTTTTATGATGTCGTGTGCTTTCTGCACAGCCTCACGCATGTTGCCTCTCGCCAAGGGGTGGCAGTGGACCCCAACGTGTATGCAAGCTCTAGTCAAGTCCGGGAGCAAATGGATAACGTAACATTGCTTGGCTCTGCACATGGACATGCACGTCGTGGTTCTTTGCAATGTGCGCACTTGAAAGTACACGCAGGAGCTTGGCTGGGAGACAATGAATGGATGATGGGTTGTGCCAGTCCAATCCGTCTCGTTTCTCCGCCCTTCTTTGGAAAGAAAGTGGAAGCAGGCGGGATTGAGGCACCTCAGCTTCCCCGCACAGAGGACGTATCGTACACGAACACCATTAGCAATTTTTGTGCTACTGGTCTTCGTCACACACACCAGGGTGTCCGTCATGCTTTCGATCCATGTCTGTTAACATCCCTGAGACTTTGTTTGAGGAAGTAACAGGTGGAAACTCGAAGATGACATTGCCATCGACTTCGGGAGGCAGATACGTTACCTTCCTGACTGGAAATTTGCATAGTCGAGGGCAGCCAGCTTGGAGCGAGAACCATCGAGGTGATGTTGCCGTAGGAGCTGCACAATGGACCGGGTTGGAGTTATGCTCGAGGGTACATGCGTAGCACCTGTAGAGACGTCCATGTCGGATTTGAACGACCGTGTGGAAGACATGGGGACCTCAATGCACTCATCTTCCTCGTCGGAAATGTTGAATACGTCCACACGAGAAGCTATGGAGGGTCTTGACGGTCCAGGTCGGGAATGATTATCGTTGCATACCTCTCTGTTGGCAGTGGCCGCCTGTCGGTTTCCGGACTCCTTTGTGGATGGTGTGGGCAGCGACTGATTCGGAAAGGGAATGGCATTCCCACAGCTCGGTACAGGATGGTGTCTGATGGGAGTACGTGCCATTCGATTCCGCAACCTCCGTCGTTACCTAGCACAACAATGGTCTCGTCAACCTGTCCAGGAATATCCTTCCTTTCTTCTTCCAAATAAACTGTTCCCGGTTTGAGCTTGAATTTGGAACAAAGTAAGTTTCAGTCACTCTGCAATCCTCCCCCCTCGTTTGGGATCCAGGCTCTCCCAAGTTGCGGAGGACAGCAAACTATAGCGTAGGAATTCGGAGCCATCGAAGACCGCACGAAGTTGGCAAGTGTGAGGTTCAGTATAGCGACAGACCAAGGCTCACAGGCACCATGTAAGTGGATCTGCGGAGTCCATCGACGATTGGAAGTCGCACATTGAAGTGGAAAGTATTGTTTCAAGCTACATGCATGAAGGTGGGAGGTGTGATTCCATAGCCAGTGAGTATGACAATGATGGCCGATTCGGCGACGAAATAACATCTCCTGACAGTTTCTCCTGAGGGTGGATCCACCAGTATTCTCGGTGCAGACATGTACGTTCGCACTGACAAGTGTCAGGACTGTTGGTTAAAACGGTCAGACAACCAAGTTGTGTTCATCAAGACAGACCGCAATTGTGTTGTTTCGGAACAATGCAACCCATTGAGGTTCCGCATGCGGAAATGAGGTTCCGCATTTCCGTCCGGAGTGATACTTTCGATTGCTGTTGGACGGCAATACGGCGCCGCATTTCCGTTTTGCATCTTAGTCATGCACCAGTGCGACGGAATGCGGCACCGAGTTTCCGTCCGGGGAAACCTTTATACTCTCCAGAACGGAAATGCGGTGTCGCTTTCCATCCAACAAGCACGGTATGTGAAGGTGGAACGGAAATGCGGTAACGCATTTCCGTTCTGATTGAGAATCATAAACCACGGGAACTGAAATGCGGCACCGCATTTCCGTCCGAGTCGCACCTTCTGACATACCAAAACGGAAATACGGCGCCGCAATTCCGTTTTGTATCTGAGGCATGGAGCTGAGGGACGGAAATGCGGCACCGCGATTCCGTCCGAGTCGCACCTTCCGACATTCCAGAACGGAAATGCGGCGCCGCATTTCTGTTTTTTATCTGAGGCATGGAGCTGAGTGACGGAAATGCTGCAGCGCATTTCCGACCGGTTAAGACCTTCATACTCTCCAGAACGGAAATTTGGTACCGCATTTCCGTTCAGAAGAATTATGAACAACGGGAACTGAAATGCGGCACCGCATTTCCGTCCGAGTCGCACCTTTCGACATACCAGAACGGAAATGCGGCGCCGCATTTCCATTTTCTATCTCAGGCATGGAGCGGAGGGACGAAAATTTTGCACCGCATTTCCGTCTGTTTGAGACCTTCATACTCTTCAGAACGGAAATGCGGTACCGCATTTCCGTTCTGACTGAAAATCGTGAACCATCGGAACTGAAATGCGGCACCGCATTTCCATCCGAATCGCACCTTCCGACATTCCAGAACGGAAATGCGGCGCCGCATTTCCGTTTTGTATATGAGGCATGGAGCTGTGGGACGGAAATGCGGTGCCGCATTTCATCCATTGAGACCTTCATACTCTCCTGACCGGAAATGCGGCACCGCATTTCCGTTCAGGTGAGACCTTTATAACCCCGAACGGAAATGTGGCACGGCATTTCCGTTCATCAACTAAGGTATGTGAAGGTGGAACGGAAATGCGGTACTGCATTTCCGTTCAGATTGAAAATCATGAACCACGGGAACTGAAATGTTGTGCCGCATTTCCGTCCGAATCGCACCTTCCGACATTCCAAAATGGAAATGCGACGCCGCATTTCCCTTTTGTATCTCAGGCATGGAGCTGTGGGACGGAAATGCGGTGCCGCATTTCCATCCATGTGAGACCTTCATACTCTCCAGACCGGAAATGCGGCACCGCATTTCCGTTCAAAAACTAAGGTTTGTGAAGGTGGAACGGAAATGCGGTGTCGCATTTTCTTCCAACAAGTACGGTATGTGTAGCGTCGTGATGGTACTTAACGGAAATGCGGCGCCGCATTTGCATTTTCACTCCAACTCATCAGATGCTGGGACGGAAATGCCATGATATGTGAACACGTGGAGCAACGGAATTGCGGCATATGTCTGCACACTATCTGACTGAAGTGGCATGAGGCGGCGCGGCCTGACTGTTGGATAATGATGTTTGTTTTTCGGACAGCAGGCGTACCCTGAACGATTCGAATTTCGTAATGACGCAAAGTCCACGAGGAGACACTTTCGTCCAACCCTTTCGAACCCAAGTGGTGCATCACCGCCGTTTCATCTTCTTTTGTCGTGTACTCAGTCACCCCTCTCGCGCCCTTTCCATCTGCACTCTTCGCCCCTTTTCCCTATCTCTGTTCTTCTTATGCTCGAACCTGAGAGGGAGGGAGTGCGTGCACCAGAGAAGAGACATCGTCGCAAGCTCCGAAAATTGTACTTCGGACGTAGGCGAATGCCGAAGGGGAGGAAGCAGATGCGTCTACAGGAGGAGATTGCCATCTCACAACATCAGGGCACGTAGGCAACCCAGCCACCAGTGAGAGCTCCGTGCTATCGGGATTCGCCAGCTGATCGAGCACCGAAACCCCCCTCATTTTTCTTCTGCAATTCTTAGACTGTATGCTAGGAGACTTGAATGCAGAAGATGTTTGCATGCCTAACCGGAAAGGTGGACGTGCTGGAGGGATCGCAGGAATCCGAAGAGCCGCAGGCAGAGTCCGTGGAGGTAGCTACAACACGCACACCCAGCCGATCCACGAGCACGGGTCTTCCTGCCGGGCCTAGCCGTGTGCGTTTCAAGGACGCGGCTTTGAAGGGCAAGTCTTTGCAGTTCAAAGCCCCAGAGAGCGACTCGCGTTCGAAGGTCGTGGAGAATCGCCAGCAGGGGTCTAGCCCTTCTCCAACAAAGACAAAGAAGAAGCAGCTCGTCCTTCAACTTGTTTCTGAACCGGACTAGCCGGCCCCCCCCCCACCCAGGCGAATGAAGCAGATTCAATTGCAGCAGACACCTTCACCTGCAAGAATGAGGAAGCAGAAGGCAATCAGGGGGAGGGCGGAGCAGTCTCCCGCAAGAAGTTAATCCAAAGCCTCTGCCATCAATGAAGATGAGCGAGAACCAGGTTGTTCACAACCTCTCGGATTCAGATGAGGTCATGGAAGTTCCAAGATCATCCTGGAGATCAGGCAAGTCCTCAATGGACATCAGCGGAGGAGGGAATCATATTCCCAGTACGAGCTCTGCAATTTGATCCATTCTTGATATTCTGCGAGGGCTGCACATGGAGGGACACCGCTCCAAGCTCGTTGTGCTGGACTACAACAAGTTCACAATCAAATCCGTGATACATCTTCTCCCAGATGTCGACGACAATATTTTTTTTGAGTTCCCTCCTCGAACGGACAATTCCAGAGCGTCCGGAATGTTGACAGATATGGATAGGAAACATGACGGTCCCCCTTGGTGCGTCACCAGAATCACCAGCATGAAGATGCTCTTTCTGGTAGGCTATTTTTTTAATATTTGACTGTAATCATCAAATATTTGACACCCTATAATAACATAAAATAAAACAAAAATTTCTTAGAGTGCAAAATATTTTATTGCTCAATGTTCTAATGCATCAATCAAACGAATGAGAAAAAAATGTTGCATATTTTGAGTGCAATGAAAAAATATTCCTCAGGTGGTGAGCACTGTGTGCATACAATTTCCGATACCAATAAGAGCATAAACTGGGATTTGGAAGTAGAGGACGAGTGGGACAGCAGGCCGAGGATGTCATCCGACATTCATGAGGAATCACGGACGTAGATACCACGGAGCAATCTAGCGTCATGGGTAACAGATGGTACGGTGTGCACAATGTGCCTAAACCCTTACGGACCGGAGGGAGGCTATATGTTTGGTTCATATGGCCATTTGTTCCACCCCACATGTCTCATATCGGCAGCCATGCAAGCCAGCCAATGCCCTGACTGCCGTGGACCAATCCATCGACGTTTCTACGAGTTGTTTGGGTTGCAAGATAATATGCCCACGGGATACGAGTACAACCGGTACAACATGCCATTGGATGTGGAGCCTTACGATTTTTTAAATTGTCAGCATTAGGGGGAGATAATGACATGGGATGCTCCAAGAGAGATGCACGCCTTGAATGCTATAACGTTATCTAGGGGTTAAAGATCCGTGACCTTTTGGTGACATCCAACTGGGAAAACCCGTGCGTGCTAGAGGCATACTGGACCCAGTCCAAAGGGAGTTTTTTTACCGGAACTTGGGAGGGCATTGGAGCTGTACCACACAAAGATTCTTCCGATTGCTTGAGGATCCGTGGATGCCAGCGGAAAACGACCCACACAATCGCGAACCGATTGGGAGAGACCTATTTCTGAGGGAGTTGGAGGACGTTAGCATCCGTTGGGATGATATGAATGAGAGGTACTGGGTGCCTCGTCGGGATGAAAGGCCATTTCCTCCAGAGTTGCGCGGAGACCCCCAGCAGGAGGAGGTGTTGGACAATTTCAAGGCTGTCATCACGAGTGTTGTAAAGTATTGGCAGAACACATGGCGTGACCAAGTTGCCCCTATTCCAGGGGTGATCTTGTCACTTCCAAACATATCGGATTTAATTGAAAAATTGCATGAAGCCGTAGCAAGAGCGACAAACCCGGCTCTGGCAAATGTGGAAGAGAGTCAGCACTCGCCTAGAACGCTACGCATGATGGCAACGGTGGACCACAAAACACTGGGTCCCTCTTTGACCACTCGAGCCCAGGCTCGAGCTCTCCGTACTAGTGGAGGCACGTCCTCTACACCCGGAGCATCTTCATCAACATCTGGAGATGACGGCAACAAAGTAATTAATCTAGATGAAGATGACTAGAAAGGCTAGAAACGTGGGGAGTAGGCCAAAGGTCTCAGGTTGCGAAAACTTAAATGTGCAACCCACTGTATAGTCTACGTAATTTTTGGAAATACGAGGTTCATCCTTTGAACAATTTTTGAATGACCTCATACTTGTCCGGTACATGTTCGACGGCATGTACAATATACTGGCAAAGTTTCAAAACAATCAAAAATTGCTGAATGAAGATACCATTGGTTCACCCATTGCAATATTTTAATCGAACTCATACTTGTCCGGTACCTTTAAGATGGCATGTACAATGCAATGGCAAAGTTTGAAAGCATTCAGAAATCGGCACATCAAGTAACCATTGGTCTATCCTGTGAACCATTTTTTATTGATCTCATACTTGTCCGGTCCATGTAAGAGGGCATGTAGAACATACTGGCAAAATTTCAAATCATTCAATTTTTTTATTATCAAGGAACCTTTGGTTTATCCTTTTCACCATTAACGATTAATCGCGAATAAATGAACAGACGAATAAATCATTTGCCTCCCCATCGACGTGCTCACCCCTCAAGCCATTCCAGAATGTAATTGAATTTAAATTAATTTTAAGCCAATAAATAGGTTTGCACTGCCTTTCATTGGGGGTTTCTGGCACTTATCGATTTTGTTTTTGGCTCAATTTTGTTCTGCGGCTTCAAGCATCCCACTGCTACTTCCCCGCCAAAATTTGGACCAATCAAAAATGCCCCAAAAAAAAAAGTGTTCTCTTCGCTCACTATTGCAGAACTCCCTATGAAGAGTGCATGAAGTAGACACAAAATCAAGTTTGGAGTACAAAACAGGCAAGAAAACTGTGGTTTGGGGTCCAAATGAATTTTGATCGCTCCCAAATTTGGCACGCACGTTGCATATGGAGTCATTACACGCCCCATTCAAAAATAGAATGAAAAAAAAAACATGAGGACGCGAAACGCAGTCCAACAGGTCCTAAAGTAATAGCAGATCCAACAGAATACATTCAATGGGTGAACGGATGGTTGCCCATCCAAATCATTTTTGTTTGCTTCCAAACTTTGCCAGTACATTTGAGACACCCCCTCACAGGTCCCGGACTAATATCAGATCAATCAAATTCATTCAATGGCTCAACGGATGGTTGGCCATCGAAATGATTTTGGTTCGCTTTGAGACTTGGCCAGTATGTTCAATGTACCATGGAAGAGGCCCCAGAGTAATATGAGATCAATCGAAATTCATTCAATGGGCCAACGGATGGTTGCCCATCCAAATGATTTTCGTTCGCTTTGAAACTTGGCCAGTGTGTTCAATGTACCCCCAGATAGGTCCCAGTGTAATATGAGATCAATCGTTAACGATTAATCATGAATCATCCAACAGGGGAACTGTTGGTTCACCCTTTGAACCATTTTACATTGACATCATACTTGTCCAATAACTTTAAGAGGGCATGTACAAGACACTCGCAAAGTTTCAATCAATCCAAAATCATTTGGCAGGGGACTGATTGGTTCACCCATTGCCAATTTAAGGGGCTCGAATTGCCATTTAAAGGGGCTGCACTGGCAATTGCCATTTCACAGGCTACAATTGTAATTTAAGGGGCAGAAATTGCCATTTCAGGGGCTAGAATTGCAATTTGAGGGGTTGGAATTGACAATTTCAAGGGCTCAAATTACAATTTGAGGGGCGGCCGGGGTTGATCATTTTAGGGACTGACATTACCAATTTTAATGGCTTGAATTGCATTTTGAATTGTAATTCAAGGGTTAGAATGGGCCATTGGGGGGCTAGAATTACCAAAGCAATGACATCCAAAGCAATATAAAATCATTTGATAGCGGAATGATTGGTTCACACCTTCAAACCATTTTTTATTCACGTCATACTTGTCCAGTACTTGTAAGAGGGCATGTGGCTGACACTTGCAAGATTCAAAGCAATGTAAAATCATTTGATAGGGGAACAATTGGTTCACCCTTTCAACCATATTTTACTGACCTCATACTTGTCCGGTACCTTTAAGATGGCATGTAAAAGACACTTGCAAAGCTTTAAAGCACTCAAAAATCATTTGATATGTTCATGATTGATTCACCCTTTCAACCATTTTAGATTGACTTGAAACTTGTGAAAGACCTGTAAGAGGGCATGTACAAGACACTTGCAAAGTTTCAAATCAATTTAAAATCATTTGGTAGGGGGAGGATTGGTTCACCCTTTAAACCATTTTAGATTGATGTCATACTTCTCAAAGACATGTAAGAGGGCATGTGGAAGACACTTGCAAAGTTTCGGAGCAATAAAATATCATTTCATCGGGGAAGTTTCCGTTCACCCTTTCATCCAATTTTGAATTGAACTGGATTTTTACTAAATAAAATGATTTAGAGGGCATAGGATTGTGGGGCGCAATGATTTTGTTTTTGGCTTGATTTTGTTCTGTGAGTTGAACCCTCATACCACCACATCCTTGCCAAAAAATGTACCAAAGAAAAATGTTTGAAAAAAAACGTTCATCCTTTGCTCTATGCTCACTATTGCAGAACTCTCTATGAAGAGTGCATGAAGTTGAAGATAACTTCATCTTGGAGTGCAAATGAGGGAATAAAATGTGTTTTGGATGCAGACGATGTCTGTTCATGGTGATATTTTTCATGCAACTCTTCATGTTGTTATCAAGCATATGGCTTCAGAATGGAATTAAAAACAATTCATGTGCAGGCGAAATGTTGTTTCTCGTCTATACGACACATACCTCCATTATGAATTTGAATAACCCATTCAAACAACTTTGTTGAAGTTCAACTTTGGTCCATATGTGCTTAAGTACGTACAAATCACATACATAAAGTTGCAAGCGAAGAAAAAATCATTTGCCCCCCGAACGACTCGTTAAACCTTTCAACCAATTCTCAATCATGAATCATTTAATAGGGGAACTATTGGTTCACCCTTAGAACCATTTTAGATTGACCTCACTTGTCCGGTAACTTAAAGAGGGCATGTACAAGACACTCCCAAAGTTTCAAATCAATCTAAAATCATTTGGCAGGGGAACGATTGGTTCACCCATTGACCCGGTGTACACTGTCACTCTTCAAGATTCGTGGGTGTGGTGCTTGATTATCCCATATGATGGACCCAGGTGCCATGGCCAAGTAACAATCCATTAAAACATTATGGTACGAGACAAACACAATTGAAAACAACATTTATTCAAACATGATGTACAGTCGAAAAGCGCAAAGAGATCCATGGTGAAATCCAAAGCTGGAAATATTTCACATGTCAATCTGCAGCGTACCTATGGAATGAGCCCAGCCCCGTGAGCCTGTGAGTTGGGCTCATGCTTTCCCCACTCGCTCACGCTTGCTAAGTATGAGCGCATGGTGGTGAAGCAGAAGAAGGAGGTCCTATAGCTGAGGGCAAGACGAGGAGGGCCTATTACCACTACTGCGATTTGGGGGGATTAGCGACTCATGCGGCACCTCACGCCGATTCTGGATCAACGACAACATTGGTCTGCCGCCGGGACTTTCTTGCGACGTCCATGATGTTGCTATGATGTCACTATCCTAGGCCATAGTCTTTATTCCATCCAAAAATTTGCTAAGAAGTATTCTGCAACCCCCTAATTGTCGCATGTATGTTGCGACCCTATTTCCTTCCATCTTTCACAAATATCACCAACTCATGGGAACGCAACCCTTTAATAAATAAACCCATCTGCATATGGTCAGGGATCGCATGATTGTTCCATCTTCACAAAATATCTTCTAGCCTTCCCGCATAAAAATCAATAGACTCCCTAGGGGCCATCTGAATTCTGGTCAATGCTGCACAAGTGGAGGAGGAAACTACGCAGGCTGTCCGCCAAGAAGGACAGGGCTACGGACAAGCCTATGGGTAGGGATATGGGCAAGGCTACAACCATAACAATGTCTACTATCGAGGTGGTGGACAAGGAAGGGGCAGGGGCCGAGGCCCGAGGATGGGGTAATCCCGGCAACCCCAACGCCCTTTATAAACGACCTACTTCCTCTATGGGGAGCCAGGTCACTTCGTGCGAGACTGCCCGATCAGGCAGAAACTCGTACAGGACCATAATGCCCAAACGGATACGGGAGTCAATATGGCAGATCCAAAAGAGTCGGAGGCATGCGCACTGACCCGCAGTCAGAGCATAAAGGTAAGGGTGTATGCGAGGAAGAACCGCAGGAGCTGCGGCCATCCCATATGAAGAGAACCCACTGGGAGGAAGAGGAGAAGTTAAGGAATGAAATGGTGGAGTTGGTCCAGACGGAACAAGCTAGGCTGGAACCGTTCACCCCGTTACCCACGGCAGCGGAAGACGACAAACTAGAGGAACTAGAAACGAGTACGAGACGAGGTTGGGTCGACGAGTTGGACAGAAAGCGCCAGCAATCCGTGACGGAACCCCAACAGTTGGCTACGAAAGTGATGGACGGCAAGATAGACATCACCTTGGGCCAGCTATTGCAGATATTGCCTCAGCTACGAAGGGATGTATGGGCGTATCTAGATGAGGTGGAAGAAGGTGACAGGTGGAAGGGAAAGGGGGAAAAACCTCGTACGAGGAGAACGGGCGGGGGGTACCTGCTTCGTCGGTTATGGCTGATATACTCGAAGACATAATGCCGGTGGTCCAGGTTATGATCAGAAAAATCAAGGTACCAAATGTCGCGGCCCTTTGCCTTGAGGGCAGGGAGGTCGGGACACAAGAGGGGCTGCCCCTGTGGTGGGGGCAGTAGCAGCGATAGGTACAGGGGCTGAAGCACCCTTGAGTGCCCAAAGCACTCAAGGAGGCGGAGGCGCTCACTAGGTGGAGCCCCGCACACCGGGTTGCGGTGGGGGGTGGCTCCACAAGGGGTGGTGGTAGCTTAGTGGGACTTAGTGGGGGTGGCATAGGACTCACCAAGGGGGCAGAGACCTCGTGGTGGGAGTCGTGGGGAGTCTTGGGACTCATCACGGTCCATAAGGGCCGTGGTGAGCGGGCCAAGACTCACCGCGACTCACCACCGGGAATCGAGGGTCTTCGTGGTGGTTCGCCATAAAATGGCATGGCTGGTTGTGAAACCCCCGCGGACAGCTACAGAAGTATATATAGGGAGTAGTAACCCCGAGAACGGTGCAAGCCCGTTGGTGACCAAAAACTAGTGAGTAAGCGAGCGAGCCGGAAAGCGACCAAAGAGTGGGGAGCTGTTCCGGACTGCCATCTACCAAAGGGAATTCTCCTAGTCCCAATTAGGTGGAGGGTTTTAGAGGGAAGCGAAAGGGGACCGTTATGTCCCGGTGAGCAGCCGAAGCTCCAAGTTGGCCCGGCGGCCAGGTTGGGAGTCAGGCGCGCGCATCAAAGCGAGTAACTATGACTTGAAGGGGAGCTTACCGAAGTGAGGTGCGCGACACCAAATGTAATAGGGCCCACCCCTGAAAAGGGGCAGTAGCCGCAAGGCAAAATGGCTCTTAGTTACGCCGGCTTCGGCCGGAGTCTTCTTCTTCTTCTACCAAATGTACTGTTGGATGGGGGAGCAATAATTAACATTATGGCAGAAGCTCTACATGAAACAATTGGGCTTGCCTCAACCACAACCTATTCCTTTCCACGTGAAGATGGCCGATGATAGCATAATCCGGCCAGTTGGGGTGTTGTACCAGGTGCCGGTATTGCTCGCGGGTGAGCGATTCGACATCTCCGTGACAGTGCTGAAAATGGGGGGAAAGGTAGAGGGGCACCCTCTGTTGTTGGGACGACCATGGCTTTGGGGATATGACGAGGCAAGAGAGAAGGAGGATAGCTGTTACTTGGCATTGCCTTATACAATTTTGGAAGGAAAATTATATAAACTAGGACCAGATGGTGTCCTAAGGAGATGCGCTACGAGCACAGAGTCAAGGACCCTGCTCGAGCAAATGCATGATGGACTGGCAGGAGGTCACTTGGGCCCTGATTCTACGGCCAAGAAAGTGCTCAGCGCGGGATACCGGTGGCCCCGCCTATTCAAGGATGCCCACACATTATGTCGGAACTGTGACCATTGCCAACGGATGGGTCCTCTTGCAGCAAGTGGTGTCACATCGTTGTGCACACCTCGTTGCCAAGCAAACAATTCCTCAAATGGTTTTTTTTTTTTTTTTTTTTCCTCAAATGGGGATTAGACTTCGTGGGCCCAGTTAAGCCAGCTACTCGTTATACTGGCAACAAATACATCTTGGTAGCCACAGACTATGCCACAAAGTGGGTTGAGGCAAGGGCTCTACGGGATAACACGACGGCCAGCACAGCAAAATTCCTATACGAAATGATAATCACCAGGTTCGACTGCCCACTGGAACTCGTAAGTGACCAAGGGGTGTACTTTGTGAACAAAACCATCCAGATTCTCATAGAGGAGTTCATGGTGATGCACCGCTAGTCGACAACGTACTACCCGCAAGGAAATGGACAAGCGGAATCGACCAACAAAATATTGGGGGCTATGTTGGCCAAGCTTTGCAACGGGGATCGTACCGACTGGGATGTGGCACTACCAACGGCTCTATGGGCTTACCGAACATCCTATAATATTGCCACGAGGTACTCGCCCTTTCAATTGATCTACGGCCTTCAGCCACTGCTACCAGCCGAATTCGTCGTACCTACCTACCGATTGGGGAATGTGAGGGACTACAGGCAGGCAGTAACCCTACGAGCACGGGCAGATGACCTATTTCAGTTGGAAGAGTTGCGATGGATGCGAAGCAAACGAATGAACAAGTCCAGTTGGGACGACAGGAGCGGCATAACTTCCCTGAGCATCGATTCAAATCAATCCAGCAGGGGTTTGACAAGTCTCCACTCGTCATCCGGTGGACCAGATCCATGCAGTTGAACGGAAATTCCGAGCCCGCAGTTTCGATCCATTTCTACAATGGGTGCGATGATTTGGAGGAAGACGAAAAGGGGGGGTTAACGATGCCCACGGCCCGGCGCTCGCAGAACCGTGCGACGCCGGTGTTGCCGGTGAACTAGCGACGCCTAGAGGGTCGCCAGAAAATCGACCGACCCCAGAGGGATTGCTATGTCGATCACCTCGATAGCAAAAAATCCCAAAATGACCAAGTCATTTTGAGCGACTCCACAGGCGTCGCTATATCCGCCATAGTGATTTTTTCCGACTGCGCCCCCCTGGAGGTCGGTCGTAAAACCGACCCCTCTGAAGTCGGCTTATGGTTTTTGGCCCCAAACCGACCCCCGGGGGTCCATTTCAAGAACAATTTAAAAAATAATAATAATAAATGGATAGCGTCGTCCTGGGCGTCGCCTCCAGTATCAAATTTGGAAGGGCAAACAAAACCTGCGGTGGGCGATGGGGGCTCCGTGTTTTGCGGTGAGAGTGAGGCCCAACGGTCGCTTCGTCTCTCTCGTATGGACTATGTCAAGTGATCGGCAGCTGGAGAAGGGCCTCCCTGGGAGTGAATGGAGTCCAAACTTTAAACACATGGTTTGTATGGTTTTCTATGATTTGGGTAAATCCATTTAAGCCTTTTTCGCTGATCGTTTGTGACAACCTCGACATCCCATACGGTTCATCCTATACCCGCCCTGTCTCATTCATCATTTCGTGCGTGTTATCGCCGCCTCAGCCCCTTAACTTCGCTTCCCCCCTCTCAGCTGCCGGCGGATATTAATGACGTTTTGAGTTGTCTCTTTCACTCCACTTGGAGCTAACTCTGAGTGCTGGATTCCCCCACCTAGTTGCAAATTTGGACGTGACGTGGTGTTGACGCGTCAGCGACGGACGTGCGTCACGTCACGTCCTAAACGGACGTTACTGTACATAAATATGTTTATTTTTTTACTTTATTATTGACTATTTACTATGAGAACCGACGTGGCAACCGATGTGGCCTCATTACGTGGACTTCATTATTTATCTGTAAAATTCATATATTATGATTTATATTGTCAATCATGCGACCGTCAACAACGGTTGGTTGGACAATTTTTTTAAAAAAAAATAGGTGCGACCACCAGAAAAGGGTGGTCGCACATTTTTTCTTATTTTTTAAATGGATGCGACCACCAGCAGGCGGTGGTCGCAACATTTTCATTTTTTTTAATAGGTGCGACCGCAAGCAGAGGGTGGTCGCACATTTTTATTTATTTATTAAATTGGGTGCGACCACCAGCAGGTGGTGGTCGCAACATTTTCATTTTTTTAAAATAGGTACGACCACCAGAAAGGGATGGTCGCACATTTTTAATTATTTTTTAAATGGGTGCGACCACCAGCCGGTGGTGGTCGCAGATTTTTTCTTTTTTGTTATTAGGTGTGACCGCTTATGGGGGGTCGTACATTTTCGTTTTGTTTTTAAAAAGGTGCGACCACCAGCAGGGGAGGGTCGCAGTAGTTTTCTTTGTTTTGTTATTAGCTGCGACCACCCATAGGTGCGACCGCTACCAGGACACGTGGCGAGGCGCGAATGGGCAGCAGAAGCGGTCGCGCGTCGCTCAAGGCAGGCCTCTCCAGGTAGTATATAAGGGCCTACCCCTCATTCCCAACCCACTTTTTTTCCTCTTTGTGAGTGCGGTTCTGGGGCTTCTTGGAGTTTCAACTTCGGTGGCCAGGACTGAGCCGTGGGGGGGGGGGAGAAAGTGGATTTATGTGGGGGAGGAGTTTTTGCCTTTTTTTCCTGGGACTGCGGGAAACAGTTTGCTTTGGGTATTATACCAATAGAGGGTGAGGAAATTGGTCTGCTAATATATAAGGTTATCAATAGTCTGGGTTTAGTTTTCTGTTACGAAGCCGCGTCTATTCCGCAGAGTACTTTCATCATGTCCGGAAACATTGCTTCGAACGCAGTGTCAGGGGGTTCCTCGGGAAGTGGGCGTAAAGGTAAGAATCGTAAACATGCACATGAACGGGATAGTCAGGTCAACAAAAAAGACTATCCAAGCGCAGAGGCCGCGAAGGTGGTGAAGCAAGTAGTGCTGGATTATTTGAAGGACAATGACATAATGCGTTTGAATTTTTTGTATGTCCGACATGGGAATGAGGGGTTCCTTAGATTCCAGCACAATATGGAGATGAGAATGAGGGAGGCTTTCGCCGAGGATGAATGGGAGGAGGACAGGGCGAAGTTCCAGTTCACGAAATGGATGGAGGACCGGGCCCATGATGCCACATGGAATCTGAGGCAAACCATGGACAAGTTTGTTACGAGAACACCTGTAGCTGAAGGTCGCATGCCAATTTCGGAGGAGGAGTTGTTTGTGCTTGTGGATTGGTGGTCTGCCATGGCAAAGGCCCACGCCAAACAACGTACGAAACCACTCCCATGGAAGGCAGGGTTCTCGTCTGCGGATGCGGCATTGAACGTGAGATACATATCCACGCACAGGTACAACAACTCGACGCGCCCAAACAGGGATGGTATGGTACAATTCGGAGGGTTAGAATTGTTGGGGATCAATTCATTCCTTCATCTTGGGAGCTAGCAGGGAAAACGCCCAGGGAAACAAATGCTGAGCTTGCCAAAGTCCAACATAACAATGAGGCGTTGGCTGTAAAGTTCCATCATTTCGGCATCATAAAGTATTTTGCGTTGCATCCACGTCGAAATGAAGGTTACACACATTGGTGGAATAGGGGGACCATACGATCATGGTTGAGTATTGACAGGAAATGGGGGAATGATCGGGATAACATGGAGTTAATGGAACGACGGGGGACGGAGCAAGAAATGTAGGAGGTCAACCGACTAGTTCGATTCTGACAGAATCGTACCCAATTGACATGGGCGCTTTTGCACATCATGCTCAACGTCCATAATCACCACCTCTTGCACAACGACATGTCCCCCGACAACATCTTGTTGCATTTTCCACAAGGGTCTGAAGATGTGTACATCGGGGTATGCGATTGGAGGATGGTCTCCACGACGGATGACCCAAAAACCACATTGTACATCTTCGAGAGCAGAGACAAGATGATAAAGACTCTCGCACATAGATGGTGGATTGCAACTGAAATTGCAATTGTTCATAATGTAGCCAACAACCAGTCAAATGGCACACCTCGTAGGCCCCCTTTAACCGTGCCATCAGAGACCTTTGCAATTGGGAAGATAGCCCAGGCAATAAATGGGGGTAACACGTTCGATGCAAGCCTGTTCAACGATATGTCTACTGGAACCTGTTTTGCTTCGGCTCTGGAAAACTTGTGTATAAATACAGTAGAGTTGCGGTACAAACTAGAAAATATTGTGAGGCGTTTCATGACGGGGCTATTCAATTGGCCTGAGCCCAAAAATTGCTGGAGGATGGATAGAAACTTGTAGACTCAACATGGGGGTGGTCGCAGATTTTTTATTTTTTTATAATGGGTGCGACCACCAGCAGGGGGGTGGTCGCAGAATTTTTATTTTTTTTAATAGGTGCGACCACCAGCAGGAGGGTGGTCGCATAATTTTTCTTTTTTTTAATAGGCGCGACCACCAACAGGGGGGTGGTCGCAAAAATTTTGTTTAAAAAAAATAGGTGCGACCACCACCTGCTGGTGGTCGCACTATTTTCCTTTTCTTTAATAGATGCGACCACTAGCAGGGGGGTGGTCGTAGGGGGGTGGTCGCATAATTTTTCGATTTTTTAATATCTGCGACCACCAGCACGGGGGTGGTCGCACCATTTTTTTTAAGGTGCGACCATCAGCAGGGGGTCCTCGCAGGGGGGTAGTCACATAATTTTCTTTTTTTTAAATATCTGCGACCACCAGCAGGGGGGTGGTCGCACCATTTTTTTTTTTAGGGGCGACCACCAGCAAGGGGGTGGTCGCAGAATTTTCTTTTTTTAAATAGCTGCGACCACTAGTAGAGGGGTGGTCGGACCAATTTTCTTTTTGTTAAATAGGTGCGAATATGTAGAGCAGTTTCATTCGGGCCCTGATTCTAGAGTGGTCCAGGAATTAGAGTGGGGCGCCTATGTAGGAAGGCCACGTGTATTAAGGAATGAGATGAGGGGGTCCAAAAAAAGAAGGGAGGAATTGGCTAAATTTAGAATAGGAAGTCATGTAGAGTTGACATGTGTCCAGGGCCTTCTAGAAGGCTCCCAGGTCGGCAGGCTTCTATAAGGGACCCTTCCACTCTTACTACGTACTAACTTACTACCTACTAAATCAGTAAATAGGTGCGACTACCAGCAGGGGGGTGGTTGCAACATTTTTTATTTTTTTTAACAGTTGCGACGACCGCTACTGGTGGTCGCACAATTATTATTTTTAAAATAGGTGCAACCACCAGGAGGTTGGTCCCCCTGCACCTGTATGTATGTTTGGAGAGGCAGATGAAAAGCACATGTATCGACTCCCCATGGATTTGTGAAGGAGAAGATGAATGTTGGGAGCTGCATCTGGCCTTTGTGGCTTTCGAAACCATAATAGGAAATCAACAATGTAAAGGTAATGACGAAACACAAACACACGCACAACCACAAAACCCTTTCTTGGGTACACATACTCCACCATTTTTATTTCCGTACACATATATGCATGTACCCAAACTGAAACATGGATATCCATGGAGGGGGATACCTCGGCGTGAGCCTGGTCACGTGAGCGCGTGAGCACAACTGCGCTCACGCCACGTCACCTTGCGCCAATGCCACATCACGGGGCTCACTCCACGTCATCACACTTGAAGACCGCGTCACCACGCGCCCGGGAAGAAGTGAAGTGTATTCCCGCGGATTGGCACCCTTTACCGCGGAAACAAGCTGGACGACATAATAAAAGGCAGTGGTCATTCCCACCTAAAAGCAACAGATGAATAAAGAATGGATGAATGTACAGATGGATGAGTGTGAAAAATGAATGTAGATGGATGAATGAGGGATGGATAAGAGTCAAATGGATGAATGTATAATGGATGTTGAGCATTGAAAAACATTCATGACAGGAAGATGCATGACTAAAACTTTAGACGAATGCACAATGTATATGACATGAGTGTGGAAGGTTTGTGGGGTGGATTAAAGAGTACAGAGGATGAATGTACAATGGATGTTGAACAAAGGAAAACATTCATGAATGGAGCACGCATGAATACACAGTAGATGAAAGCACAATGGATATGACAAGAGTGAGGGAGGTTTGTGAGATGGATTCATACATATTGCAATTTAAATGGTAGTTGATTCTTTGATTATTTTTCTTTCCAAAGGAACAACTACGGTGGATGAAGGGGATTCAACGTTTTCCAAAGAGGATGAAACAGAATATTAAAAGAACATAGTTCAGTCTGACTCAGAGTCAGTACAATGTATCCCCGCTTCCTTTGCATCTAAGTCTAAGTATTTAAGAACTCCGGATCTACGCTGGCTACACCTATGGCCGGGCAGTAAAAATTCAGGGGATAGGGACTCGGCCGCGTGAAGTGCCATTTCTTCGGCTAGCGGATCTTGCTGGAATAACGCGTTTAGTAGCATTCTTCTGCAGCGATCCTGTCATCGTCTCAGGGCTGCCCGTGTGGAGTGGAGACGAAGGGCTTTGCCGTGGGTGACTCCAAGCCGGCCCGTTTTTTTTTGGATTGTAAGTGCCTGCCTGTCTCAAATTTTGTGGAACCTAGGATACAGCCAGTGAAGAGCGAAGGTGGTGTTAGGAAGAGGTTAGCCAATTTTCGAGCATACCGTCACATTGCGTCGTCTGATTGCAGCGGGAAAGGGGGTTATTGGCAAGTCACTAGAAAGCCTGTACTGGTGGCCAATTTTAAAAGGCTCGCAGGGAGATCTAGAAGGATTTTGTACAAGAATTCACGCCTCTACAAGGCATCAAACAGGAGACTCAGGGCACTCCACAAATCTGTGGGGATCAAAACTGTAAGATCTCTGAAGAACTGCCACTGATTCGGATCTGATGCCAATCGTGGTGTGAACGCTCGGGTCAGTGATACTCGCATCATTGATCTACAAAAGCTTATTCCTGGTGGAACAAGTATGGACACTCCCATTTTGCTGGAGGAGACCGCTGATTATTTGATGTTCCTGGAGCTTCAGGTGTAGGCCCTGCAATCGCTGGCTAACAAGATTGATTTACAAGCAAAACCTGCCGGGCAATCTGCCGAGAGCCTCATCTGCTTCTCGGAGGGGTTTCCGTAAATGCCCAGCTTGCGCCCACCCTTGTCTCAGTACGAAGGCGGCTATAGTGGTCAAGTCGCACGTTCTGAGTTGTGGCTCCAGGCATTGGTGAACCATGAAATGAAGGTGGAGCTTGAGAATCTAAGCCCTGGAGCTGCAATGGTGTTACATTTCTAGTAGGAGGTATAATCTGTAGATGTGGATCTCTTGTGAGGGTGAAAGCAGAGGAGACAGTGAACCACACTGCGAGCAGTGAATGGAGGTGTTTCGGATCATGCTTGAATGCACAGCTGCATCTCAGATTTACCCTCATGTGTTTCGGCTTCCATCTGGGACAAGGCAGTAGACAGGGGATCCATCTCATACAACAACGATAAGGTGGCCCATTGATCGCAACAGCTTCAACAAGGTGTTATTATTCTGACACTTGGAACTTGGCATACAAATGAAGACATTATCTTTATCATGGTAGTTCCAGTCTTGATTGAGTTGAAAAATCTAAGATCGTCATATTACAGATATGAGCCTGGCATGAGTCCAAGGAATTCTTAAGGAACCTACAGTGAATCACAAAAAACGTGGGAACAGGGAACCAAAGGAAACCAATTGAGAATAGTTTTTCCTTGTATTTGTTTCTATTTAAGGTTATATATTATATTTACAGAGCCTCTTTGGCCATATCTTTGTCATATGAGCCCCGTTTGACACAGTTTTTGAGGGGATAGCTGTAGAAAGGGGAAATTTACCTGGTTTTAGTTTTTTGGACTCTGCTAAAAATCTATGGAATTTTTTGAGTGTGAGTGTGAGTGTGCTATGAAAGATCCACAATTCTGTTTCTAGAACCTGTTGTGGTCTACGTGAGAGACAAATCTGTGGATGTCCTCCTTGTATGGCTGGGGGAAATGAGGACGTAATTGAAGGGCAGGTCTCTTCTCTTAGCCTGTGCACACAAGGGGACAAGATTTATGTTTCTCAAGGAACTCAGACTGATGTGAATGGAGAGCAGTTGGACGAGTTTATTGCATACTGGGAGTCAGGCATTAGCAATAGACAACAAACTGCAGTACTTGGCGTTGAGGGCCTCAATATTGCTTTGGATAGTCAGAACTCTGCTGACGTTTATAGTACTGGTATGATGATGTGGCTTGAACGATATCAAGCAGCTAAGTAAGAGGACATAGGGAACCCCAATCTTTTGTTTTTAGGCCATGTATGTTGCCTGATGCAGGCCATTTGGTTTCCTATTCTTCTTTACTTGTTTGTGACCTTGCAAGTACCCTGCTGAAGCAGATATAGATTGCCCCAAGACCTAAAATGGGCTCTGGGATAGACTGGCTTTACTGCTATGGCATGTACCAAGCAGCGCAGTAACCTGAAGGATCTTTTTGAACTCAGACAATATGTTTAGAGGTATCTTAAGACATCAGGGATTAAGCTCGTACAGGCCCTGTATATCTCTCTATACCTCCATGAACGCTTTGTGATATGGTAAACATTTTGCTAGAGTATCTACTTGTTGTACTTGACTGAAGCCAGGTTATGGAACATAATACAATATCTTCTGTTGTGTTCCCTGTTTACATATTGCTTAGAAATATCTGCAGATATACAATGTAACCATGGGTGATGAAATTCAGCAATCGGAAGACTTGCTTCCTTGCTTTGCACAGTGGTAAAGTAGCAATATGTATAATTGCTTGCTACTCAGTCTGTGATAATCAGTAATCACTTGCTGCTCAAAACCTTTTGAATCCATTTATACACTGGCCCAGACTGAAACCAGGTCTTGGGGCAAAAAACAAGATGTGTGGGCATTCGCTTCATGTATAAATGGTTTAGAAACTGTTTACTGCTCTGATATGGCCATTATGTTACATAAAAATTGGAACTTCTTCTCCAGTCTGTTCATGTGAGCATGGGTGGTAAACTTAGCAAGATAAACATGATTTTCCTGCTATGAACTGTTTCTAATATTCCATTTGAAGCATAAACTTGATTGGGTCCCTGTCTGGATGAATATTAAACAAAGGTGCTTTTCCATAGACCAATACGAAAGGGGAAACTCCCGTTGCGGAGTGTTTTGTGTTATTATAACAGAACTCTGCCGCATCCAAGTGCTCCACCCAGTCTGACTGGTCTGCCGACACATAATTCCGCAAGATCTGCTTCACCACGGAATTCACTCTTTCCGTTTGGCTGTCCGTTGTAGGTCGGAAGGCCGTGCTCATCTTGAGCCTCGTCCCCATTTTCTTCCAAAGTGCTCTCCAAAATTTACTTGTAAACTTTGGATCGTGGTCCGAGAGAATATCCTTCGGGAGTCCATGATGCTTGAAGACGTGGGCGAAGTAAAGTCGCCCCGTCTCCTTGGTGGGAATGAAATGACCCATTTCACTGTATCCACCACCACCATGATTGCATCGAATCCTTTTAATAGCGGCAAAGCAGTCATGAAATCCATCGAGACATTTCCCAAGACCCCTCTGGAATCGGCAAGGGTTGTAACAGCCCCGCTTACTTTTTTTACTCGCTCCGGTTTTGTTGGCATGTGGTGCATGTCTTGACATACTCCTCGGCCTCCTCCCTCAGTTTGGGCCAGAAATACTCTTTCTTCAAGAGTGCCTCGGTGCGCTTGGCTCCGCTGTGGCCCGCAAGCGGGCCATCATGACATTCTCTCAAGAGACTATCTCTGATCCCTCCCTTCGGCACGTAGAGACGCTTTTGCTTGTACCGGAGCAATCCATTGTGCAAGTGGAACTGTGATTTAGCCCCCAACCTCAAGTCCCGCATCACGGACTTCGTCATCTCATCCTTCCGGTAAGCCTTCCGGATCTTCCTTTGGAGCGTTGTCTCGCCCCTGTACACCAACATGAGCTGCTGTTTTCTACTTAAAGCATCGGCCACCACATTGTCCTGTCTCGGTTTGTGCTGGATATCCACGTTGAACACTGCCAAAGTGTCTTGCCACCTAAGTTGTTTTGGGGACAACTTAGGCTGCGTGGCAAAATACTTCACCGTGACATTGTCCGTGAACACCTTCACTGGGTTGGAACCAACATAGTGGCGCCAAAACTCAAGGCAATGCACCACCGCCTTCATCTTTTTCTCGTGCGTAGGCCACCGTCGCTCCACTTCATTCAGTTTCTTACTTTCGTAATCCATTGGACGTCCATCCTGCATGAGCACACCCCCAATTGCGAAGTCCGACGCATCTGTATGAATCTCAAATGGACGGTCGAACTCCGAGATCTTCAGGACTGAAGCTTCCGCCATCCGCTGCTTCAACTCGACAAAAGCTTGGCCACAAAATGTGTTCCATACCCATACCTTGGACTTACACAGAAGGTCTGACATCGGCCCCGCGATCTTGGCGAAATTTCTCACATACTTTCGGTAATAGGAGGCGAGTCCTAGGAAGGATCGCACTCCCGGGACCGAAGTCGGAGGCTCTCAGTCCAAGATCGCCCTCACCTGCTGCTCACCGGGACATAATGGTCCCCTTTTGCTCCTCCACAAGACCCTCGCTCACTTTGGGCCTAGTGGAAATTCCCTTTGGTTGTTGGCAGTCTGGAACAGCTCCCCACACCTTGGTCGCTTTCTGGCTCGCACGCTTACTCACTAGTTTTTGGTCACCAACGGGCTTGCACCGTTCTCGGGGTTACTACTCCCTATATATACTTCTGTGACTGTCCGCGGGGGTTTCACAAACAACACCGTCCTTTTATGGCGAACCACCACGAAGACCCTTGACTCCTGGTGATGAGTCGCGGTGAGTCTTGGTCCACCTACCACAGCCCCAATGGACCGTGATGAGTCCCAAGACTCCCCACAACTCCCACCACAAGGTCTCCGTCCCATGGTGAGTCCTATGCCACCCCCACTAAGACCCACTAAGCTACCACCACCCCTCGTGGAACCACCCCCACCGCAACCCGGTGTGCGGGGCTCCAGTACCTAGTGAGCGCCTCCGCCTCCTTGAGTGCCTTGGGCACTAGCCCCCGTACCTATTGTTGCCACTGCCCCCCACCACAGGGGCAGCCCCTCTTTGTGTCCTGACCCCTTGCCCTCAAGGCAAAGGGCTGCGACAACGACCGTCTCCTTGTGGGACAACGGTCTTCATTTGCACGCAGAACTTGGAATCCTGCATAATATGCAGTTACTTAGAACAAATGCATAGCACAAAGAGACATGCAAGGTAAATGAAGGAATGACATTGGGATGGGTGGCTGCAAACAAGTAGTAGCAAACTTACAATGCTGGCACTCACTCGTAAACAGAGTTTTCCTCTGCAAGTATGTCAACCGTCCCCTCCTCTTCTTCATCTTCCTCCTCCGAGTCATCGGCTGACTTGGCAGCCTCCGCCAACAATCATTGAAGCCCTGCGAGGTGGGAATCATAGAGGCCAGTGTCCTCCTTGAAGGCAAACACGTGCCTATCCAAAAATTGCCTGGCCCATAGTGAGGCACCTGCGAGAAAGGAGTTGCAGTCAGTATTAACAAATTGCTCTCTACCATGTGTAGAAACTGAAACTTGAAAGAACAGAGTGGTACTACGTAGTGGGACCTGTTCCACAGTGAGGTCAAGCACTCTACCCCACGGAGGGTTCAGACAGGCTGCTCAGCTGCTCCCTGGTCCCAAATGTAAACTACATACTAACCTCTCCTCACAGCAGTGAATGTGGCACTTTATTGCAAATTTTGTGACAAGCCACAACTATACAAGTGAATCCTAACTGTCATAGCCGGAATGGGCACTACTATCCTCATCTCCATCTTCTAAGGAGGAACCTGCCAGATATCTTCCTCGTCATCCCCCTCATCCCCTCATCCTCTGAGCTCTGAGATGTATCAGTACCACTATGCCTCTAAAAAATACCGTCCTCTCCTTGGGGGACTTTCTACCTCACCTCCTCGGAATCTTCTGGCTCTTCTCCCTCACTTTTTGCAACAGAATCTAAGACAAATTTGCAAATCTTGCGAGCTCTAATACTTGCTACCACCTCCTTCATCTTCATTTTCCTCTCCATTTCCTGGTCTAAAATATGTTGTACACGACTAGGTTCGGAGGACCTCCTAATGGACACCATAGCAAGCCGGTCCGCATAAGAAGAAATGGTGAAGTCCCTTTGAGGACTATGGAAGAAATCCCCCTTGGCAAAAAATGGCACGTTCCTCCTGCCAATGAACTCCGGTGAAGTCCTCCCTAGTCCAGCAGTACTCGGCATCCCGCGGTAAGAACAAAACCACGTCATAAATGTCCATACCAACAAAATCCATAGCAGGTCTTTCAGTGAAAATACAGAAGGAATGGAGGTGCCTCACGAAATCAGGAGGCAACTTACAATGCAACCACTCACTCGTAAACCGGGGGCTCCTCGGCTGCGATCCCAACTTCTTCCTCCCCCTCATCCTTTTCCGAATCTTCCTCGAGCATCCTTGCCAGCCCAAATCCGGCTTTCCAGTAGTCCTTAGTGAACTTGTTCCAGCTGGGCACACCCTCCAGGCCCTCTAGCAGCTCCCCATCTGGAATATCTAGGAGAATCATATCGCAGGCTCTCTCCACCTGAACTCCCCCTTGAGTGCTCGTCACATCCATGCTGCAAGACGTGAAGAAGTCCATCATAGCTTCAAAACCATGGGTGTCTTTAGGCTCTTCAGCGTCAGCCCTTCTCTTCGTTTTCCCCTTCATCTCCTCCAGAGACTTCTTGTGTGCCATCTTCTTTGCCCTGGCAGCCAGAGCATCAAGGAAGCTCTCGTTGACACATTGAATGAGTGTTCCTGACTCCAGCTTGGGCCTATTTGGAAACGTCACCGCGAAATATCGCCGTGTAGGCTCGCCCTCAAACAACACCTTCTTGGCAGAGCCACCCCCACTCTGGACGGATTTTGGAACACGGACTACTGGTGACTTTGCTGCAGCAGCAGGACCAGGGCCTTCGGCAAAGTTGTCGTCCAAAGTCACCCCCCTTGGCCCCCTCCTGCGCCTCCTCCTGGGCCTCATTGACTTTCTGCTTCTTTGGGGTTGGCTCCTTCCCCTGTTTCTTGGTCCTTTTCCTCATCCCCTTTGCCTTTTCCTCTAGCTTGGACTGGATACCTGCCTGAGCAAGCAAGGCCGCTTTGCGGGACTTGGCAAGTGCCTTTGCCTCCTGAGGACCCAGCGGAACCAGTGGAGCTCGGTTTTTGCGGGCCTCTGCATCCACCTTCAATTGAAACTCCGAAGGGTCGAGCATGCCGGCCGGAAGGTCCAGATACCAAGGGCAGTCGCGCAAATGCTCCAGGTGCCAGTCCTTCACCATATCCGCGGTGTACATGGAATCAGGGCCAAGAGTACGCCATGCTAGGAAAAATGGAGGTTCTCTGGCAAGCGCACCTTTGTCCAACAGGTCGAACTTCATGTACCTGCACTCAAGAAAAAAACAGAGAATGAGGTCCATGGAACGAGGTTCCAATTTTCGGCCGCAAAGTTTTGGTGCCCAGAACTGTTTGGACTTGGCCCAAAAATTTGAAATGCGGTGCCGAATTTCCAGTTTTGGTGCCCAGAATTGCTGGGACTTAGCCAGTTTTCGGCCCCAAAACTGGAAATGCGGCGCCAAATTCCCAGTTTTGGTGCCCAAAACTGCTGGGACTTAGCCAGTGTTGGGCCCCAAAACTGGCAAAGGAGCGCCGAGTTTCCAGCTTTGGTACCCAGAATTGTTGGGACTTAGCTAGTTTTGGGCCCCAAAACTGTCGAAGCAACGCCGAATTTCCAGCTTTGGTGCCCAAAACGGCTGGGTCTTGGCCAGTTTTGGGAACCAAACTGGAAATTCGGCAACACATTTCCAAAAATGGTGCCAAGAACTACTGGGCGCACGATATGCTGCACCCATTTTCCAGTTTTGTGCCCCAAAATTGTGCTTTTTTGGCCAGTTTCTGGGACCCTCATCTGGAAAGGTCATAACACAACAGAACAACACCAAAACTTAGCGGGTTTACCTATACAAAAGGCGCATTGCCGCTTTGGCTGCGTCCGGCTGATCGGTGAACTCTGCGCTCCTCTGTGCATGCGGCATCTCTCGAAAGAAGAGGTCCGTTTTGAAAAGCAGTCGATACCTCGTGACGTATAGAGTCGATGAGACTCTCTGCTTCTGCCGTGATCTCCAACTTGAACTGAGTTGTTTGGGTCTCCAGCTGCTCTTGCGCATTTGTGGTGACCTGCGGACGGTCTCCATCAGGAGATTGACATGTGTCATGATGGGTGTTTTATTTTGTATTTCTACACATTTGTATTTCTGCCACGTGGTGCATTATTGGAGAGTGAAAATAGATGCAATCATTATTATGACTATGGTAGCAGTCCTATATATGGGATTGCACTTGGACTTAGATTTCATTCTTAACCCTTGGGCCAATGGCGCAGGCTACCCTAGGCCTAGATCTCCCAAACAGGAGGGTCTCTACATACATAGGGGATTGCACTTGGACTTAGAACACTGGACACTTGGGCCAACGGCACAGGCTACCCTAGAGGTTGCATTTGGGCCTCGACATAGGAGACGCACTTTGATACATAGGGGATTGCACTTGGACTTAGATGACACTGGACACTTGGGCCAACGGCACAGGCTACCCTAGTACATATATAATGAACAGGGACAGAGGCTCTGGAAATTTTATTATATAAAGGGGGACGAGAAGTACATAAGGAAAAAATAACCTCAAACCCGGTGCCATAGAGGTCGACCTAGGAAGGCACTGCTTCAAGACCAGAGGCAAAAAGCTGCAAGAGAAGTACTAAAATGTAGGGGTTAAGTATTTATCGTATTGGGGTTAAGTATTAACCGTTTAGGGGTTAAGTATTTAATAGTGAAACCGAGGTAAGAGGGGGTGGGGAGGATTTGAAGCCCCCCCAAGGAGCCCCAGGCTGCCGGAATCCGGCGAAAGTACTGTCAGATCGTACACATCCATTAAGTTCTTACATTATTCATATTGTCTTCCTTTCTCCCCACCCTATGTGCATTTCAATTTCCCATTGGGCGACCCCGCAAATGCAGCCATGTGGCCTGGGTTTTTTAGGGGTAATGGGGCTCCCATGAGCAGGAAAATCTTCTCACACGTGCGATACCGAGCGCCTATAGGCTCAAGTCTGTAGCCTGTCTTTCTGCTATGCCACAGTCGGGATGCAACGAGGCATGGATCCCACGCGGACCCGCAGCCATGTGGCAACCAAACAACACGCCAGGTGCCTCTACAACCTTTTATAGCATCTTTTGAAGGCATCGTGTGGATTTGAGTAGGTATTATTATCTTGCCCTGATGTGTACCTGCCGTGCATGGAGTAACATTTGAATTGAGGAAGATTTGAATCCTGAGATGTTATGGCGTGTTATAAAATACTAGCACTCAAACGTTAGTGTAGAGTGAGTATGATTACTCAATTTTATGTATGTAAGAATGACTAAGAATGAGAGAGAAGAAGACAAGACAATGTCTCTTCAACAACTCAATAGTCATACCTTAAAGGATTGTGACCCTTCGTATAGACGTATCCATTCTATATGGATGTTAACTTACATAATCTAAATGTTGAATTACATCCAACACTCCCCTTTAATGAAAACATTTAAGAGTCTAAATTATGAAGGCCGTGTTTTTGTCCAACAATGCTATTAAAGCATATTCACATAATTTTAATCTTTGATTAAATGAGATGTAGAGTTGATGGCGTTAGCCAAAACCCTCTAGCATGTGCTCCTTTTTTCTTGGTCGCACTGAGACTTCGTTCACATCAAAGTGGAAGTCGTAATTGTGGCCAACTTGCTATCAATTAGTCAGAGATAGCTTGATTTTCAAATAAATTACTCATTTGAAGTTCAAATAATGCACCAATAATGATGCTGTTGGGATGACACCTTAGATCTCTTCTTTAAGTTAATGCCGCATGACATAACTCTATGAAGGTTCTGAAACAAGTTTGTTGGAACTCGAAGCATCATTAACAATATAAATTGTTACATGCTTGAATGACACTTTAAAATGTTTGAACTGGCATTAGACTCAATTGTCTCCATGACTTCTCTGCAATTTTTCACCATGAATATTCCATTGTGGGCTTCTTTGCCTAAGAATAATTTGTTCACCAGGGATATCAGCCATTGCTGCCCCCTCCAATCCCTGCTATTCAGGTTGTGTTGGCACAAACAAAGCCAACGGACTTCCATGCTAAAGTGCAAGCATTGGACTCAGCAGCTATTGATTCAGGTGATGACAATCCAATCCTGTTGCTTGAGACTTTGGCCCTAGAGGACTGGATTAAGCTGTCCCTATCTGCAAATAAAAATGGCAAGTACATGATCAGGCTGATTGACTATCATGAACGAATGCCTACTATCCTTGAAGATGATACCAAAGAACTCTCGGAATGTGGTCTTAAAGGAGATAAGATGGAGGCTGCATTACGTCTGGCTAACCCTGAAGACGAACAGGCCCCTTCTACCCAGAAATCGTCCTCCAATGCTGAGCTGGATTTTACCCCCTCCGTCACCAATCACCCGCTTCTAAGTCACATGTGTCTTCCCGAACATGAAATTGATGCGGTGAAGGATTTCTGTGAGCATGTGGAAATGTCACAGGTGGAACAAGACAGGGCAGCAGACGCTACCCCGGGGAATCAGCAATTTGTCCCTTGGACACCCCCTCGCTCCGTTGAGCTAGACGTGGCCAACAACGAGCACATGATGTGGCACCCGCAAGCCAACATCAACCTCTTAGCACCCATCTCCATCGAGATGTGGATGAAGTGGGGTAACATCACTGATGTTGAACACCTACGTTGTTATCAGGATGCTATAGATGGTTTCCAAAGATTCAAAGAGGAGCCCATCGCTGTTGCATGGCCCTTAAAAACAATTTATTATAAGCTATGTGACAGAGGGGACAATATCACTCTTAGGACCAAAAATGATCCCCCTACTGGATCTGTCCGTTCCCGGAATCACAAAAGCCAACTCTGGAACTGGCACAGGCCATACCTAAGATGTAATTGTGGACCTGGTGCTGCTCCGTCTGGATGTGTTGGAAGTGTGGCTTGGTTCAATCATTTGGTCTGGTACATGATTAACCATCTTGGGTTTTTCTTTCCTAATGCAACATACCCCTCAGCGCAAAGCAAGTACTATAGCTTCATTGTATGGCTGATGAGGGCTGCCAGATCTGCAATACTGGCTCAGATAACATTCCAAATGATCCGGGAGCTCCTTTTGGAAGCAACAGAAACTTTTGCCGATAACCCTAAGGCAAAACTCCTTGATAAGCTACCAGACTCCAAAGGGGCTAGATTCATTGAGAGATTGATCAAACCTGGATCTTTCTCCGACAGCCTCCCCAAACCTGCATTTAATAGCTATAAACGGCAACGCATTGAAGGGAACACTTTCCAGCAAACAGGGAGACCCAACAGGGGCATGGGTGCTAATTTCAGAGGACGTGGGGGCTACCAAAGAGGTGGCAGGTTCAGGCAGAAACAGCAATCTTTCTCCAACTCCGAGAATGCTAAGTCCGTAACCAAAACATCCAATGGAGGCTCTGGATCCAATTCATGCTCCACAATCGACATTGGGAGCCATGGGTCGAACCGATCCAGGTAGATGGCAGGAGAGTTCTCCCCAATCCACAAGAGAAACTTTGATGCCTGGGAATGATCATTGACAACCTAAAAATGGTATGTCCTTTCCCTTATGTATGCAGATTTGTTGACTTTTGATGGAACAAAAAGAAAGAAAACCATGCATAAAGCAGCTGGTTTCTTGCACATGTAATACCTTGAATAAACTAGTTTTATTTTGGGGTCTATGCTCAATACATACCCCAATCACACCATTAAGGTTGATATACTTGTTTCGGATACCCAGTTTGTCTAAAGGTAGCCTGATAATCCTTTTCAGGACATCTTCCGAAGGATTGGCATATGAGCAGGGAGAGTTTGCCCTTTTAGAGAGGAGTCTGGTATGCACTCCCTTACGAGGTGAGTGCATACCACACACACTCCGTAAGGGCCTGCCATACCAGGGGTTGGATGGTGGGATACCCTCTCTCTCCCTCTCTCTCCCTCTGGACACTGGGCTTATGGAATTGTTGTCCCGACTTCCATCCTTGAGGAAATTGAAAAAAATTGCAAATTGGGTTGCAGGGAATTTTGGATGTTCTTTATCCATTTTTTTAAAAAAAAACTATATTTTTAGTGAAATATTTCTTCACTAAAAAACTGTGAAATTCCCGTCAGTTTCTACTTTTTCAATCCAACCTGGATGAAAAAAATACTTCATCTGACAGGACCTAAATACAGGGCAAAACAGTTTATTTTAATATAAAAAATCCCCCTTGTTTTTCATCTAACCTAGATGAAATACGGACTATATCCGTTGAAGTGCAAGGCAGGATGATGTCTTTCATCTTCCACGAATGAGAAACGGACAACGTCCGTCGGATGGACAGACTGGCGGATGTTTTTCATCCTGAGAAGGATGGATGACGGGCCAGGCAAGGGAAAACCCTGCGCAACCCTAATGTCTTTCTTTTTGCGCTACGAGAGCGCGTGCGATGGCGGCTTGTGAGGAGCGACGGTGCTCGTGCTGCAGATACCTTGAGCTGCCAATCGTTGAGTGTTTATGGCTCCTGTGAGCGACGCCTGGGCGAGCTCTTTAAGGCGATGGCGGTGGCTTAGTGATGAGGGAAGATTCCCTGTCTCAGTTGTCTGTTTTTTTGCTGCACAAGGGAACCGCGGCAGTGATGGCGGAGGCACCACCTGCATGCCTAGGACGTTTCCCTAGTAGCCCTCCTCTGGATCTTTGATGAATGGCGGCACAAGGAAGTCTCTCTCCCTCCCTTTATAAACCCTACCTTTTGAAACCAAGCTTTTTTTTTCTTGTGTTTGGCAAGATCTTGCTTTGGTTAAGATAGCAGTGTTGTGGTGCTATCGGTGTCCTCCCTGCACGGTTAGGCTTGTGGAGAGATGACGACTCTCCCCCAAACAGTAAAAAAGGTTTTTTTTCTGTTGATTTTGCTTCCTTGTTTCCTTTGGCATTCTCTGCGCTTAGATTGAAGTGTATTTGACCTCGATAGCAAGTGTGGAAGCCTGCTACTCACCTCGTGCATCCTCACTAACTCACGATGCGTTGTGGTTGTTTTTGGGACGGGCATAGGTGAGGGCTTCCACTTAATATTCTGATGTCTAGGTGCTGCTGGATGCCAAGTGGGATTGCAGAGCAGGGGAAGGAATCGTTTGCCAGGGACTCATCCTAAAATGTTGAAAAACTAAACTACTCTATGGTTTTTCTTGATCCTGCCTCTTTCCTTCCTTGATTTTTGAAGAACAAGTGTAATGCTTTCTACAATGGGCTAGTTCGGCCCAGCCAGTGGAAAGACTCCATTATGATGTGACAGCCGGGTTTATGATGGCTTGTGTGAGAGACACACATCTGTTTTCCAGGCCCTAGTTTGTTTTGCTTACCTTATGGTAGTTGGAAACAAATTGAGAGGCTGCAAGGAACTGTTTGCTGCAGCTACTCGGGTACCTCTGTTTAAAAGACCCATGTTATGTTCCAACCCAGATGGCTTTGATTAGCTAGATGCTTAGGCCAGGGTATGGTGAAGTTTCTGCCTGTGGCTATTCGGCTGACACTGAAATATCGTAGTAATATAAATGGTAACTGGTTTTTTAGGCAGCCAGGGTGGTCAAGTGGAAATACCCCCTGGACATGGTGTAATGACATGGTCAAATGTGGAATGATGTGAAGGGTGTACTGACAGTACCGTACACTGTCACAGGATGTGAATCATACTGACATGAACACATTACTGTGCATGGATGTAATTCTGGATTTTCTAAGCTTGATGATTGATGGATGGTGCCACTGTTAAGTGGCTGATATGTCTATTTATTCTTTCATGACAACGACCCTAGGGGTCATGTCTTTGTCTTGACATGACAAAAAGTATCTTCCCTCTGCCTCTTTCTTTTTAACTTTTTCTGCCCTATCTCTCCCTCTCTAGTTTGTTTTTTTATTGTGAGCAGCACAAAAGAGAGGGAGAGAGAGGAAAGATATACATGTCATGTCAAGACATGGACAATACCACTAAGGTCATTGTCATTGAAAGACAAGGCCGCCCTTTACAGGGCACCATCTAACAACCCCTTTCATGTTTACCATCTCATTTGAATATCCCATTACATTTCAGGGTATCTGAAAAAACAGGGCGTGGGAGGGTGGGATTCTTGGTCATTCAGATTATGAAAGCACCATGGTTTGACATAAAACATTCACCACCGTACTTGCAGATTGTAATCTCATTTCAAAAACCAGATTGCAGGTCTAGAGATAAATCTCTAGAACCAAGCACATAGTACTTTAAATTGAAATTGAAACAGCAAGACATACATGTCTTAAGCATTTGCCCATTTACATAATGCTTCCTAATTTCCTGTTGACATGGGTCAAGCCATACATAATCCAGTTCTTGAGCCGTTCAACTTCCTAAAAAGGCATCCTCTGTTGACTTGAAACTGATATATCAATGCCAAGACACAAGCAGGATTCATAAAATAGAAACAGGGCCGAGTATTTTTAAGCAGATATAGGCCTGGAGTGGTATTCCATGGCCTCATAAACAGTTCTGCCAGGGTAAAAAATAACTCAGAATTCCAGGTCAATCATATTATGAAAGCACCATAGTTTGACATAAAACAATGACCACCATACTTGCAGATTGTAATCTCAGATTGCAGGTCTGGAGATAAATCTCCAAAGCCAAGCACATAGTACTTTAAATTGAAATTGAAACAGCAAGACATACATGTCTTAAGCATTTGCTAGTTTACATAATGCTTCCTAATTTCTTGTTGACATGGGTCAAGCCATACATAATCCAGTTCTTGAGCCGTTCAACTTCCTAAAAATGCATCCTCTTTTGGCTTGAAACTGATATATCAATGCCAAGACACAAGCAGGGTTCATAAAATAGAAACAGGGCCGAGTATTTTTAAGCAGATACAGGCCTGGAGTGGTATTCCATGGCCTCATAAACAGTTCTGCCAGGGTAAAAAATAACTCAGAATTCTAGGTCAATCATATTATGAAAGCACCATAGTTTGACATAAAACAATCACCACCATACTTGCAGATTGTAACCTCATTTCAAAAACCAGATTGCAAGTCTGGAGATAAATCTCCAAAGCCAAGCACATAGTACTTTAAATTGCAATTGAAACAGCAAGCCATACATGTCTTAAGCATTTGCCTGTTGACATAATGCCTCCTAATTTTTTGTTGACATGGGTCAAGCCTTACATAATCCAGTTCTTGAGCCATTCATCTTCCTAAAAAGGCATCCTGTGTTGGCTTGAAACTGATATATCAGTGCCAAGACACAAGCAAGATTCATAAAGTAGAAACAAGGCTGAGTTTTTTCAAGCATATACAGGTGGTGTTCCAGGGCCTCATAAACAGCTCTGCCAGGGTAAAAAATAACTCAGAATTCCAGGTCAATCATATTATGAAAACACCATGGTTTGGTAAAAAAATCACCACTATACTTGCATATTGTACCCTCATTTTAGAAACCAGATTGCAGGTCTGGAGATAATCTCCAGAGCCAAGCACTTCAAGCAACAACTGTCTTTCTTGCTTAGTTTTATCTAAGTAAGAATATCTCTGCACCTAGCAAGGTGTATCATGACCAGGTTTAGGCCATGAAAAAGTATTTAAAACTGCCATGCTAGGCTACTTGCTGGACTATAAAGGTTACTGTTTTAGAATCCAGTTTTTGAATAAGTCACCTCCCTAAAGAAACAGCCAGCCTGAAGGTATCATAGCATTGCAAACATATGAGCAAGCATTACATGTAATGACTTGGCTTATTTGAGTCTCTGTAAGGAGATGCAGGTCTGGAATGGAATTCCAGGACTTCATCAAAATTCTGCCAAGGTAGAAAAGCACACAGCACCTACCAGCTAGCAGGTCTTGAAAATCAAAATTGTGATGAAGCCAGGCCTGAAGGTGCTTCAGTGCCAAGTCATAAGCAAGACCTCTAAAAACACAAAACACGGGGCTTATTCCAGGGCCTCATAAAAAGCTCTGCCAGTAAAAGAAAGGAACTCAGAAATCCTTGTCCATTATCATGTAATAAAATCACATTGATATGAGAGCCTGGAAGAATGTTTGTTATCAGACAAGGTCTATCATTCTGATCCATCAAAGCCAGGCCATGAGTTTTCATTTCAGAGCCTAGTTTCCATGCAGCCAGAGTTATAGCTGCAACCCTATACCTTCGTTGAAAACAGCCAGAGAGATCTTGTTTTCTATGAAGTCCCTTGTGTGTCTTAACTCCAAAACATGTAGAAGTGGTCATCAAGAACCAAAAACAAGGGTAAGGAGTAAGAAGCCGATCCTCATTAGAGCAGACTTGAAGCCATTTTGGGGCCGCAAGGTGGTAGATTTGAAACAACAACTGGCATCAGCAACTTCAGGCAGTAGCAGCAATCCCTTTTGCAAGAATCAGAGTCTGCAAGCTTCAAGAATTCAAGACAAGTGAAGACCCTCACCTGTGCCCGTCCCAAAAACCACCACATAAAGATGTATGTTAGTGAGGATGCATCAGGTGAGTGGCAGGTCTTCACAGTTGCTATCCATGTTAGTGCTGAATTCTGAAGCATGTATAGATCACAATTCAAGCAAAGGTAACCTCAAAAGACCTTGAGTGTTTGCGGTATGCCCTGCGCCGTGGCATCCAACAGATCGTCTCCAACAGAATGCAATCAAAGTAGAAGGGTTCACAGATAGAGAATAGCTCATACAAAGTGAAAGAGCCATATGTAATATGTAGATTAATAGGTGTAGAGGACTTCCCAACGAGGAGTAAAAGCGCCTTTGCAAATTAAAAATAACCATGAGGGTCTAAGCAAAGCAATCATCGCTTTGTCGCCTGCCAGAGAAGAATCTGCATAACCGCCAATGCGCATCCCAAGAGCCAGCCATCACGGGCAACATGCAACAGCTGGGGAGCAGATTTACACGGCACATCATCAAGGATCCCCGAAGCACAAGTTCTGTGCTGTAAAAGGTGTCGACTTGCTTAGGGCACAGATCCCCGATTTCTCATCCAGGGGGATGAAAAGTCGCATTCTAGCAGGAGATGCACTTGTCAATTGATGACATCCATTAAAAAGGTAACTTTTAGGGTTAGGGTATAGGCTCAAGCTTAATAACTACCATCATTTATAATAAATGATGGTAAAATTATTATCTCCTGGATTAAAATAGGTCACCATCATTCATGGAATTCATCCAATTTGGATGAAAAAGGAGAAAACAAATGATAAACCAAGATTTTTGCACAGTAAGGGTCATCATCCTAATAATTTCATCCAGTAAATTTACCTGCCAGTATTTGTTTAAACTGGTCTGCAGCACAACTTGAAAAAAGTCCAAGTGTTGGTACCTTTATCATTTCAAATCAACTACAGACTACAGGCTGTATTACAAGGCCATAGTAAGGCAAATTGCTATGCTAACAGCCCATACAGGGGAGGGGAACAGCCCCAGTTAATTTCCAGACCCCCCCTATACCATTATTCCTTGCTGCAGCTGAGAATCAGAGTTCATGACACAACCACGCCTGCATATGACACTGTACAAACATCCCATGGCAGTACATGACATTGCCTACATACCACATTTACATCACATCTCATCTGACCATGTCATTACACCATGCCCAGGGAGTATTTCCACTTAAGCTCCCTGGCTGCTTCAAAAACCAATCACCAAAGGAATTGCTGCCATTTTTCATTGTCAGCCGAGTGGCCATAAGCATAAACTTCACCATACCATGGCCTAAGCATGCAGCTAAGAAAAGCCATCTAGGTTTAAACAAAGCAGGGGTATTTTACCATCATGGGTACCCAAGTGGCTGCAGCAAAATGTTCCTTGCAGCCCCCTTTTATACTGTTTAACCTACCAGAGGGTAGGCAAAGCAAACTAAGGCCCAAAAATCAGATGTGTGTCCTACACAAGCCACCATATGCTCGGTTGTCATAGCATAACAAAGGCCTTCCACTGGCTGAGAAGAAGTTGCCCACCATAAACAACACCATACTTGTTCTTCATAGATAAAACAAGGAGGTAGGATCAAGAAAAACCATAGAGTAGTTTAGTTTTTCAACATTTTAAGATGAATCCATGGCCAGCAACCACCTCTACAACTATGCAACCCACTTGGCATCCTGCAGTACCTAGAATTCAGCATATTAAGTGGAAGCCCTCACCTGTGCCCGTCCCAAAACAACCACAAAGCGTTGTGAGTTAGTGAGGATGCACGAGGTGAATGGCAGGACACTTGCTATCGAGGTCAAATACACATGAAACTAAGCACAGAGAATGCCAAAGATCGCAGGGAAGCAAAACAAACAGAAAAGAGAACCTTTTTAACTGTTTGGGGGATGGTAGTCATCGTTCCACAAACCCAGCCGTGCGGGGAGGCCTCCACCAGCACCACAGACCTGATACTTTAACCAAAGCAAAGCCTTGCCGAGCACAAGAGCAAGAAAGAGAGCTTTGTCACATAAGGTAGGGTTTATAAAGGGAAGAGAGACTTCCTTGGTTTACAAAAGCGCCGCCATTCATCAAGGATCCAGGGGGAGGGCTCCTAGGGAAACTCCACAACCAGGCAGGCGGTACCTCCGCCATCACTGCCTATGTTCCCTTGTGCAGCAAAAAAATAGACAGAAGAGGCAATGAATCTTCCCTCATCTCTAAGCCACTGCCATCGCCTTAAAGAGCGCGCAGAGGCGGCGCTCACAGGAGCCTTAAACACTCCAGGGATCAGCAGCTCACGGGGTCTGCAGCACGAGCACCATCGCCACCTCCAAGCCGCCATCACGCGCATTCTCGCAACGCAAAAGAAAGAAACTAGGGTTGCGCAGGGCCTTACCCTGTCAGGTTTTGTCATTCATCCCTTGTTAGGATGAAACACATCCACCAAAGCTTTCAACCCGACGGACGCTGTCCGTTTCCCATCCAGGGTAGATGAAAAAATCGGGCATTTACAATTCATCCTCTGCTGCCTTGAATCCGACGGACGGGGTCCGTTTCCCATCCAGGGTAGATGAAAAAGACCGGGGCATTCACATTCATTCATACCTGCTTTGAACCCGACGGACATCCATCCAGGGTAGATAAAAAAAATCGGGTACTTCACAATCATCCACAGCTGCCTTGGTCCCAACGGACAGAGTCCGTTTTCCCATCCAGGGTAGATGAACTCCACAATCATCCACAGCTGACAGACACAGTCCGTTTCACATCCAGGGTAGATGAAAAAAATCGGGCACGAATAAACATCCACTGCATTCTTGAACCCGACGGACAGACACCGTTTTTCATCCGGGGTGGATGAAAAAGGTCAGGTATTCATACCAGGCTTATACAGTATCTGACTATAGCATAGTCCGGATGAATCCGGGTAGATTATGATGTAAAAGCCGTAGGTATTAATGAAAAAACAGAGGCTTACCAGGGAGAAATGATGGAATCCGGATGAAAATCATCCGGTTTCCCTGCAACCCAGATTTTAAGTATTCAAAGATGGAAGTTGGGACAACAATTCCATGAACCCAGTTTACAGAGGGAGAGAGAGGGAGAAAGAGGGCGATAGGGGGCAACAAAGAAAAAGAAAAAAAAAGGTGGGGGGGGGGGGGGGGACTGAGCAGTAGCTATTTTTTTTGTGAGCAGCACAAAAGAGAGTAAGAGAGAGGGGCTGCTGCTCAGTCACTCCCCCCCCCCCCCCCCCCACCTTCTTTTTTGTTTGTTTGTTGCCCCCTCTCGAGACCAGCAGCACTTGCTGCTCTCAGCCCCCCACATGTTTTTTTTTTTTTTTTTTGATGTGGAATGTAGAGGTTGTTTCCCGGTGAGGCCAAATTTTGGGTTTGCATGACAGGTGCCAGGCTTATGGGGAAAGAGAAGAAGTCCCCTGCCCCAAAGAAAGGGGCGGAGATCAACCCGTATGCTTTGCCGGCACGTGTGACGCGGGCTGGCGTCTCACGGTTTACCAGCCCCATTGACAGTTGCAGCCGGGAGGGGTCGTCCACCCCCCGAGGCCAGTCCCCCCCCCTCTTGTCCCCGTCTTGGATGCGCTAGGGGCCGGCTCAGCCAGCTCTCTTATTTGGGAGGTTGTTGCTGAGCCGGATGCTAAGTTGAGCACACCCCCGTCCACCAAGATGGGTGAAATGTACCTTGGCAAGCGCATCACCCGTTCGGGGCCCCGGTATGGGCAACTTTTGGATGTCACCCCTATAGCGACCCCTTCCTCTGCAGCGAAGGCTGCACTTGCCAAGGCCCAAGGTCAGGTTCAAGGGCCTTTGGAAGTGGTCGTTCCTAGCCCAATGTTGAGGATGAGGGAGGAGAGCCTATGAGGTGGCTGAGTTGAGGAAGCGCCTTGAATTAGTCAAGCCGGGTGAGGGCCTCGAACTTGTGGAGCATTTGGGGGGGGGGGAGGAGCTACGGGCTGGTGGAGTGCCTAGCCGACCAATGACGCGGCCCCCTCAGCCTGAGCAGTCAGCAAAGAAGGGCCTGGACTACGGGGCGCCGCCGCCGGCTATGGTCGACATCTGGAATCTACTTCCAGTGGCGCTCCGGGAGGGGATAGCGCGGGCACATCCGACAACGGGGACTCCTGCCACATCGGGTGACACCGGGGCCGAGTTGGCCAAGCTTGCAAAGGTACAACTGTGGCACTTTGTTCCATGTTTTGTCCTTTCCTTTGCATGCATGATTTTCCTTGTTGTTTGTTTCTTTTTTCGAATTTGGGGGGGTTATTCGTCTTTAGGGGGCAGCAACATTCTTGGCCTCATTGGCGCAGTCCAGTGCAGTTGCCAATGAGGGAGAGCACGTGGTGTTCATGAAGGACCCGAACACCAAAAGTAAGAAGAAGAGGCCTCGACCTCCCGAGGTCCCTTTTACATTCAATAAAGGGGCTGCCGAGAAGAGAGAGATAAGGGAGAGGGAGAAGGAGAGAGAGGAAGTAGCGGGGAAGGGGAAGGAAAAGAAGAAGAAGAAGAAGAAGAAGAAGAAGAAGAAGTCCCGTGGAGATGAAGGGGTGAGTGTGCATGCGGGGGAGGGCAGTGGGGTAACAAAGGAGCAGGGGAAGGAGGCTACAAAGAAGGGGAAGAAATCCTTGGGGATAGAGGACGTGGAGTTGGCAAAGATTGTGGTGCCACCGGTGGAGGTTAATCGCCATGGTGACCCCTGCGGTGCGTTCTGGGAGGCTATGAAGAAGCCAACCTTCAAACTCGCAACGCGGTGGTTCCCTTGGCACATTGAGTGGGCTGATCAGCACTTTGGCACGAAGCAGGCGTATGCCCGTGAGTTAGACCGCCGGTTTCCGGGCAATTGGAGTGACACAAGGGTGATGGAGATGGTGGGGCGGAACTTGAAGGACAAGAGATACCGTGCCAGAGAGATCATTCGGAGGGCAATGGAAAAAAGGGCCCAACCCAAACCACCTTATGGAATTACACAGGTTGGAAAATCCTTGAATCATTTCACCTTCCATTTGTTGCATTTGCATTAATGAGGTGGATTCAATGCAACGATGTGTGTAATTCACTAATTGTTTTGGGGGGGGGGGGGGATAGGTATCGTGGGATGGACTCATTATGGGAGAGATGATGCGGCAAAGAAGGCCAAATTTGAGCAGGCACGTGAAGCAACCACAGCCCGCCTTGACAAGCACGAATCCACACACAAGTGGGGCACTGGCAGATCCAAGGGTTTTATCTTGCGATTTGTAAGTCATACCTCCCTATGTATTTTGTTATGTCTTCTTTCTGGCTCCATCATCGTGAGGAACTGACTTTAATTTGTGGCATGTGTAGCAACGCGCATTTGAGAGGAAGCCATCTCCGGTAGAGTACAACTATGCCAAGGAGCATGGTTGGCAATCCCTCATGAAGAACATGGCCAACACGGAGGGGATGAGTGCACTACAGGGCACTAGTATGGATGAGGGGGGGGGGGTTCATGGCCAGGGATTGGATGAGAGCTCTGTGGGGACTTAGGGGAACGCCGCCTGCTTTAGGTGCTCAGGCAAAGGGCACGGAGTCATCAGGCTCATCGGATAGCTATGAGTCCTCCTCTGAGGATGAGGATGAGGATGACTAGTCCTAGTCCGTGTAGGTCCCAGGGTCAGCCTACTGAACCCTTGTGAGGGGGGCTGCTATTTCATGAGCCATGAGCCATGAGTGGCATGAGCCATGAGGAGAGTCGTAAGTGTCGAAAAAAACATGAGCAGGACTATTTTCTGGAAATGAGTGTCCGCGGGAATAGGGTTTAGGGTGTCACGGTCATAGGGGGAGAAGGACCTCCCGATGAAGGAGGTTCGGGAATGGTTTTTAGAATTACATACTGAAAGGCAATATTTCACGAATGGTAGGGTGGTACTGCTCTGTACAATGGGGGCCCATTTCAGCCTCCCAGCCACTTGCAAAATCCACCCACACTCCCAATCCCAAACGAAATGAGGAATGATGCATTCTGGGAACGATGGATACAGAATAGAACAAAAAGAGGGCACAATGGGGTTTTTATTGATCCACATGAATTGCATTTGAAGCACGTCTACTGTGCTGATTGTGCAAACAAATCTTTAGCCTTGTGCCTTCTGAATACAAGTCACGTTGTCAATGGGACTTCGACTGCTCTGAGAACTAGCTCATGAGTCATCGGGCTCCTCCAGGTAAACTGGATTGCAGCCGTTGTACCGCCCCTGTTGATGTTCACCACAATGTCGTGCCCTTCAATCATACCACCATCGAATATGGAAAGCTTCACATTTTCGTCGTCCACACCAATGCGAATGTCCCCATACAATGGAGAAGAGGAGCGCACTCCTTCAGGAGTATAAGTCTATCCGATGGAGTCCACCCACGTCCACTGGCAGCAGTTCCACCGCAACAGCATAGCAGTGCGCATTCTTCTGCATGGGTGCCCGTCGTAACTGGGAAAATCGGAATCAAGGATGCGCAGGAGCCACGGACTCCTCAGACCAAGATCGTCACCCTGCTCGAAGGTGTAGTGGCCTGGGATATACTCAAAAGCGGACAATGTTTCCACATTTGAACCAGTATCTTCTGTGTAATCTATGTACCAGATAACGATGTCTCCCGATGTGGCCGAATAAAGCCTCCATAAGGGCAATCGTCCCGGTTCCGGAAGCACGGCATCCTTGCAAAGGAGGACCTGAGGACGTCTATGATGCCGATGACAATGACCTTGCGGACAGCAACGAAGCCCTTAGATTTTAGAAATGATGAGAAGCGGAAGAGCAGTGTGGGCTCCAACAATGGAGCATCTGGGTCACACTTACCCACCAATCATCGTGTAACGTGTTCATCACGCCAGCGGTGGATGAACCGATACCTCTTTCTCATCCACGGGGTATAGTTTGAAGTCTGCCACTGAAGTCCATCCCCCGGAAGGAAATTCGGCGCCGCATTTACATCGAAGGGGGGATGGACTTCGTCGTCTCGAGTGGCTATAGGCCCACCTGGCACTTACTGCCCATAGTTTGCATGGCAGGAAAGGAAACTGAAACGGCTACATTCATGGAGCAGCCAATCTTCATCCGTGCAGGTTCATGTAGGGGGAAAATTTAAATGTGCCCTGGAGTGTTTCTGAGGAATTACAGCGTTTGCTTGAACTTCTTCCAGCCACGGCGCTGCTCTTTTTCAAGGATGTCGTGCCGTCAAAATCTTGCTGATTGCCCTTATCATGGCCACGATTATGCTATGTTCAAATCAGAATCAGGAGACATCATTGTCTGGCTCTCTGTTTTCACAAACGCTTCTGGAATCAAGCGGGAGTCTTTGCGTGCAATGGAGTATTTGGAGGGCTATTACCGCTTTGAGCGAGGTGAGGCCGAGGGTCAATGCGGTCCGTGGGTCCTGAAAATTGTTGACCTCGATATACCAAGCTGGAATGGGATGGCGGACAGATCACGCACGGCCTCACTTTGGCGCTAGAACTGCTGTCAGTGGACCAGGGAGGACGGCACTGGGGAAAACTATATTCGTGGAGTTCACTCCGCTCTTCCAGTGTATGGAGACATACGGCTGAGTTGCGAAGACGAATCGCATGGGCACATGAGGCCCACAGTGACCTTGTCAATGTATGATGGTGGTATGATTGATGGGCATGACATTGTCGTCAGCTCCACCAAGGGCACCAGATTGACCGCATTGCGGCGTGTACATGTTTCCTTTAACTCATACATGGATTTCCTTCACCTCAGGACTCTGATATCGCTGACTCTGGTATATTCATATGGACAGACACATTGTAGAAATGAGATCTCAAATTGTAAATAGTGGGCCAATTATGGTTGTTCTTGAACATGATGAAACACAAGCACACAGAAGTGAGGTACGATGGGTTGTTTTATTGATCGAACATGGTGTCTCACATTTAGCAACTCCAAACAAATCTAAGCCCTTCCTCCTTCTACATGGGCGTCACCAAGTCGACGGAACTTCGATAGCCCTCAAAACAAGCTCATTACTGATGCGGCACCTCGAGGTAAACTCGAAGCTCGGAAATTCGGCACCGCATTTCATTTTTCTCCATGCAGCGATTTCTGGCAGCTCCCTTTCCTCCGTTGTCGTCGTAACGGAAATGTTGTACAACATTTCATTTCCTGACATGGCATTACCATACTTCGAATTGGAAATGCGGCGCTGCATTTCCATATTGGACCTCGAATTGTCCGAGCATGTCCAGTCGCTAATGCTTGTCCATGTCCATACTTGAAATGCGGCACCGCATTTCCATGTCCGTCATCGAAATTTCGTACCGGACAATGAAATGCGGTGCCGCATTTCCGGAGAGCAGAATGGAATGCGGTGCCGCATTTCCTTCGAAGGGTCTGGAATTGGACAAACAACGATGTCCGTTCTGGAAATGCGGCACCGCATTTCCATGTCCGTCATCAAAATTTCATATTGGACAATGGAATGCGGTGCCGCATTTCCGTCCAACAAGACGGAATGCCCACACGGGTCTGGAATTGGACAAACAACGATGTCTATTTTGGAAATGCGGCGCCGCATTTCCCATGTTGGGCAATCGAAAGTTTTTATAGGACAATGTAGGTTTTTATAGGACGATGGAATGCGGTGCCGCATTTCCGTCAAAGGGTCTGGAATTGGACAATCAACGATGTCCGTTTTGGAAATGCGGCGCCGCAATTCCATGTACGTCATCGAAATTTCTTATTGGACAATGGAATGCGGTGCCGCATTCCCGTCTAGCATCATGGAATGGGGAGCCGCATTTCCGTGGATGGGTCTGCACTTGGAAAAATGTCTATCTCCAAAATGTAAATGCGGCACCGCATTTCCATGTTCGACCTCCGCATTTCCATTTACCTCCATGAAAGGAGCTGGCAATCGGCAAAACTGCCGTGTCGGAAACGGAAATGCGGCACCGCATTTCCGTTCGGCCGAATAGTTTCTGATGTCCAAACCATGAAACGGAAAATTGTTCTTGCCCCGGTTTTGGAAATGCGGTGCCGCATTTCCAAAGGAGGTTTTTGCAGTTGCCACATTTCTGTTCTGACATTGAAATGCGGTGCCGCATTTCCGATTTTGGGAGGGACCAGGTTTGGACGATGTTGTCGTTGTGAAGCACATGGGAGAGGGGACATGAAGGACGGGGAGAATTTCCTTTATATACTCTGGAATAAATGTACAGAGAGTTCATGAAAATTCTATTAATCTTGAAAATCATCACTATCGTCGTCCTGTCCTTGACTGTCCTGCTCCGCCTCAACCCCGTCATTGCCTTTCTCATCTCCAGCGGACTGCTCGTTGGCCAGGCTTTTGAAAATTCCATCTTCACCTTGCGGAACCGACCATCTCACCTCCGTTGGCTCATCGTCCTCCCTGTCTGCATCGCTCTCATCCGCTGAATCACATATGAACTTTCGCACCCGTCTACCTGTCTCAGCTGTTGCCAACTCTTTCCTTATCCTTCTGTCCTCCCTAGCCCTCTCCAAAATCTGCTCTACTTTACTGGAATTCTCACATCGTTTAATCGTTGTATTTGCGAGTTTAGCTGCATAACTAGGAAGGGAGTAGTCCTTCACCGGGCTCGTCATGAAGTCGGCCCTCGCAAAGAACGGGACATTCTTCTTGGCAGGAAGTGTAGGCCCTATATGTTTCGACCCGGATCCTGGAATCCTGCACATAACAATCATCAACGAGACCAATGAGAACCACAGTCCGGAAATGCGTTTGACAAAAAATCACCCAGAAGGCTTTGCAAACTTACAATGTTTGCACTCACTCGTATTCCGGGTTCTCCTCGGCATCAATGTCCACTGTCTCTTCCTCCAACTCCGACGAATCCGAGGAGTCTTAGGCTTCGATAGGAGCCTTCACATTCCGTTGCAGCCCTTCCAGATGGGATCCCCAGACGGATGTGTCCTCCTCGTAGGCAAAGAGGTGCCGGTCCGAAAACCGCCCAGCCCACATTGAGGCACCTGTTACAATGCCATCCACACATTATGACATGGCCCTTCAGATGTTGCGAATTAAAGCATAACGAGAATTTGCAGAACAGCATACAACAAGATTCTGCATACCTGTCCCACAGATGAGGTCGAGCACTATGCCCTCCATATCAGTGCATGTCTCCATAATTGTCTGAATGAAGGCAGGGCTCCGAGTCCGTGAATACCGCGGGGGTTCAGTTGAAGTGAGGCTATGAGGGTGAAGTTCCGTGGGAACGTTGTTGAACAGGACGTCGTAATCGATGGGGTCGCAGTTCGGGTCAACCAACAATCCCTCCTTCCGGAAAACAAAGGTGGAGTTCTCCTTCACAAAGCAGTATGCATCGAACTGCTTTGTCTGCATACACAGTGGGGAACGATTAGAAATCGAATGCGGCATCGCATTTCAAAACTCCTAAGAAAATGAAAGGACGAGTGCCAATGTCGTAATTACCTTCTTCCCTTCCGACCAAAGGCCCAATGTGTTGATGCACGTCCACTTCTTCTTCAGAATTGGGACGACGCTCTTGCAGGTCCACTTCGCAATTCCTGTCTACGTGTTTTTGCCTCTGCTCGCCAGGACAACCACACAGCCTCTGTCGTCCAACACCATGCGGACGAGCCCAAATCCTTTCTTCCAAAAGTCCTCGGAGTACCTGTTCCAAGATGGCAAAGCTTGCAGTCCTTCCACAGGCTCTCCGTCCGGAATATCCAAGATGATCATATCGCAAGACCACTCGGTGGCATTTCCGCCCCTCCTGCAATCCTTGTCTGCACACACCCTCTCAAAGAACGAGACCATCTTCAGAAACCCAGGGGTGTCGGAAGGCTCTTCGGTAGCCGCCTTCTTCAGTGCTCTGCCCTTCAGACCCTCCATGGTCTTCATGTATGCCAACTTGGCTACCCGTCCATCCAAAGCTGCCAAAAAACTCTCATTCACACACTGGACTACTGTAACGGGATCCACTTTTGGCCTCTTCATTTCCACCGGCTCAAAAGGGTGCCCCCCCGGGGGTTGAAGAGTGTCTTCTTTGCCGAGCCAGTTCTCGTCCCTCTCGTGACAACGGTGGGCACAGGGGATTTCGGCTGCGTTTCGGGGGGTGGGCTGGTTGCAAAGTCTCCATCGGAGTCCTCTTCCTCACCCTCTACCTGCACTATCTGTTTCTGCTTCTTCGTTTTCTTGGGTGTCACAACTGCTGCTCCTTGCTGGCGAGTCCGCTTCTTGGACCCCTTCTGTTGAGCCTGCACAGCTGCATCCATCGTCTTCTGTGCCATCTCAGCTGCCTTTCTGGATTGTTCCAGAGCAGCAGCTTCCTTTGCCGACTCTGGCCGAGCAGGGACACGTCTTTCCTTTCTCTTCTCTTCTGCTTTCGCGTGCAGATCTTTCTCAGACTCGTCAACAATTCCGCCAGACATGTCCAGGTACCACGGGCATCCAACGAGATGCGCGGCATGCCATTGTTTCTGCATCTCGGGTGTGTAGACACAGCTTGGGCCCGCCACGGTCCAAGCCATGAAGAACGGGGGCTCTTGAGCCAGGGCCCCTGTCTAAAGAAGCACGTATTTCATATACCTACAGGGCAGTCAGCATGCGTGAGCAAAAGTTGAGACCAACGTACTCGCAGAGTGCAACCAAAAACTTAAAATGCGAATGCGGTGCCGCATTTCCCAGACAAACCTCATAACGAGGCTTGCATACAAGGACTGCTGGGCTTCACCTGTAAACAATTCGCATTGCAGCTTTTCCCGCTCCCTCCTGATGTGTAAACTCCACGCTCCTTCTTGCTGTCTGCAGCTCCGTGGCGAAGAGGTTGTCCTTGTACGCACATCTGAAACGTGTCACGTAGTCTTCCAATGTCTGTGTTCCATCCCATTTGACGTACAAGCCGAACGAATTTGTATGCATTACGACTTGGTCCTTCGCATTCGTCATTACCTGCGATTCCCACATGCATTGTCACGTAGCAGTTCAGGGAATTCATTTCAGAAAAGCAAATATGGGGAAGTACCTTGAATTACCTGGAATCACCAAGTCATGCAGTTGAGCCACACATCCACTGCAGGGTCGGAAACTTCGAGTGGAAAAGACCACATTGTCCTTATACTCTCCGATGCATTCCAGATCGACAGCCACCGTGTCTGCCATTTCCGATCCAATGTCAGGAGCAAGAAGAAGAGTGGCTATTGCTAGGAAGGAACTTCAGTGCATTGAAACCTCACCTTCTCTTTCGCCTCAACACATGCCGTTGAGAGGTGATGCAGTTTCTCCAACTGCATGGTCGGCTGCATGGCCCGAGAATAGTGTTTTGCAATCTCGGGGATGAAGTCCTTTCCAAGTGCCGGATCTGCAATGGCCACCAGCTTCACAAGCTTTGACTTATATTTTGTTCTGGACTTGACCCCGGCTTCCTTCAAGTGCTCAGTCAATGACTGCAACGTTTTGACCTGCCCCTCACTTTCCATGAAGAAGCGTTTGGCATGGGCCAAATCCAGCTTGATGTTTGACTGCCAACAAAAACATGCAGAAGCGTTACATTCGATTCATGTGGAAAGATTACTGAAAATTGGGATGAGCAGAGGGAAATGGGAGGACAACTTACTTTGTATATCACCTCCACCATTCCATCCATAGTGAGACGATACCATGTCCGGTCAGTTTTTGACACGGCTTTTTGAATGAGCTCGGGCTCCAGCATTTCCGCAAACATGTGCGGATTAGTGAGACCAGTTTTCCTCACCCTGTACAACATATGTGCCATGTGGGTATGCACGTACGCATTTTTAGTGACCCTGCAAGGCACACTCTCCAGTTCAGTCCACGAAAGCACGGAAACAAAACAGATTGGAAACCGAAATGCGGCACCGCATTTCGAACGTGCTTGGGAGGGTATGAGTATCTTACGAGTTGAGGTCCGCCATGGCATTCTTGAGCAGGGATGAGTCTGCCGCCTTCACCTTGAGGATGACACACTCCACCATGTAATGCCAGCCAATGTGCTTGGCATGGTTCTGCTTGATGTACTCCCACCAGGCAAGAAGTCGGTGATTCCCGTCCCACACAAAGAACATTTTACCCGACATATGGCCGAAGTCTGGATCACCCTTCAGCGTTGCCTCGAATTCGTCGTTGCGAGTGTGCCAGTGGGTATCCCATGTTGACAATTCATCCGCAATGGGTCCACGAGATTCGCCGTCCTCATTCTCAAGGGAAACGTAGAAGGCTGGCGAACCTAGACGGTACCCTTCTCGAAATGCGAACTTGAGCTTATCCACATCTCCGGGAAGTGCCTGCATGACGATGGGAAGGGAGACCATGCAACAGAGTGGGATTCGAGGAGTCCGCTGGAATACCCTGCTGCCCAGAACTCTGCCAATGCTACTATGTGTCTCCTCCAACATTGTATCCGCTGCACTTTGGAATTCCTCCAGAGACATTTCTGCTGGTGGCGGTAGGGGCTGAGCAGCTGGAGCATCCCCAACTGGAGCTGCACTTTGGGGAATCTTTGCGGGCAATTCTGCAATTGCAGAGGCCTCCTCCAGGCGTGCAGTATTCTGAAGATCTTCCTCAACGGTGGTCAGGTCTTGCTGCGAATGTTGAGCGGCAGCACCCTCCTCCGGTACCAGATCGACGAAATCGGTCGATCCCATTGCCTTCGTTGCAGCAGAGACGCCCCCAACATCTCCAGGCTGGAAATCAAGCAGGAACTGGGCTTCAGCTCGTGGAATCGGCGTCTTCTTTCCTACCACCTTCCACGAAAGAATCTGCGAATCTGAGAGTTGATGGTATCTTAAAGAGAGAATTCTGCAATGAAATCCCCAACAGCCCTGTATATGACGCTGTTTGATGGTGGAACTCGCCATTCCCTGCCGTCACCGAAATCGTCGTGGAGCACAACAATACTTTCGAATACAGCTCCATTTGAATCATTCCTTTCCTCCTCCATGAATACTGACCCCGGTTTCAGGTGGTATCGGACGCAGAGATATTTCTCATAACCCGACATATTCCCCCTCTGCACCGAAATGTAGCTCTGTGCTCGTGAGGAGGGCAGTACACTATAACGCTCGAGTTTTCAGCTATGGGAGATGTGCACAAAAGACCGCGAGCACGGCGTTTGGGCAAGCGCCTTGGGAGAAGCGGGGATGCAGCGAGGCAAAACAATGTAGGGCCGATCTTTACGAGCGAGGAAGCGTATTCACGAATTGGGCGAGCCCACACTCCCAAAATCCACTGTCAGAGTTTTCATGAACCTTGTCTCCGAAATGCGGCCCCTAGCCTTTGCGCAATAACTGCCAACGGTATGCAGTCAGAAGGCTGCAGACCTGTGCAGGTGCCCTGGGCAAACCAATAATTGCGGCGTCTGACGAGAGGCGGGGGGGGGGGGGGGCCGACCGTGCAAGCACCTTCCCGATGGACAGAGGGAATTGAAAGACGTGTGGCATTCCACAGGGTCTGAGTACAAGATTGAGTGCTTGACCCTCAGGCAAAAGTCAACATTCAACAAAATTCAATATTGCACAAAAAGTGGAACTTTGGTGAAACGATCTACTGCCGGCTGACTCGTAATAGCTAGCGGTGACCAATTCTTACTACTTGCTCACATAACAAGGAGCTTGGAGCAGTTTTCAGAACTCACAGTTTAATAACTCAGTGTGAAGGAAAACCTTCTAACAAGAAGAGGAGTCGAATCCTCATTGCCCCTCATGTTTGTCAACGACCATATACCAATATGTTTCCTTGGATAGTTTGGTTAAATTCAACACCACATGAATGATGGAAAGGAGTGCAATAGTTTACCACGTGTGCGACATATTGTACATCAGACATAGTACCACTGCGAGAAGCTATTTGGAAGGCAGTCTTCAGGCGACCACAAATCACACATGCTAACACTTTCCTGTACAATCAGGCATCACAATAAGCACAACATACCTTCAAAATCTGAATAACAGTCAAAACACTCTCCTTGTGCTGGGAAAAAGCTCCCAGACACTAGAGGGGAAGGGAGAGAGGGGAATTGGTGTACTCATTCCTGTTTATGTTGGCTGCGATGTACCATGGAGCCATATTGTTGATCAGTCCCTTTGCATCCTTGATGCACCCACATTTGGCATACATGTCCACGAGGGTACTATCAGAATGACATGTATTCCACTAGCTTTGAGGATGTCACGATGGACCTAATTGCCCATTTCTAAGGCTGCCAGGCTTGCACACGCATTGCATGGATCTTTGCGCTGCTAGACACACCATGTACCTCTATGCTTCTGCCAAGCTTACACACGCATTGGTTGTCCACTAGGGCAGTTCAGAATGTCATATAGTACAATCTCAGACAACGCCACCATGGACCTGCGCCCCTTCCCAGGCTTGCATACACATTGAACATTGTGCACTAGAGCAATGCTCACAAGGACATCTAGTACAATTCCAGCTTTGACCATGTTACCATGGGTCTTTGCGCTCATTTACAAGGCTGCCTGGCTCATTGGATATCCACCAAGGCAGTGTTCAGAATGTCACATGGTACATTTCCAGAATTGCATGAAAACCATATCCACATCCCATGAACTTGAAACCTTATAATTAGTACTACAGGAATGATGAAACACAATGCTTTCCATGCATACGTTCAATCATTCAACCCAGGCTACGAGACCAGTGTCTGTGAGCTGCTTCGTGTATGGTAAATGTTTTTGGTCCTCTGCATGGAGTAGTGAAAGGAGGGACAGTTAGACAGAGGCTGCTGTCCTGTCCATTATAGATGCATTCCCTCCAACTTGCTGCTAACTCCAACCATGGGAAAGAACGCAGTGCTTGTGTCAGAAAAAAAAAGAATCAACGAAAACTGACAACAACCGTGGGGTGGGAAAGAAGGTTGCAAGACTGTACGAATGCTGCCCAACTGCTTTTTGACCACTTGATGCAGAGGTGCGACTTTTTATAATTCTCTAGGCAGCCTGAACATCGGCATCTCCCGATGTAGAACAGGGTTGACCAATTTACTGAACTCACCTAACAATGAAACAAATAGGATGCATAAGGAAAGGGTTTTAGCCTCGAAAAAGGATGTACAGTGAGACACGATTACAGAGTTGCAGATGTATTACACACAACCGTCATTTTCTCCAATAGATAGCCAAAGGCAATTTCCCCTGCAGCCTGCTTTGTAGCCAAATGGACCATACTATGGTGGTTTAACAGCAATGCCTCGCCAAAGGATCCAATAGCCAAAGCAGATAATGGAGGGGTGCTCTTGAAGCTTTTGATGACCATGACAAACCTAAACACGGAACCAAGACCAGCAGTCTCTGGAGCCACACTTCAAGCTCCCATCTGATACACAAATCAAAACACCAGAGACCGTTGCAAAACGGTGCCCATGAAATCAATCGCCAAATTGACATGAACCGCAATGCAAGTATCAATGAAACACTATGACACCTGTAGGGCCTGCACTGTATTATTAACAAAACTTCTATCCTTAAAAATCAAATTCCCTCAATTGATTTCCTCAAATCTCATATATTGAGTGTAACAAGGCCCCCAGAAGTGAAGGAATGCTGGAAACAAGAAAAAGTATCATTTGCTTTAAACACATTCACAAAATTGCAAGCTTTCAAAGTAGGCACCAACCCATGGTATAAGCACGTGATCAGCCCTACCAACCTAGTTCACTCCATTGCAAAAAGATTTCTACAATTTGAATGACTGGAGAGCATCTCAAATAGAAAGATACTGTTACATTGAGTACATTTATGTTCACTTGGCAGGGCTTCCAGATGTATTTAAAACAGTTTACACAAACAGGCAGATTCAGCCAAAACTTCCCAATTCTGCCAAACAGCCCCCTGCAGTCTGGCTCTTAACTATTTTGTTGCTCCCTTACCCCAGCCTTCTCCCCTTTGAACCCCTTACCAATCAAGGTACTTCTCAATTGTTGTTGTCAGGGTAGACTTTGGTACAGCTCCAATTACTGTGTCCTTCTTCTCTCCCTTCTTGAAGATCATGACAGTGGGAATACTCCGAATGCCATACTCAGTGGCAATGTGGGGGCTCTCGTCTGTGTTGAGCTTCAAGCACCTAATCTTACCAGCATAAGATCTTGCAAGTTCATCAATTATAGGAGCTATCATGCGGCAAGGACCACACCATGGGGCCCAGAAGTCAACAAGCACTGGAATGTCACTTTCCAACACAAGCTTTTGGAACGTTTGGTCTGATACCACACCTGCTACTGCAACATCAAAACAACACAAAGTGAACAATTGCATCCCCACCCAGAATAACTCCTGCTGCACTGATGCTGTTACTCTAATCCCCCTACATCCACAAAAATCTGAATGACATCACCTTGCAAAAGCAAGGCAGCATCAGCATCCATACAAATCTTCACAAATTAATTAGCCAAGATTCTTTAAACTGCTCAATAAGAAAATACTAGCTCCACTGAGTGCCAATACCATAACTGAAGAGGAGTTCGCATTCATGGCGAGCGGTGAAGACTCTGCAGGTTTGACAAACTAGGTCAGGACTTTAACGATGTTTCCATCATCATGTGTTTAGATTCCAAGTTTCACTGCGTGGAGGAGGTATGACTACCATAATTGGACAAGCCACAACGAAAAGCTTGCTGAAAGCGTCAACAAATTGAAGGCGTGATGATGCCTGGGTAGCTCACGCCAAAGCAGAAGTGCTGAACAGAGACAACTCATGGTGTGCTCGTTCCCACATCGAGAAAGCGGAATCCAATGCTACTAGCTAATTCTCGTGCTGTTACCGTTTCGACTTTGCAGAGGCTGTCTCTGACAAGCTAAGCGAATCCTGTTCACTTATAATTAGAAAATAAAACCTCCCTCAAAGATTGCAAGGCTGCTCTCGCAGCTCGTCCGGCGAAAAATTACCTCAGGCTTGAGAACAACATACCTCCTGTCACGGTTTCCTGAGCTTCAGCAACTACTCCTCGGGATCGCTGAGTTGACTGGGTCCCACCACCTCCGACAACTGGACGCGGCCTGCTTCCCAACCCGATCCTCAATCCTCTGCAGGCAGGGATGGAGCTTCCCCTGCTCCCATGGAGTCTCAAAGACGATGATAATCCCACCGCCGAGGTGCCCGCGGACGCTACCGTCAATGCCCTGCACGGTGCTGCCACGCTCCCCTCCACCAGAGTAACCATTGCTAGTTTTCCCTCTCAGTACCCCGCACCTGCTACACAAAACAGCAATTACAGACTCCCGCACCACAGCACAAGAATGCTAGACGAGAGAGAGAGACGCACAGCAACACATAGAGCCACACTACGTGCAAGCTCTGATGAGGCTGTGGCGTCCCATCCCTGGCAGTGTGTGGATGGCGTTGGCGCTGCATGCAGCTCCATGCATGCCATCGCTCTACCCCATAGCCTCCGCTCGTGCCCGCTAACCTTCCACATTACCACCAAATTACATGCAGTCGACCGATGCATTGTTGGCCTCCGCAACAATTTGTACGAGTTTGTTAATCGCTGGAGATGTGTGGTTGGTGCCATTGACCGATCATCTTCCGTAACATAACTTATCCGAACTTTTAGTCTAAACTTGGCATCACCATCTTGGAGTATGGGCATGCGTGGACTGCATTGGATGTGTGCCTGTCATTCATGGCTCCACCTCACATCCGCATCCCTTTACCACAAATCAATCAAGTGTCAGAAAGGCTGGGATGAGAGGCCCGCCATGAACTATACATCAAGAAACAAAACAATTGCATCCAGGCTATGTGGGGGTTACCTCATAATCATACAAGGTATCAAGGGAATGTGAATGCAGCCTGTCAAATTGCAGGTTCAAGACTTGTACCAACAAGCAGCATGAACAGCCGAGATCCAGCCTCTTTTGTATATAAAAAACCAGATTGCAGGTCATAGGCCTGATGTCATGACAGATCCAAAACTATAGGTAGGATCCCATTGCAGCTTACCATCCTCATCTTTCAAGAGTTCCATACCAAGACATGTAAAGAACACCTTACTACGATCCAGTACACATCAGAAGTAGGCCTGAAAAGGAGCAGGGCAGTACCCTACCAGGCTGCCGCCTTAAACTTCAAGGCCACCAGGTCCATAGATACCCAAAACCGCCAAAAACATACCACCAAAAACCAGATCCTCTTTGGCCAAAAGAACTTACAACCTAGCTTAATAATCCACAGGCTTTGCTGTCAAAGATCAAAAAGTAGGGTATGGTTTGTATGCAAGCCTCAGAACGCAGGCTATAGCATGTCAAGCCAGGGGCAGTCGGGTTGAAATCAGGGCTGCAGACAGCAGCCACCTCACAACGCACAAACCCCTAGGTCTCCTCAGCCCATATCCCAATCTGCATGCTCAAGAAACTTCAAAGTAGGTGAGGATCCTCACCTGGTCCCATCACAAGCCCCCACAAAAACCAACAGGTTAGTGAGGATTGTGGAACCCCAGGTGAATCATAGACCCTCACACTTGTCATCGATGTCAACTAAGAAACTCAAAAGCAAGAGAAAGAGATAAGAACATGAGAATCCCTAAACTCCAAAGGCACCTTAAGCGATTGGGGAAGAGGGTTATGTGCCATCACCACCCACAACAAGCCGCCTCCACAAAGCACATAAGCAATGAAGCAAAGCAGGCACAATCGCAAGGCACTAGAAAGGAGGGAGAGAACTTCCCATCATCAGCATCCTTGCTAAGCACAGAAAAAGCCAGAGGAGGGAAGATGCCACTGTTTTCATAGCGGTGTTTCCCGCTGCAAGAGAGACAAGGTGCCGCCTTCGCGCCCCCTTAGGCGCTCGTCCAGCATGGGTACGACATCATAAGGTAAGATCTTCTCCAGCAAAAATATGTTGGCCAATTGGTCATGGAGAGTAAGGCATCCTTGAAGGTACCTGAGATAAGCATAGAACATCTATAGGGCTTATGAATGCTGAAATTTTGAGCTAGGCCTTGGTAAGACAGCTTGCTGGAGTAGACGTGTACACCTTATACATGATCCGGTCAATGCACATTACTCTTGTTTGCCGGTCCCCTGTAGCCGATGCCTTATGTCAGATTTAGATACCTTATGATAAGAACGAGTTCCATTTCTTTGGCTCAAATGTTTCCATGTTTCTCTTGGTTATGGCTTTGCTCTTTATAACACCATAAAAAAATACCCAATTATGATATGCTGCTGGTAGATGTTTTGTCTGAATATAACCAGGTGGTAAACCCCTGCCAGACTTCATTACCTAAGTCCCAATACCTGCCCCCTTTGGTTTTGTACACATGTTTTACCCAAAACAAGGGGTGGATAAAAACTAAAAGTCTGATATAAGATTTCCTGATTGTTACTTTATGACAATCATTAGGGCGACTATCTCTTGTTCCCTATGGCATACTGATGTGACAATGGAGCAATGATATGACAAGCTGATGGCTTTAAAGAGATCTGGTAACATGCTACAATGTAGGGCAGACCTGTTTTCATGACCAGACAGTGTTCTTGAATGTCGCGCACCTCACTTCGGTAAGCTCCCCCCTCAAGTCATAGTTACTCGCTTGATGCGCGCGCCTAACTCCCATCCTGGCCGCCGGGCCAACTTGGAGCTTCGGCTGCTCACCGGGACATAACGGTCCCCCCCTTGATCTCCCAAAGAACCCTCCAACGATTTAGAACCAGCGGAATTCCCTTTGGTAATTGGCAGTCCGGAACAGCTCCCCACTCTTTGGTCGCTTTCTGGCTCGCTCGCTTACTCACTAGCTTTTGGTCACCAACGGGCTTGCACCGTTCTCGGGGTTACTACTCCCTATATATACTTCTGTAGCCACCACCCCTTGTGGAGCCACCCCCACCGCAACCCGGTGTGCGGGGCTCCACCTAGTGAGCGCCTCCGCCTCCTTGAATGCTTTGGGCACTCAAGGGTGCTTCAGCCCTCCCATACCTATCGCTGCCACTGCCCCCACCACAGGGGCAGCCCCTCTTATTCCCAACCCCCTGCCCTCAAGGCAAAGGGCCGCGACACACACCCCTACCAACAGGGAGTCGATGTCCTCATCGGCTTGTACATTTTGTGGAAACGAACATCCAAGTTGTGGCGTCCCACATCAAGGAGTTTGTTTCCGTACCATGGCGTCCCATGGCAAAGAACCAAACCCCACACTTGACTCTACTCTCCACTAGCTAGTTCGGCCGACTTCCTCCAAGTCTCGGCCAAGGGTGGAACCTCTCAAGCTCCTCCCAGTGCACTCTTCTTGGCCTACCTCAAGGCCAAGGAATGATCCTACCCGATGATCGAATTGCCTTACTGCAACAACATTGCTTGCGACCGCTCATGATGCCGCTTTTGGCATCACCTTGAGCAAGGGTTCACCTCGAATCTTCTTTTACTAGGAAGATAACCTTGAACCAACCGCGCGCCCCAATCACTACAATTGGGTCCGCCTTGGAATGCTGGCCTGAGGTACGGGAACACGCCGAAGCCGCACTACGACTTCGTCCCGAGGCTACACGATTATAGTACGTGAACGGAAGCACGTAGCTTCCGCGTTAGCCCGCACTACAAGGCAACCCCCTTGGTAGCGCAGTTATAGTATGCGCACGCGTCAGGTGCGCACTAGCACGTGAACTCCTAAAGAAGGCGCAAGTTTCCTTGCCCCTTTGGATGGAAGTCACCCGATTTTGGCACTGCGCAAACACATGATTAACCCAATTTACCTCTCCCACTTTTATAAGCTAGCATGCATTCTACACACTAGCCAACCACACCATGCATCACCATTCCAAACAAAATAGGACGCACAACATTTTGAACCCATTTCCTTTATAACAAATTTTTGTACAATACAAGTTTTTGCAATCGGATTCCTAAGCTAGCTAAACCGGGCTAAGCATGCATTTCCTCCCCCACGCTCCAAGGTTGATGTCCCCATCAACGCTTCTTCCGTTTTTGAGGTCGCCCTTCAAAAACTGCAACCGCCTCGGATGCGTTTCCCATTTCTGAGGCACGCACCCAAGATGCCTCCACATGATGATAGCCCTTCCATTTGACGAGATACTCCGTTTCTCGGTTCTTGAACCTCCTCGACTTAAGTACTGCCTCCACCTCATACTCAGGTTCATTTTCATGATCCAACAGCACAGGTGGCAGACGCAACACTTGATGTCGATTCGGACGCGCTTCATCTTTGAAGTAAGGCTTCAAAAATGAGACGTGGAATACTGGATGCACCTTGCTGTTTGCCGACAGCTCCAATTCATACATATCCTCATTCATAACCTTCCGGATGCGAAAGGGTCCCGCATATGGAGGTACGAACTTTGGACTCACTTCTGGAGGTAGTCGAAAATTCTTGATGTTCAACCATACCTCCGTGCCTGCCTCAAACTTCACTTCCCTCCGCTTCCGATTTGCTTGCCTTTCATACCGTTTCCTAGCTTTGGCAATGTTGTACTTTGCGAGCTTCAACAAACGCTCGCGTTCTTCCAGTACCGCCGCTACTGCCGGTTCCTCAACGTCCTGGGCGGCCCAACTTGTCGGCACCAGAGGTGCTTTTCCATAGACCAATATGAAAGGGGAAACTCTCGTTGCGGAGTGTTTTGTGTTATTATAACAGAACTCAGCCGCGTCTAAGTGTTCCACCCAGTCTGTTTGGTCTGCCGACACGTAATTCCGCAAGATCTGCTTCACTACGGAATTCATTCTTTCCGTTTGGCCGTCGGTCGTAGGTTGGAAGGCGGTGCTCATCTTTAGCCTCGTCCCCATCTTCTTCCAAAGTGCCCTCCAAAATTTACTCGTAAACTTTGGATCGCGGTCCGAGACAATATCCTTCGGGACTCCATGATACTTTAAGACGTGGGCGAAGTAAAGTCGCCCTGTTTCATGTGCCGTTGCCGTCTCCTTGGTGGATGAAATGGTCCATTTTACTGAACCTATCCACCACCACCATGATTGCATCGAATCCTTTTGACAGCGGCATAGCAGTCATGAAATCCATCGAGACGCTTTCCCAAGTCCCCTCTGGAATCGGCAAGGGTTGTAACAGCCCCGCTTGCTTTTTGTACTCGCTCTGGTTTTGTTGGCATGTGGTGCATGTCTTGACATACTCCTCTGCCTCCTCCCTCAGTTTGGGCCAGAAATACTCTTTCTTCAAGAGTGCCGCAGTGCGCTTGGCTCTGCCGTGGCCCGCAAACGGGCTATCATGGCATTCTCTCAAGAGGCTATCTCTGATCCCTCCCTTTGGCACGTAGAGACACTTTTGCTTATACCGGAACAGTCCATTTTGCAAGTGGAACTGCGATTTAACCCCCATCCTCAAGTCCTGCATCACGGACTTCGCCAGCTCATCCTTCCGGCAAGCCTTCCGGATCTTCCTTTGGAGCGCCGTCTCGCCTCTGTACACCAACAAAAGCTGCTGTTTTCTACTTAAGGCATCGGCCACCACGTTGTCTCGTCCCGGTTTGTACTGGATATCCACGTCGAACACCGCCAAAGTATCTTGCCACCTAAGTTGTTTTGGGGACAACTTGGGCTGCGTGGCAAAATACTTCACCGTGACATTGTCCGTGAACACCTTCACTGGGTTGGAACCAACATAGTGGCGCCAAAGCTCAAGACAGTGCACCACTGCCTTCATCTATTTCTCGTGCGTCGGCCACCGTCGCTCCACTTCATTCAGTTTCTTACTTTCGTAAGCCACTGGGCGTCCATCTTGCATCAGTACACCCCCAATCGCGAAGTCCGACGCATCTGTATGAATCTCGAACGGACGATCGAACTCCGGGATTTTCAAGACTGGAGCTTCCGCCATCCGCTGCTTCAATTCAGCAAAAGCTTGGCCACAAAAGGTGTTCCATGCCCAGACTTTGGATTTACATAGAAGGTCTGACAGCGGCCCCGCGATCTTGGCGAAATTTCTCACATACTTCCGGTAGTAGGAGGCGAGTCCTAGGAAGGATCGCACTCCCGGGACCGAAGTCGGAGGCTCCCAGTCTAAGATTGCCCTCACCTTCCTGTCATCCATTCTGATCCCATCCTGTGTAATCACATGCCCCAGGAACTCCACTTTTGTGACCCCAAATTCGCACTTTGAAGCTTTGGCATACAGCTTTCCTTCCCGCAATTTCTGGAACACCCTTTTGAGGTGCTCCAGGTGCTCCTCCTTTGTTTTCGAATACACCAAGATGTCGTCGATGTACACGATCACAAAGTCATCCAACCACTCCTGGAAAAGGCTGTTCATCAGCGTGCTAAAGGTCGCGGGAGCGTTGGTGAGTCCAAAAGGCATATGAGCCATACCTTGTCCTGCACGCAGTCTTCTCCTCATCTCCTTCCGCCACTCGAATTTGATGATAGCCGGAGCGCAGATCGATCCGGCTGAAATACTTCGCTCTTGCCAACCGATCGAAAATGTCGTCGATTCTTGGCAAAAGGTACCGGTTTTTTATAGTCATCTTATTCAAAGCCCTGTAATCGACACACATCCGCAGCGTCCCATCCTTCTTGTCTGCGAATAGCACCGGGGCTTACTCGGCCAGATGTACCCCTTTGACATTAGATCTTTGAGCTGAGTCTTCAGCTCGACCAACTCTCTGTGGCTCAACTGGTAGGGCGCCTTGGCAGGCGGTTCCGATCCCGGTATCACCTCAATCTTGTGGTCAACTCTTCTTCGCGGTGGCAAGCCGCTTGGTAAATCCTCCGGCATCACATCCTGGTATTTCTCCAAAATCCCCTTGATCCAATCTGGGCTCGGCTCCCCATCGCCTTCTCCCTTCACTTCTCTAATATAGAGCAAAAACTGGGGCTCGTGTGCCTCCTCCACGGCCCACTCCCTTGCTGACAGGAGGTTTATTCGCCCTCCCACGGGTTTGGGCGTTTCCGACACTCGTAAGACCTCGCCACCATTCCCACATGGCAACGTGACTACTCTCTTGCGGCCATCTATGACCGCTCCGGATTTGCTCAAAAAGGTCATCCCCAAAATGAGATCCACTCCATCGATCTCGCAGATGGTGAAGTTCTCAAGTCCCTCCCAACTCCCCAGTTGAAGAGGAACATCAAACGCCAACCTTGTCGCCAATTGCGGTTCTCCTTTGGCAGAACGCACCTCAATAGAGGCCCCCACGTCACTTGTCGGGAGTCCCAGCTTTTGTGCTGTTGCCGGTGTCATGAAGGAGTGCGACGCTCCTGTGTCCACCAACAACGACACGTTAGTTCCGGATATTATCCCATCCACGAACAATAACTGACTCCCTTTACGTAAGGCGCCAGTTTCCTGATACAACTCACAAGAAAATTTGCCTACCTTACAAGTCCTGGCGACCACCGCTTCCACCAAGCGACTGATGGTATCTTCCGACAGCTCTGTGGTCGCCCGAGTCATGTTCAATTGCCGGGGCTTCGTGCACTTCTTGGCCATGTGCCCGGGCTCCCCGCAATTGAAACACACTCCCTCAAAGGTCGCCTTCTGTCCGCCATAAGCCGCTCCACCTGCTTTTCCTTTCGAAGCACCGGATGCCACCTTGACTTGTGAAGGCCCTCCCTTCGATTTCCACGTGCCATTGTCGCCGCGTGGCCTATCCCACTTCTTTTCCGGTCGGAAGGAGTCACCTTCCCGCCGGGTCTTCTTGTGGTTCAGCTCCGTACGGCCTTGTCTTTCACCCTTAGGGACATCCGAGAAACATTCAGCCCTCTCAATTGCCTCATTCAAAGTCTTAGGTGGCCTCTCCTCCAACTTCCGCCTGGCCCATGGGGCCAGTCCCGCCACAAAGTTGAAGACCATTTCTGGTTCTGCCATGTCCGCGACTTCGAGCAACAGCACATTGAAAGCTTGGACATATCCCCGAATGTCATCTGTTTGCTTCAAATTCCTCATCTTGTCCCGGGCGAGCCAGGACGCGTTGAGGGGCACAAACTGCCTCTTCATCAATTCCTTGAACCCACTCCAGTTCAAGGTTTCCGGGCTTGGACCTCGGTCGTGAAGGTGTTTCTGCCACCATTGTTGAGCATAGCCCCTCAAATAGGTGGGAGCCACTTCCACCCGATCCTCGTCACTCAACTTGGCCGCCCGGAAGTACTGCTCTAGCTCCAAGAGCCAGGTGTTGAGTGCCTTCCGATTTTGGACGCCCTCGAAGGTGCCGGGTTCCTTCGGCTTCACCTTAAACTTTGCCTTAGTGGAAGTGGTATAAGCCGCCTTCAACACGTCTTTCAACGTCTCGCCAAATTGCGCCAACAACCCTTCCCAAAAGGTTGCCGGCATGGGAGGCATCTGTTAGTCGGTCGGAGCTCTCAAGGATTCCTCAGGCTCCGACTCCTCAGATTCCTCCTGCTCTTGAGCGGCCTCGTTTTCGGAAACATGCATCGCTTCCTCAAACGGCCACCTCGATGACACGTCGCCCCCATCGGGCTCACCAGGATCATCATCTTTTGGGCCATTCCGCTTTCGCTTTGGCTTGCCCGACCCCATGATGAGGCCAATCCCAAGGACGATCACGTACTGAACTCTAAGCTCTGATACCAAGTGTCGCGCACCTCACTTCGGTAAGCTCCCCCCTCAAGTCATAGTTACTCGCTTGATGCGCGCGCCTAACTCCCAACCTGGCCGCCGGGCCAACTTGGAGCTTCGGCTGCTCACCGGGACATAACGGTCCCCCCCTTGATCTCCCAAAGAACCCTCCAACGATTTAGAACCAGCGGAATTCCCTTTGGTAATTGGCAGTCCGGAACAGCTCCCCACTCTTTGGTCGCTTTCCGGCTCGCTCGCTTACTCACTGGCTTTTGGTCACCAACGGGCTTGCACCGTTCTCGGGGTTACTACTCCCTATATATACTTCTGTAGCTGTCCGCGGGGGTTTCACAAACAACCATGCCATTTTATGGCGAACCACCACGAACACCCTCGACTCCCGGTGATGAGTCACGGTGAGTCTTGGCCCACTCACCACGGCCCCTATGGACCGTGATGAGTCCCAAGACTCCCCACGACTCCCACCACAAGGTCTCCGCCCCAGGGTGAGTCCTATGTCACCCCCACTAAGTCCCGCTAAGCTACCACCACCCCTTGTGGAGCCACCCCCACCGCAACCCGGTGTGCGGGGCTCCACCTAGTGAGCGCCTCCGCCTCCTTGAGTGCTTTGGGCACTCAAGGGTGCTTCATCCCCCACATACCTATCGCTGCCACTGCCCCCACCACAGGGACAGCCCCTCTTGTGTCCTGACCCCCTGCCCTCAAGGCAAAGGGCCGCCACATTGAATGTACAAGCATTGGAAACTTAGCCTCTTTTAGAAGCTGGTTACTTTAGGACACTTGATACCATGCCAAACTGATATGGATGGATCTTTTGTGGCCAAATCCAGACCTTGGTTATATGCCCTCGAATGTTTACCTATTTTCCAAAACGGTAAGACATTGGTAGATGTGAAGAGAATGATTCAGGCATTGTATTCAAGTTGCTTTAGGATAAATAATACCAAAGTAACCTGCAGGCCTGATGGGATGAACAATTCAGATTCTTTGTGTTTCCTATGGATGATTGCATGGCATGTAAATCTGATTACAGCCTGTTATGGTAAGGATTTCCCTACCCCGGACATAGAACTTGGTCTTGGGGCATGGAATAAGAGGTGGGAACATTACTCTACCCTACCACTGAAATTACACACCAGCCCCAGACCTAAAACAGATCATGGGGCAAAAAACATGGTGTCAATAAGTGACTTGATGTGCAAAATAGGGCAGCTGATTACACCCTGTTGTATAAGCTGCCAAATATCAGTCTGTAACCCTGCTTTGGTGATGTTCTTTATGTAAAGAAATGCTCTTATTTTGTTCTTAAGCCTTCTATGATCATAAATGGCTTCTTTAAGACCAACAGACATTTCCAGCCATGAACAGTGATCAATGGATCTTTATTTGGACATGGATACTTACTGCTCAGTCACTTTGGTATGTCCAATGATACAAAGAACCCAAAACTATACTAGTTTTTGGGCCAACAATAAATTAGGATGGTTGGTTGTGCCTTGGTATGTAAGCTGACCAAAAAATACAGACTGAATGACATGGCATGTCATGAATGGCACTTTTTAGCATGCTAAACAACGGTTTCCTGCTATGAACAGTGGTAATTGAGTCTCTAATTTTCCCCACCCCCCCCCACCCAGAGACTTCATTGACTTTGAAGTCAGGGATTTGTCATAAAGCTGACTTGTGTGATGAAGAATGGTTGATAATGAGGCTGATTCGTCGTTAATTTTACAATGACCTTGTCAGGTCTTTGTCTATGTCTCGACGAGACATAAGTATCTTCCCTCTCTGATTTAGACCAGTGTACTTGGTGGTTCTTGTACACATTATCAACCAATCTCCCTTCTGTTTTCAGTTTTATGTTTGATTTACTAACACCTTGGTCTGAGCATGACAAAAGGTTATCAAATATGTTCATGATTGAAGTGATGAACCCAAGGCAATGGGAAGGCCAAAGCCATGAGATATCAGCCTCCTCTCCCGCCATGACCATGGTGTGGAGCAAGCAAGTCCTTCATAAGGTAAGATCTTCTCCAGCAAAAATATGTTGGCTAATTGGTCATGGAGAGTAAGGCATCCTTGAAGGTACCTGAGATAAGCATAGAACATCCATAGGGCTTCTGAATGCTGAAATTTTGAGCTAGGCCTTGGTAAGACAGCTTGCTGGAGTAGACGTGTACACCTTATACATGATCCGGTCAATGCACATTACTCTTGTTTGCCAGTCCCCTGTAGCCGATGCCTTATGTCAGATGTAGATACCTTATGATAAGAATGAGTTCCATTTCTTTGGCTCAAATGTTTCCATGTTTCTCCTGGTTATGGCTTTGCTCTTTATAGCACCATAAAAAAATACCCAATTATGATATGCTGCTGGTAGATGTTTGTCTGAATATAACCAGGTGGTAAACCCCTGCCAGACTTCATTACCTAAGTCCCAATACCTGCCCCCTTTGATTTTGTACACATGTTTTACCCAAAACAAGGGGTGGGTAAACACTAAAAGTCTAATATAAGATTTCCTGATTGTTACTTTATGACAATCATTTGGGCGACTATCTCTTGTTCCCTATGGCATACTGATGTGACAATGGAGCAATGATATGACAAGCTGATGGCTTTAAAGAGAGCTGGTAACATGCTACAATGTAGGGCAGACCTGTTTTCATGACCAGACAGTGTTCTTGAATGTACAAGCATTGGAAACTTAGCCTCTTTTAGAAGCTGGTTACTTTAGGACACTTGATACCATGCCAAACTGATATGGATGGATCTTTTGTGGCCAAATCCGGTCCTTGGTTATATGCCCTCGAATGTTTACCTATTTTCCAAAACGGTAAGACATTGGTAGATGTGAAGAGAATGATTCAGGCATTGTATTCAAGTTGCTTTAGGATAAATAATACCAAAGTAACCTGCAGGCCTGATGGGATGAGCAATTCAGATTCTTTGTGTTTCCTATGGATTGTCGTGCGCATACGCATCGCTACACAACTACATCGCTGTCCAAACCACACCACACATATATGCACAATAAAGTAGTCTGCCACAATCGCCCCCCTAGCTGGTGGATAGGTCCTTCTAACTCCAAATAGCTACAAGATGTAATAGCCACAACCGTACTAAGTCCTCTATCACTGTCCCTATTGTACTCAAACTCTAAAGACCAAGAGGCCGAGTACAAGAGTAGCCCCATCGTTAGTCGTCATCTTGCAATCTGTGAACTTGAGCCAGGCCAGGATCTCGTGTGTTCAAGGTCTCATTGCATTTCTTGTTAGCCTCCCATGGTTGTATCCACTCCCACTATCCAATGCATTGTGGACATAACCAATCCCCATCCGGAACCATCTCAAGAGGTGGAGTCAAGCATCCCATATGCCAACCTCTAGAGCATCGATCACACACCAGCATGGTGGCTGCCCCTTTAGCAGACCCACACAACATGCACCTCAAACTTGCAGATACCACTGCCAGGTTTGGGTCAATCTTGCCATCGACATTTGGAAGGTGACATGGCGCACAATTACGCACATGGTCCTTCCAAGTTATGCCATCCCGACCCTCCAAGACCAAGACGCCTGAGGGCAAGACCTCTCGAACCCTCAAAATAACACGTCCTGCAGTCACATCCAAGGTCGTAGGAGCAGTCTGCTATAGATAGACATAGTCACCAGGGTTGAATCTCCGAACCCTAGGACGATAGCCCCCACCACGTATGGTAGCATACCTCAACGTATCACGGTGTTGTGCAATGGCAAGGTTCTCGAAAGCCATGGGCATGACTTTCTTGAACAACTCTGCATGCTGCTCACATGCACGTGCCCACACGTCCGGATCGTCAAGGTTAAGAACTGTAGCAGCTTCCCTACGAATGGATGTAGGCAAATCCGGCTCTTGGCCAAAGAGAAGAAAGTATGGTGAGAAGGAGGCAAGTGATGCTTGCTTGTTGAACCTGTAGCCCATGGCTAACCAGGGTAACTGAAGGTCCCAATCTCCTAGGTGTCCCTTCTGCAAGCCATACTTGCGCAAACCCCTCTTTACTGTCTGAACAACTCTCTCTGCGAAGCCATCGGCCTCAGGATGATCCCGAGAAGTGGTGCGGTGGTCTATCAAGGCCTTGTCACACAAAGCCTGAAACTCCCCCAAGAACTCTCTCCCTTGGTCCGTGAGTACCTTAGCTGGAGCACCGAATTGGCTAAGCACACAATCCAAGAATGCATACGCAGCTCCCTCACTAGCCTTATCAGGCAATGGAACCAACTCAATCCACTTGGAGAAGTGCTCCACCATCACCAACACGTACTTGTTGTGGCGCATGGTCAGTGGCAACGGCCCTGCGAAGTCAAGACTCCACCTGTAGCGCAATCCCATGATCGGAAGAGGGTGCAATTATGGAGTATGGGTGTTGAATGAAGCACGCACCCTGTCACACACCATGCACCTAGCCACAAATTGTTGCACCTCTGTGTGCATACCACGCCACCAATATTGCCCCTGCAGTAGACTATGAGTGCGTCGCACCCCAAAATGCCCCAACTCCTCATGGGCATGCCGCACTAACCATGCCCGCTGTGTTGGGTGAGGCACAATCCTCACTCGACCATCCTCCCACACTTGGAGCAGGTGTGTCCCCTCCCACTTGAACCTCTTGGCTTGTTGTAGGATCCGATCCCTCTCCTTGGCAATCACAGTGGCTGCCGTGTCTCCAGTGCAAAGATAGTCCAACACAGCTGAATCCTCATGTATATCTTTGGCGCCACCTTGCTCATTGCTGGCCTCAGGGTCCTCAGACACTTGATCCTCAGTCATCCTTGTTGCAGGTCCAACCTGGCCTTCCGCTGCCAAGATACACAGAAATGCAGATGCATGCCATCCGGGCACCATCTCCTCGTCCGTCTCACCATGCCACCGAGCTCCAGTGTCATCCTGCTGGCTCGTGCATGGATTGCGACTCAACCCATCTGCATTGCGATTGACCAAACCCGGTCGATGCACCACCTGAAAGTCATACTCTTGAAGGATGAGTGCCCACCATGCAAGCTTCCCCGTAAGCTTGTCTGACTCCATCAACCACTTGAGTGGTTGGTGATCCGTGACAAGGGTGAAGAGATTGCCGTATAGATAGCACCTGAAGTGTGCCACGGCCCACACTGCAGCTAAGCATTCTCCCTCATATGAGCTATACTTAGACTCGGCAGCATTGTTCGAGCGGCTAGCGTAAGCCACTACGAACTCTCTTCCCTCATCATCCACCTGTGTGAGCACCGCTCCAAGCCCCAGCATGCTCCAATCCGTATGAAGCTGAAAAGGACGCCCCCTGATAGGTCGTCTCAAGATGGGCGCCGAGGTCAACCTCGCCTTGAGCTCTTGAAAAGCTTGTTCTTGCTCATCTTCCCACTGCCACTCCTGGTCCACCTTGGTCAGCTTGGTTAGAGCCTTTGCAATGGCACTAAATCCCTTAACAAACCGTCTATAATAGTTTGCTAACCCCATGAAAGCTCGAACTCAGCTCACATCCGTGGGGCGTGGAACCTGTGCAATGGACTCTACCTTAGTCTGCTGTACCCCCAATCCTCTAGGATATATCATGTGACCCAGATACTCAATCTGGTTATGGAAAAACTTGCACTTTCCCGGTGTAACTTCAATCCGTGCGCCCTCAAGCGCTCAAATACCCCCTGAAGGTGTCTCTCATGCTCCTCCACCGTAGCACTAAAGATGATGATGTCATCTATGTAGCACCGGGCAAACTCCACCCCTGCTAGAATCCTGTCCATGACTCTTTGAAACTCAGCAGGAGCGTTTTTAAGCCCAAATGGTAAGAACCGCCACTGGTATAGGCAATCCTTCCCGTGCTCATTGATCCCCCAGAATGCCGTCTTTTGCTTATCCGCCTCCTTGATCGGCAACTGGTGATATCCGGATCGTAAATCCAACGTGCTAAAGACCTTGGCATGCCCAATGGCATCAAAGATCTCCTCTGGTGTCGGCATGGCATACCTATCGGACTTGGTCTGACGATTGTCTTCCCACTGCCACTCTTGATCCACCTTGGTCAGCTTGGTTAGAGCCTTTGCAATAGCACTAAATCCCTTGACAAACCGTCTATAATAGTTTGCCAACCCCATGAAAGTTCAAACGCAGCTCACATCCGTGGGGCGTAAAATCTGTGCAATGGCCTCTACCTTAGTCTGTTGTACCCCCAATCCTCCAGGATATATCATGTAACCCAGATATTCAATCTGGTTGTGGAAAAACTTGCACTGCTATATGGCTACGCAAGAGAAATAGTGAGGTCAAGTTGTCAGTGAAAATGTAGTACGGTGGGGGAAACATGGCGAGTTGGGAGAGGGCTTCGTAGATGGCCATAAGTTCGGCACGTAATATGGTGGCAGGTCCTAGGAGTCGGTGGGCGGTCCCCTTGTTGGTGGCTGCATGATAGACTCCATACCCGGCACAAGAGCCGGAGTGTGAGCCATCGGTGTAGTGTGCATGTAGTGGGGGATATTTGGGAGAGGTTGGGCCTAGGTGTACCGGGGGTGCCCACACGTGTTGTATTGTACGAGGAGGAGGGGGGGCGGGGAGATGCCTGAGCCCATGTTTTGTTTGGTCTAGGTCTATAGGATAGGGCTGAGGGGTTGTGTATGGGTGGGGGTCGGAGGGTGGTGATAGACATACCATGGGTGTTGGATAATAAGTGATTAAGGCGGGGGAGGAGTCTGGGGGTATATGGGTATGATGGGTATTATGGACCATTAAGATCGAGGTAACAGTAGGTTCTTTGTGGCGTAGGTATGTCGGGAAGGGTGGGTTGTGTATGTATCTAAGTTGCTTGGGTTCAATGACCGCTAGCGGAGTTACGTCAGGGGGGAGTTGAAGAAGAGGGTGTTGGTGATCAGGCGATCTCTGTTGTGTGGGAATCAGGATGGTGGTGGTGGAGGGGGAGGCGTGTGCAGCGCGGCAAGCCCATTGAAGGGCTTCATGTGCGAGGGGCCCCGGGGGCGGGTGAGCGAGGCCCCCGCCAATCCAGGTATGCTGAGTAGCGGAGCCTAAGGCCCCAAATACACAATCTCGGGGGTGCAGGCTGTCATAGGAAGAAAGTTCAAGGGGGCAAATGAGCGGGCTGGAGTAATATGAGTGGGTAAGCTGAAAGGAGGTGATGAGGAGGTTGAGGATGTCAGGAGGGACATAGTTGTGTGTGTAGGCTACCGCTAGTTTGTTAAGGGTGCAGGGTTTTTTAGTGGGGGTGTCGCATAGATATTGATCAATAAGCCAACTAACCTCAGTGGCAAAATCTTGTTTTGGAGGTTGCAGGTGGCGATTATGTGTGGTGGAAGTTGAGTATTTGTACCATAGCCAGGCAAGCCGTACATTGGAAATGGTCCCAGCGAATCTCCCGTTAGTTGTGTAGATGTTGGATATTGTTTGGCTAGGGCATATGATGGGTGAGACATGCTCAATGTCTTTGTCGAGGTTGCATTCTGTAATGTGTATTTGGATATTAGGGGCGGATAGGGGGGTGCGGATGAAGCGGGCATCAATGGGCTGGGTCTGGGAGGCATGGTGCTGATGGATGTGTGCTAGATAGTTGGTGTTAGTTGTTTTGTGGAATTGTATGAGAAGAGTACGGTTATGCGATGGGTCGCGGTCATCATGTGTCCCGAAAAGGTCGTCTTCAATTTGCCAGGTGTTATCTTCGGCCGGGAAACCGGCCCACTTGCATAAGTAGTATGTGTCAACACAAATTGCACCAAATGAGTCAAGTGATGTTTGGGTTCTGATGCCGAGGAATATAGCCTCAATGACGAAGGCCTTAGGGTGGTCTGGGTTGGTTTGGTGGGGATGGGATTGCGAGGTAGTCAGTAATGGGGAGCTAGGGGGCGGCTGTTGGTGTAGGTTAGGTGAGGTAGGTGGGGCCCGAATAGGATGAATGGTGGGGTGGGAGATGGGAGGGGGGTCTGATGGGGTATATATTGGAGAGTTTTGGGAGGCTTTGAGTTGCTGTAATATTGAGGGGGTAGGGGCTATTCTGAATTCAGGAAGGAGGTCTTGTTTATTGTGCGGGTAGAGTGTACATGGGAGATCGCAATCCACGATACAGGAGGCAAATGGGTGGCAGAAGAGGGAGAGGAGGTATAGTAGATATCTGCGTGTTTTGATTGTGGCTCGGGAGTGTTTTAAGGTGAATTGGCATGCGGTCAATAGCCGGTACCCATTAGCGGCAGTGAGTTGGGCGAGATTGGTGATATGGCAAGCTTTGAAGTAGGCTAGGATATGTTTCTTCTGGCGGGGGTGTGAGATTTCAACTTGTGAGAAAAAAGGGTTGTGGTGCCATGCACGTTCAAGCGGTGATATAGTACTTGGGTAACCTGGGAGATCAGTTTGAATGCTTATTTTCATTTGGCGCAGGATGAATAGAGTGCGGGTGGGGGAGTGGAGGCAGGATTGGGGATGGAGAGAGGGGAGGGAGTATAGTCCATTATATTTGGAGGCGAGGTGCTTGAGTAGCCCTCTGAAAATGAGCCCTAGACGGCCCGGGTCGTTGAGGGCTTTTTGGAGTTGTGTGCCAAGGGTACGGGCATATGAGATAATAAGGGGGGTGGATCCTATACCGTAGTTATCTTGTGGGAGCTGAGTGAGAACATTCGGCGTGCTGGTAGGCAGGCCGCAAATACGTTTACACTAGAAGCATTCGTGTCTTTTCCGAATCGACTGCATGTCCGCCACCACTCCGGGAACCATTTGGTAGTAAACGGGACTACTGGAGAGTCGAAACAGACAATGTGGGCCCACGGGGACATTTCGGACGGCGGACGGAAGTGGGGTCAACGACTCCGGAGTCGTAGCAGAATTCCGGGCTATTTAACGAATTGCGTAAATATATAAAATTTGAAAAAACCGAAATTACAAGTGATTGTAATTACTGCACATGCGACTACAAATTTTCATTCCTCATTCGATTAATGGAATAAAGATATTTATTCATTAAAGTGAATATGTAGTCGACTCAACGACTCCATGAACCACTGCACATTCATTGCACCCGTGATTCGGCAGCACATTTGTTGACGTGGCTTTCACAAAAAGAGGTAAACAAAATGTCGCCTTGGGGGAATAGATATTTTAATACGTGCTGCCTCCACCTGGCGGAGACAGGGATGCAAGTGCTGCGTTGGACATGGCGGGACGTGGGAATGCGAATCCTGACACGGCAAGGCCTTCGTATACTGTGAGCATGCGTAGTGGCTTCTCAGAAGGGTGTGACATCGGGGTCTTGGTCATTCAACATTTACAGAATGTGCTGGATGGAGGCACGATGGAGCGCGCATACGGGCATGCCCTTCTGGCATCAATTCCCAAGTATCCACGTAAGGTGAGGCTGCTGAATTGGGTTTTTGTCCGTCTAGTTTTCTAACAGCATGCTCAAAACGTTCATTGTGCCATTGAGTGGCCTTGCAATAATTTGATGTGTAGCTACTTTTCCATTTCACAAGTTATGAAGAAGGCGTCACAGAAGAAGATCGCAAAGACGTCAAGGCTGAAGGATATGCCCTTTGGTTGTGAACTACAATCATATCATGCCAAACCCCATTTTCCCCATGCAGATGAGGGAGACATTCTGCATTTGCGAGTAGTGGGACTTAATTCCGATGTTGACTTGAAGGCAGTTGTGACACCAGAGAAACTGGAAACTACCTCCAAGAAAGTTGAAACTCGTAAGATAGTCATGTATTCGTTTCATTATCTCCAAACTGGGATTCTGAGTTATCATCCGACCCTTTACATGTGCGCTGGATGGAGTATAATTTTGGTTTAGGCATTTCCTGCCACCAGACGTTCGCTTCTCCAATTTTTACATTTAAGGATATGTCTGTGTTTATGGCACTCTTTTCCCCAAGGAGGCCTGAGTACCCCCCTGTACTTGCAAGAATTTGATGTGTAGCTGCTTTTCCCTTTCATAAGTTATGAAGAAGCAGTGACAGAAGAAGATCGCAAAGAGATCAAGGCTGAAGGCATTCATTAAGGTCTTGAACTACAATCATATCATGCCAAACCAGCTTTTTCTGACGCAGATGGTGTCATGAGACATTCTGCGATTTGCGCGTAGGTGGACTTAATTTTGATGTTGACTTGAAGGCAATTGTGACATCAGGGAAACTGGAAACTACCTCCAACAAAGTTGAAACTCGCAAGGTAGTCGTGTATCAATCTCGTCATCTCCAGCAATTCCGAGTTATCATCCGACCCTTTGGATTCGGACTGGATGGAGTATAATTCTGGGTTGGCATTTCTTGCCACCACACGTTGGCTTCTCAAATTTTTGCATTTAAGGAGGTGTCTGTGTTTATGGCACTCTTTCTCCCAAGGAGGCCTGAGTACCCCTTTTACTTTCCCGCAATTTGATGTGTAGCTGCTTTTCCATTTCACAGGTTATGGAGAAGGCGTCACAGAAAAAGATCGCAAAGAGGTCAAGGCTGAAGGCGTTCATTAAGGTTGTGAACTACAACCATGTCGTGCCAAACCAGCTTTTCCCGTCGCTGATGGTCTCATGAGACATTCTGCATTTGGGAGTAGGTGGACTTAATTTGGATGTTGACTTGAAGGCAGTTGTGACACCAGAGAAACTGGAACCTACCGCCAAAAAAGTTGAAACTTGCCAGATAGTCATGTATTCGTCTCGTTTTCTCCAAACTGTGATTTTGAGTTATCATCCAACCCTGTATGCATGATTTGTGCAGAGGCATGCCTAGCTGAAGGAGTAACGAGTGTGGGTCTAGATTCTTCCAACAGAGCCGGCCTTCAAGCTCCAGATTACCTTTGATTCTTTGTTGGTTTTAGCTACAAGAAACCTGCATGGGTACATGCTCAACTGGAATTTGCAGCAGCTGCGGCACAATTGGCAAAATCAGGCGCTGCTAATGAAGGCACCTCCTTCGAGACCCAATTCACCATGTTTTTCCCTCTTGTCAGATCCGGCCCTAAATTTTCTGGTTCAATTCTGCAGGTTAGCTAGTTGAGTGAACCTTTGATGGTTTGGAGTGACTTTGACATGATGCTTCCAATGAGTCAACAGGAAAGTATCCAGAAACAGGTGACACATACGAGGCAAAGCGGTGGAATGAACACTTTTGTGACCCTGGAAGTCAATAGTGGGACAATCGAGGCAAATGGTGTATGCCTGTTGGATTGCAGAGAGTACCAGATGCAAGACAACATAGGAACTAGTGTGATAAGTTGCGTTCGGTGTTTCCTAGAACAAATCTAGGCTACCATTATCAGCTGCAAGGCAAGGATGTACGCATCCTTTCTGCAGAGGCAGTGATACGTGAAGAAGCAGGGATGGAGTGTGGGTCCACATTCATCCAAGAGGGCCAGATTTCAAGCACAAGATTACTTATGATTCCCTGTGGATCAATAGCGGCAACAAACCTGCATGGGTAGATGGTCAAGTGGAAGCGCAACAGCAGCCGGCTCATATCTGGGAATCAGGTCCGTGTTCAACACATTTCAGGCGTTTTTCCCCTCTTATCAAAATTGGCCCTAAAATTTCATGTTCAATTCTGCAAGTTTGCTACTTCAGTTAATCTTTGATAGTTTGGAGTGACTTTGAAGTGATGATGCCAATGTGACAACAGGAAAGTGAGGGGAAACCGGTAACACAGACGTCGTCGAAGCTGTGGAGACTGCTTTTCTGACCCTGGTAGGCAACGGTGGGTCAACCGAGGCAAAAGGGTAAATGCACGTTGAAATACAGAGAGTAGCAGATGCAATTGAGCATAGGAACTAGTGTGATGAGTCTGAATTGGGTTTTTCCTAGAACAAATGAAGGCAATCATTGTCAGCTGCTAGCACCAAGGCAAGCATGTATGCATGATTTCTGCAGAGCATGGATAGCTGAAGGTGCAGAGATAGAGTTTGGATCCAGATTCATCCAAGAAATGTACTGGGAATGCAGATTTGAATATGATGGCGTGCTGCATCGCGACATAAACCTGCATTTGACATTCAGGCTTAGGATTCATGCAATTTGGTGCTGGTCAGGCTTGCACAGTTCCTCCGCAGAAGTGGGAGCTCATCCGAGGGATGGGGACCTTGTAAGTGCTTCTTCATTTTGTACTCACCTTGTTTTTGCATCGCACTTGTGCTGCAAGGGGCAGAGCCATTCATTTGGCTCGAGGTTCAATTCCTCTGCAAGTGAGCTATACCCGTGTCACTACAAATCAGTTAGATGTATTTGTGGTGGTTGTTGGATTTGCGGCTCTGGGGGGTCTTGCCAAGTGCTTGCAGGGATCAATGTTAATGTGGACGTGGCAGTACATGCAGCAAAAAAGCTCCTTCACTGGTGAAGAAGACCATGCTGCAACATATGTCATGCTATTGCTTTGAGAATGCTGCCGCAGGTGGGAGAATGCAGCAATGGTGAGAAGGAAAGCAAAGGAAGCACGAAAAGGTGTCGTCCGGTCCTGCTCCTTTGGAGACACCCCCCATTCCATTGGTCTTTGTTCTTGGAAAGCATGCATATGGGCCAGAAAAGGCATGCACATATTCACGTCTACTTCCCGTACATGAAAACGATCCTCTCCTCACATGTCAGAAACGGTATTGGCAAGTAAATATAGGTTTGTTCACAAGACAATACTAAGTTCTTCGGCTTGGACGGGGCATCCAGTTCATGTGGCTATTCCTGAATCGAGGGGTGACCACATTCCAGGACATTATCGATATGGTTAACTGTCTCGCCCTTCGCACTTGCAGGACTGTACAAAATGGGTTCTAAGGACAGTAAGAGTCCTTAGCACAGCTCTCGTCTATGAGCTGCCAGCTTAATGGACACTAAGATTTAGCTGGGCTCACTATCCATATCCGAAGAATCTTTCCCTTCACAGCCCACATCTGCAATTTGCCTTGCGCTAATTACCAACCCTGGAATGTCTTCCTCATTAAAGGCAACTGCTCCTTCCAAAGAGACTGGTTCGGCTGTATCTGGTAGATTTTGTGGTTCCCTCAAACCCTCGTGGTCGGCATTCTCCCCTAGGTCCAGATCATGGACGTTGGCCACGACTCGTTTGGCCCAGGGGTGTGAAAACCCGCCTTCCATCCCGGCGCATGGGTGTCATCTGAAAAGAAAACTTGCTCAACTTGCGATGGGAAGATGAATTGCTCTTCATCTGGTGGTAGCATTTTTCTGAAATCAGCAAGGAGGAACCCGTACTCATCCCATTTTATGGTGGCATTCTCTCCCACCGTGTTGGCTTTTACCCAAGAACAACGGAGTAGAATTGGCTTCACAAGACCATAGTCTAGTTTAAGGATCTCTTTGATGACTCCTACATATTGCACAGGGCATGAAATTGGATTCCGATCTCGTGCACAACTCCTACTCTTTTGTTCAAAAAATGATGCCACTCCACTGTCATAAGTCACAAGGAGGCTGGTGTTGGCATCGTCCACTCTATAATGATTGCCATATGCTTTCATTGAGCGGTACGAAGTGGCAATCAGCCCCGGGGGGAATGACAGACTCACCATGCCCTGATCTGGGTCCTTGTTCTCTGATGCGTACACTGCAACTGCAGATCTGACCCACACTGCAAAGGGCTGCAACTCCTCTTTTGTTGTGGGGTACTCCACCCAGGATCTGCGCCTACGACCCCCTCCGCCATGCTTTTGCAAATGCACTCCGTTCCGTTTTCAGGCGGACCTTCTCCGCTCCGTACTTTCTTGCCCTGCGCCATACTCCCCTCTGGCCGTCCCATGTTGCATACATACCCCTTCAGATCCTTCATGTACCTCTCCATGGGGTACATCCAACGGCTGGATACGGGCCCACACACATGCAGCTCCTCTACAAGATGCACTAGCAAGTGCGTCATGACGTCAAAGAATGATGGAGGGAATTCTTTCTCCAACAAACAAAGGGTCATAGCCACATCCTCACGCAACGATGTAATGTCCCTCAGATCCCACACCTTCGCACAAATCTTCCTAAACACTCGACTTACACGCATTATGGCCATTCGAGGACCCGGCGCCATCGTACCTCGGATGCACACTGGCAAAATCTGATGCATCATCACGTGTAGATCATGTGACTTCATCCCCGACCATTTCTTGTTCATGGCGTGCTTTTGGAAAGCACCCGAGAATCCGGTTGGCACTTTGATGGCTCCCAATGTCTTCAAAAAGTGCTCTTGCTCTGATTTGGTCAGGACGTATGATGCTGCTGGCATGAGCACTTTGCGAGGTCTATTTGGATCAGGCCTTAGCCACAGATGTGACCGTATCCCTTCAATCTCCATGTCGTTTCGTACGTTTATCGTATCCTTCTCCCCAAAGATCGTCTTCAGAATGTTCTCACATAAGTTCTTCTCACAATGCATGGGGTCCAGGAGGTACCGCTGCAAGAGGTCCTGAAATGCCAGATGTCCTCCCATGAGACCAAGTTCCATGGGCAAAAATAGTAGAATATGTGGCAGAAGTTGTCCATGTTACTACGTTCTGCTTTCAACAACTGCACGATCCTCTCCACAGTGAGGTGTATAACTTCAACATCTACTGCATAGTAGTTACACTGACTTAGGAGTTGGTGGAAGGACTCCTGACAATAAAGGTAATTCCAGGAAGCACAATGTGAAAGAAAGTGAGTGAATGGGGGGGGAATTCATGCACCTTCCAGTATGGCAAATCCCAAAGGATTGTCCGGCGCTTCACCCCGTGCTCCATGGCTGGATCCGCACTACTTCCTTCTCTCCCTCCAATCTCCATGAACGCCTCTTTCTCCTTTGCAAATTGCAAGGTCTCCTCCGGTGTCACAGCATTTGGTGCCATTCTCCTTTCAACACATCCATTGAAGTGCCTTCCTGCTCGTCGATAGGGGTGGTTTCTTGCAAGGTAACGTCGATGCCCCATGTATACTATCTTCCCCAATGGCTTTGAGTGCCGTGAATCCACATAGGGCCCACAAATGGGGCTCCCTTTGTAGCCCTTGGTCCTGCAACCCGCAAGAAGGCCATATGCGGGGAAATCGTGGATTGACCACATGAGTATGGCACGGAGGGTGAAACTCCGTTGCCCTACTGGTTTCAAAATGTCGTAAGCTTCAACTCCATTCCATAGTTCCTGTAGCTCTTCAATCAATGGTTGCAAATACACATCTATGTTTGCATTTGTCACGGACTCCTTGCCTGGAATCAAGAGAGAAAACATGACAAAGAACTTCTTTGTTGTCAACCATGGTGGCAGGTTGTATGCCACCAACTGCACCGGCCATGTGGACCATGTGCAGCTCTTTGATCCGTACGGGTTTACTCCATCCGTAGATACAGCCAATCGCACATTGCGTGGGTCCTCGGCGAAATCGGGCCAAGTTACATCTATATGCTTCCATGCAAGGGAATCTGGGACATGCCTTACCAAACCATCGTTTGAGGCATTCCTAGAATGCCAAGTCATGAGCTCACTAATGGTCTTGCATTTGTAAAGACGTACATGATATGATTTTGAACACTGCCCTAGTGGACATGTATGCCAATGAAAGCCTGACAACCTTGGAAAAGGGCCCAGAGCTGGTCCATGGTGAAAGAAAAGCTAGATGTTTTTGTGACACAAGGCCCTCATGCCCCCCCCTGGTGACCCCGCCACCCTTCCCTCTTGGATTGCTGCCCTATCCACACTGGGCAGAGAATCCAAAAAAGCAGCCTACATGATCACCAAACAAAAAGCCACGGACAATCACAAAAAAATTGTTGCCTCCTTCAACCAGCTACTGCATGACCATCCCAAAAAAGCTCACAAAGCCACCTTCGATCCTGCACTAAACCCACCCATTGACTGCCTCAAACATAGGCTTGGCCACCTATTAACTAAACCTGATGACATCAAGAACGAGATATGGATCCAAGCTTCAGCCTCCTACATGCCCACTACCACTAACTGCTTACACCCAAACCATCACAACCAAAACTGCATGTGTAAAGTCAAGCACTACCCGTGGCATGACCTAGACGGATTTACATTAGACCGACGAGGCTCCCCCTTTGATCACATCCAAGACCTCTTTACAATTAACCTATATAACTCATGCCTAAAAGCCCTATCAAAAACTAAAGCTCCTGGTCCTGACCTGATCCCGAATGCTATCCTCCAAGCACTTGACCCCCAACTTCACCTCCTCCTCTTCAAATTCTTTAAACTTTGCTATCAACTACAAAGGATACCACATTCCTAGAAGCATAGCCGTACCATCTTACTATTCAAAAAAGGGGACCCTACATACCTTAATAACTACAGACATATAGCCCTCGCAAACACTATCTATAAACTCTTCACTAGCACACTAACTACCATGCTATCTAGTTACGGCAAGCAGCACCATATCCTCAACGACCCTCAAGAGGGATTTCGTGCCACTCGCAGTACCACCAGACAAATCCAGTATGTATTATCAGCCCTTGAGGATGCTAAACTTACTAAACAGGATATCTACCTTCTGTATATTGACTTTAAGAACGCATTCAGCTCCTTAGACCATGCCAGACTACTGGCGATTTTGAATGACCTTGGCTATCCTCTAGATGCCATCCAACTTATCGGCAATATCTATACTGATAGTGCCACTGAATACTCTGGTTCTTACTACGGCTCTACCCCTCCTATCCCTATTCTACGTGGCACTATCCAGGGTGATATCCTAAGCCCATACCTCTTCATTATTTTTCTAGAATCACTCTTACGTTGGTTTGCCTGTGGCAACCTAGGATACCGCTACAAAACCTCACCCAACGAAATAACAACCGCCGCCTATGCTGACAACTTAGCCATCCTTACTCACAAACCCCAACACCTTAACCGCCAAGTTGACAAACTATCCCGCTTTAACCAATGGTCCGGCATGGAACTCAGTCTACACAAATGCGCCGTCACAGCAGCCACCCACCACAGCAAATTCACTAGAGCTATGATCGATTCTCACTGTAGATTACACATCCATTACCAGAATAGCCCCTTCCCTTTCTTAGGTCCTGACGAACCTTACACATACTTAGGCATCCAGCTCGTTCCCTCACTCAAATGGCACGTCCAAAAGGCCGCTACACTTACCAAACTAACTAACAAAAGCCTAGCACTCCTTCAATCTCCTATCCCCATTAGACTTAAATTAGCAATCACCCAATCGGTGCTCAAACCACAAGTCCAATACGCTTTCCACGCTGCTCCATTCTCCCTCCCTGACATCCGCATGCTTGACAAGCATATTATCCAACTTACCAAGTGGATTTGTGGACTCCCTACTAGTACCCCGAATGCCCTTACCCAACTTCCCACGGATTGTTATGGTATGAGTTCTAGCCCCCTCATCACCTCTTACGTCCGCACCCTTGGTACTCAATTACTAGAAGCCCTCAACGACCCTGGGCGGCTAGGGCTCATCTACCGGGGTATCGTCAAACACCTCGCCTCAAAATTCAATGGTCTCCACTCCCTTCCTATTCTCCACCCACAGTCATGTCGTCACTCCCCAACCGCACGTTCTTTGCTCATCTTGCGGCAAATGCGTATTAGCCTACAAACGGACCTGCCAGGTTATCCTAACACGATGTCTCCATTAGAAGCCCCCTAGATCTCAAGCCCTTTCCTCTAACAACCAACATGTAGCCCAGTGGTAAGGGCATATACCCTCTTACAAGTGGTTGTGGGTTCCCACCCTGTTGGTTGTTACAGAGGTTAGCTATTTCATGAGCATGAGCGGCATGAGCGGCATGAGCGGAGTAGTAAGACAATCGGTTTTCATGAGCAGAAGTACAAATTTCGAAAATAAAAAACAATAAAAAACAATAATTTAATGCAATGTGTCAGGAAAAACAAATATATTATTCGGCCCCTTGAAGGGAAAATTGTAGTTTTGACAGTTGTGCTCATGATATTTCGTCTTCCGCTCATGCCAATTCCCAGCGACATGTGCAAATATGGCGCCGAATTTCGCGGGTCTCTCTGGCGAAAAATGGTGCCGAATTCTGCGACTATAGGTCCCCTCATGACAGGTAATTCGGCGCCATTTTTCCAGTGCATGTTCGGACTTAGCCAGTTTTCGGCGCAAAATAGGGAAATTCGGCGCCATTTTTCCAGACACTGTACCAGTGCATGTTGGGACTTAGCCAGTTTTCGGCCCAAAAAGAGAAATTCGGCGCCATTTTTCCAGACACGGTACCAGTGCATGTTGGGACTTAGCCAGTTTTCGGCCATGTTTGTCGTGGGCATGTCGGTGTCGGAGTCGAGACACATTTCCTGCACAAGCACATGTTGAGGTTACAAGCAAGTTACAAATATGGCCAAGAATAATATTCAACGGGACGCGAATTCGTGCAACTCACCTCCCGCATATAGTCGCCGAACTGGAGGAAACGATAATGCCACCATGCTAGCCAACTGACCATTGCTCCCTCGTCTGATTTCCTTACAGCACCTGACGATGTCCACCAAGCCCGTATACATGCAAACTGTGTCTCTGCATCATCCAAGGTGGGAGCGCGCTTCCACGCACATGGAACGGTGCTCCTCTATGAAATCTGGCGCCACGAGCCTGGTTGTGTACTGCAAAAGGCTCTGCAAAAAATGGAACCCACAAGATCTCTCTTGCCTTCCATGGGAACATTGGGTCTTTGCCCGTACACCCTTCGGATGGCAGCCCAATTGCTTGTGCGTTGTCCGCCATGAAACCACGGAAATTGGGAGGGGCAATCCCGCCTTGGCCATCTGTTCGTTTATTCCCTACCAAAGAAGCATCTCCGATTGTGTGTCCTCTCCTTCATCTCACAAATAGCAATTGTCATTAGCATCCTGCAGTGGGTGTCGTAGACATGTGCACCCATTGTCACCCACTGGTGATTTGTAATTCGCTGATATGGTCGAACATGACCCAACCTGTTTGACAAGTCCCCACTCGTCATCCTGTCGACCAGTTCGACGCCGCTGCCAGGTCCACACGTGGACATTTTGAATACGAAACAACGATCTGCCTCAGTCCCTTGTCCTGGAAACCTACTTCCATGAATGTAGTCATATCCACATCGTCGCTTCACCTCCAGAATGGAGTGCATGATCCGAGCCACACCCAATTTTCTGTTTGCATGAGACAATGTGGTTTCGGACATTCGGTGAACATATGGGGGACACCGACTCTAGCAATGCCTCTATTTCTTCTCATCGAGAGGAACTCTATCGGAGCCGTCTTCCGACATAATTCTGGCCAATGCCATCTTATGGGCGGCTTGGAGCTGTATCTGTTTGGGTTTGGCACCCGGTCTCAACTTAACCTCCTCCTGAACGAGCTGCTCTGCTTCGTGGGCAACCTCCGCGAGTTCCCCTCGCCAATTTGTGACAATGGGAACCAACGTATTATGCAAGCTCGGGTGAGGTCAGGGAAAACGGTGCAACACATAGAACTGCTTGGCATTACAAACAGACATGCAGTGTGGTGGTTCTTTGCAATGTGCACACTTAAATGTGGAGTTCGGAACCTTCTCCTGAGCTCGAAATGGGTTGATGAGCTGTGCCTGTCCAATCGGTCTCGTTCCTGTGACCTCTGGATTTAAAGTGGAAGCAAGTTGGGGAGAAACACCGCAAACGCGCCGCACAAACAACGTAGCGCACCCGCACACCATCGAGCATCTCATGCTGGTGGTTTTGGTAACGCACCAAGGATGACCGTCATGTTTCTATCCATATCTGTCAACATTCCGGACGCCCTCGAGTAGTCCGCCGAGGAGGGAACTCAAAGAAGATACGTCGTCGTCGTCGGCGGGAAGGCATGTAACCCGATTTAATTGCGAACTTGCTGTAGTCCAGCCGGCCAGCTCCGACCGGTGTCCCTCCAGGTGAAGCCTCGCAGAATTTCAAGAATAGATCGAACTGTGGTGCTCGTGCTGGGAATATGACTCCCTCCTCCACTGACATCCATTGAGGACTTGCCTGATCTCCAGGACGACCTCGGAACTTCCATGACCTCGTCTGAGTCGGACAGGTTGTGAACAACCCGGTTCTCGCTCGTCTTCATGGATGGGTTCGGCTCTGGATTTACTTCGTTGCGGACTTCTCTCTTTGAGGTAGCCACTCTCTGATTCGCGGATTGTTTCGTGGAAGGCGCCATGATAGAAGGTGCATTTTGGCGGGCAAATG